>CM050167.1:36733396-37085896 GCA_027410445.1 Discoglossus pictus
TGTAAGAGAGTATCTGCCCCAGGGATATCAGGCATTTCCCATCAATCTCTAGTATTGTAAGAGAGTATCTGCCCCAGGGATATCAGGCATTTCCCATCAATCTCTAGTATTGTAAGAGAGTATCTGCCCCAGGGATATCAGGCATTTCCCATCAATCTCAGTAAGGCTTTCTGAGGGTTTCAGGAACTCATATCGCACCCTTAATAGTAAGGGCAAACACACGTGTCTAAGAGGGTCTGCACTGGGGATCTCAAACCATTCCCATCAGCCTGTGTAGAGCTGCCTAAGGTTGTCTGCTGATCCAGATAACCTCTATACTGCTCTTTCAGATTATCTGAGTCATGGTTCAGAGGCCTTTTTAGTGAAGCTCTTCAGTTACATGCGGCATGAATCACAGTCTATTTTCTGCCTGTCTCTGCAGTGCTCTCTAAGGACATCTGCTGTCTCATAGCAGGCCCTTTTCAGCCAGTCTCTGCAGTCAGTGCTCTCTCAGGGTTTTTGTCGCAGGCCTTTTTTTTTCTGTCAGTGTCTGTATTGCTCTCTGAGGATTGCAGTAATACACACAGGCCCTTCCACTTAGGATTTTCAGTTCCATTTCAGGCTACACATTGTACTAGTTCTATCCAATTTTCTCTTCAGTTTATGGTTCCCGGGACATTCAGCATTGCTTATGCTGTATTATGATAATTTATAGCTTTATATACTTAACTAGGAAATTGCCTGTCAAAAATGCCAGGAATAAAAATTTGAATGCTGGGAATGCTGTACATTCGGCGCTGTTCGCGAGCCCTACGTCGAGCTTCCTTAGCTTTGCCTCTCATTGCAGGGCTTGTCAATCCACAACTTTCGTGCTTTGCAATGAGCACCTTCAGCGCTCATTGCGAACCTCTCCTCCCGCCGCTCATTGCAGGGTTCGTTAACCTGCAACTTGTGCATGGTGCCATGTGTCTTTTTCGAGCCTCTCCCCCCTGTCCCTTCCCTGTATCTTTCTCCTCTGTGTGTCTGCTGAATCTTTGCGTGGCGCGCCCTTGGTCCTGCGTGCTTGGCGTTTTTCGTGTGTTACTGTTTTTGCTGTGGGGTATTTTGTAAGTCCAGCGTGCATGGCTTTTCTCAACATCATTTTCATCCTGTTTCAGAATATGTATGTTTTTTTCGGACGCCATTTTTTTCCTCGCTTAGCCGATTTTCAATTGACGAAAAAAGCCAAATATGGCTCAAATTCGCTTGCAACCTCACTCACAGGCTTCCTGGCTCTCCCCTTGTGCTGTGTGTTGGTGGTGGTGGCGGCGGCGGTGGTGGTGTTGTGTTTTGGGGGGGGGTCTTTCGAGTCATGCGCTTGAAACAATTTCAGCCGTAAAATTAGTAAAGTGCGTGCCTCACGATCAGTGGCAAAGTGCTACGTTTTTCGGTAGCTATCACAGCCATGTCTAGGCTGTTTGAAAGTCCTGCGGGCCTTTGGCGCTCCTTGCAGCCCATTTGCGTCCATTGCTTTGCAAGGGCCGCAAATGCGTGACCAACATCGCAAACATTCCCAACATTCGTAAGATCCACAACTATATATGTGATTGTATCCCTAAATGCTTGATCAGTGTGGTGAAGAGATATGTATTTTAGTCATTCAGTTGTGTCTAACTCTCTGTGACCCTATGGACTGCAGCATGACAGGCACATCTCTCAGCCACTGCCCCTATGAGCTCCATCAAGCTCATATTCATCTCTTCAATGGCATTTATTCATCTCTGCCTCTGTTATCCCCTTCTTTATGTGCCTTTAATCTTTCCCTGCATCAGAGTCTTCTCTAGGCAATCCTGTCTTCTCATGAAATATTGTCTCCTCGGCTAAATATTTGAGCTTCAGCCTCATGATTATACTTTCCAGTGAAGTTTGTCTTAATTTCCTGAAGTACTGATTGTCACAACCTACTATGATGATGAGATCTAGAGTATCCTAGTATTCTTATTGCCAGTAGGTTTAGACCTAAGTTTGGGTGATTCTAGACCTATGGACAGTCTTTGTCGGTAAAAAGACATAAGTCCCAGCTGCTGTGGTAGTGTACCTAGGAGCACCTTGGTAGGGAGTCAGAACGAGCTCCTCTACAAGCATATGCCTCTGGGTTATTAATACATGCTTAGTCAAAGTATGAAAATTAAGAACAACTTCTTTATTTTTACACAAGTATTTAAACAACTCACAAAACCAGTACAGGGAGTGGATACCCCCTTGTCCAACCCTCATCTTTCTCTTGGCCAATGGGGTAATCTCCAGAGTAACTTGAATATCTCTGGCCAATGGACTAGAGGTAAGCTCTGGGAACTTCCAGACCCCTCCCATGGGCCGCCCACTAGGTGTGGCTACCTAATTCACTCAGGCCCTCATTCAATTGCGATTTGGCCAATTGAATAGGGCTCTAAATAAGCACTTAGCATATTATTTTTTTAAAAGTTTTTAGTTATTGAAGACCTTGCTTTTGGATAGATGCTTACTAACTAAAAACTTCTTTAAAAAAAAGTATGCTAAGTGCTTATTTAGAGCCCTATTCAATTGGCCAAACTGCAATTGAATGAGGGCCTCAGTCTCTGGCTCTCAAGGGAGAAACATCTAATCGCTCCTGTACTATGACCCTGATATTGGGCTGAAGACCCCATGGGGTTAAGGTGCCTCAATGTCTGTACAGACCCCTTTGTTCTGGCCTTGCTATCACTTCAAGTGTTTACTTTAGGTGATAGCTGGAAGGCAGATGGGTGATCTACTCAGGTTACTATCTGTATCAGACCCAATATGGATGACTGCACACAACATGGCTCCCACATTACAATACAATATATTTACAGATAATACCACTACAACATTTTATAACCCACATGTTATGAGTTGAGGCAGTACTTCCCACGTCAGTCCACTTAATGCGTTATGACTACTTTATTAGTGGTGACGTGGTAAACTGCCTCTTCTCTGAATGCATAACAATACCAGTGGGACTCTGTCCTGAATATATAACATTATAACAGTGGCTCTGGGAGCCCAAAACCTTCTGTTCAACAACATGTGGCAGATAACAGTTCCAAATCCAAGATGGCCCCTGGCTGATTCATGACACTGATTTATTGGATCTTCTTGCAATCCGAGGGCTTTAAGCAGAAGAAGAGATATACGTGCACACTAACATTGCATTATATTGCTTTTGGCACTAGGGAAACAAACAAGTAAACTGTGTTGCTATCTCAGGAAAAATTTACTTTAAAAAAAAAAAAAAATGGCTACACACAATGCTGATCTACTTGGTATTCATGGCAGAGATACTGGAGTGGGTTTCCCGTTCCTTCTCCTGTGGGCCACAGCACACAGCTCCTGATATTCCTAGGTGGTCTCCCATCCAAGTACTCACCAGACCCAACCCTGCATGGCTTCACGGTGGTGTGACCTCTTGGTTCCCTGACTGGAATCTAACCCAGGTCGCAGCAGTGAAAGCACCAAATCCTAACCACTGAACCACCAGGGAACCCAGTACAAAGCATAGCTAGTGTTTAACGTTCTTTTGGAATAACTTTAAAACATCAACTTGATTTCAGGGTGACCTCGCTTTTTTAAATGATTCTAGATGTTTCTTTATTGCACGTAATCTAATACAAGCTAATAACACAAATAGGCTCCTTCCATTATGATATCGTTATAGTCCGCATAGAGCAGCGGCTGCCTAAAAGGACTGCAGCACTTGGGACTAGTTACTGTTTTTATATACATATATCACCAGGTTCAGATATGGTGTGGTGAATCGGTTTAGTTAAACCTAATGGTTAAACCTTATATAACTTGTAGGATTGATAACCACTTTGCATTTATCATTTCCACAGGGCAAGGAATAGATGAACCTCTCTCAGAAATGGGCAGTAAACAAGCGGAGGCTGCTGGCAGATTCCTCAGCAATGTCAAGTTCACTCATGTTTTCTCAAGCGACTTGATCCGTGCAAAGCAAGCAAGTACTTTTTTTTTTTTCTCATTGCTTGGATACCAACCAAGGATATTTTCCTCCTTTTATACATAAACAGAATACATAAAAATTGATGAATAGGCTAATTTTAATATATTTAATAAAGTTCAGTATAACTACATTTTCTATATAAAAACAACCAAAAAAAAAACATGATTCTAACATTAATCAAAAGTGTTTTGATATGAAAATTTGTGATTTTGCCTTGCAAACTAATGATTTAAATGTAGAAAACATATTTTTAAAACAGACTATAAATGTTGCTTTGAAAATATAAGGTTCTGAGCTGTACATAGAACTATTATATGTTAACTAATTGTAAGTAATAATTTAAAGGATGATGATATGTAATTTTAAGCAAGCACATGACTAGGCAGGACAAATGTCATAAAATTAGTTTTTTTTAATTAGAAGATAAGTAAATATTGATGCCTCTACTCAGTAGATAGGAACATGTCCTCATACTCCAATCTATCCAAATGTATTCTACCCTGAGAAGATGGAAAAATGTCTTTACACAAGCAGCATCTGCAAAAATAAAGATTTCTCTATTGATTATATTCATGGCTTGCACAACTGCTAAAGTTGCTAGTTTTTCCATATGTCACAAACGTAAGATCCTCAGAGATTGGTGAATAAGAATCTGCAGCACCAATACTGGTGTATTGTGGGAGTAATTAAACAAAAACAAATGTATGTGTGTATATGTGTATATATATATATATATATATATATATATATATATATACAGTCAGGTCCATAAATATTGGGACATCGACACAATTCTAAACTTTTTGGCTCTATACACCACCACAATGGATTTGAAATGAAACTAACAAGATGTGCTTTAACTGCAGACTTTCAGCTTTAATTTGAGGGTATTTACATCCAAATCAGGTGAACGGTGTAGGAATTACAACAGTTTGTATATGTGCCTCCCACTTTTTAAGGGACCAAAAGTAATGGGACAGATTAAAAGTCATAAAACAAACTTTCACTTTTTAATACTTGGTTGCAAATCCTTTGCAGTCAATTACAGCCTGAAGTCTGGAACGCATAGACATCACCAGACGCTGGGTTTCATCCCTGGTGATGCTCTGCCAGACCTCTATTGCAACTGTCTTCAGTTCCTGCTTGTTCTTGGGGCATTTTCCCTTCAGTTTGGTCTTCAGCAAGTGAAATGCATGCTCAATCGGATTCAGGTCAGGTGATTGACTTGGCCATTGCATAACATTCCACTTCTTTCCCTTAAAAAACTCTTTGGTTGTTTTTGCAGTATGCTTCGGGTCATTGTCCATCTGCACTGTGAAGTGCCGTCCAATGAGTTCTGAAGCATTTGGCTGAATATGAGCAGATAATATTGCCCGAAACACTTCAGAATTCATCCTGCTGCTTTTGTCAGCAGTCACATCATCAATAAATACAAGAAAACCAGTTCCATTGGCAGCCATACATGCCCACTCAATGACACTACCACCACCATGCTTCACTGATGAGGTGGTATGCTTTGGATCATGAGCAGTTCCTTTCCGTCTCCATACTTTTCTCTTCCCATCACTCTGGTACAAGTTGATCTTAGTCTCATCTGTCCATAGGATGTTGTTCCAGAACTGTGAAGGCTTTTTTAGGTGTTGTTTGGAAAACTCTAATCTGGCCTTCCTGTTTTTGAGGCTTACCAATGGTTTACATCTTGTGGTGAACCCTCTGTATTTACTCTGGTGAAGTATTCTCTTGATTGTTGACTTTGACACACATACACCTACCTCCTGGAGAGTGTTCTTGATCTGGCCAACTGTTGTGAAGGGTGTTTTCTTCACCATGGAAATAATTATTCGTCATCCACCACAGTTGTTTTCCGTGGTCTTCCGGGTCTTTTGGTGTTGCTGAGCTCACCAGTGCGTTCTTTCTTTTTAAGGATGTTACAAAAAGTTGATTTGGCCACACCTAATGTTTTTGCTATCTCTCTGATGGGTTTGTTTTGTTTTTTCAGCCTAATGATGGCTTGCTTCACTGATAGTGACAGCTCTTTGGATCTCATCTGGAGAGTTAACAGCAACAAATGCAAATAGCACACTTGAAATGAACACTGAAGCTTGTATTTGCTCTTTGTAAATGGGATAATGAGGGAATAACACACACCTGGCCATGGAACAGCTGAGCAGCCAATTGTCCCATTACTTTTGGTCCCTTAAAAAGTGGGAGGCACATATACAAACTGTTGTAATTCCTACACCGTTCACCTGATTTGGATGTAAATACCCTCAAATTTAAAGCTGAAAGTCTGCAGTTAAAGCATATCTTGTTAGTTTCATTTCAAATCCATTGTGGTGGTGTATAGAGCCAACAAGTTTAGAATTGTGTCGATGTCCCAATATTTATGGACCTGACTGTGTGTGTATATATATATATATATATATATATATATATATATATATATATATATACATATATATATATATATATACCGTATTTATCGGCATATAACACGCACCGGCGTATAACACGCACCTCATTTTAAGAAGGAAATTCCAGGGGAAAAAATAATAAATTCAAATAAAGAACTTTGAAGCAAAATCCTCAACCCCCCTCCTCCACCCCCCATCCTCATCCTCCTTCCTCAACCCCTCTCCTCAACCTCCCTCCTCAACCCCCCCATCCTCAACCCCCTCATCCTCTTTCCTCAACCCCCTCCTCAAACCCACTCCTCAACCCCCCCATCCTCATCCTCTTTCCTCAAGCCCCCTATCCTCAACCTCCCTCCTCAAACCCCCCATCCTCAAACCCCCTCAACCCGCCCATCCTCATTCTCCTTCCTCAACCCCCCTCCTCAACCTCAACCCACCTCCTCATTCTAACCCCCCACCCCCCCCCCCTCACTTACCTGCTTCTGTTCCGGCCTCCGCTCCTTGACCCGGCGCGCATGTGACGTTACATGCGCGCCGGGTCAAGGAGCGGAGGCCGGAACAGAAGCAGGTAAGTGAGGGGGAGTTATTTAGGGGGGGTTAGGTTGAGGAGGGGGGGTTAGAATGAGGAGGGAGATTGAGGAGGGGGAGGGAATATCGGCGTATAACATGCACCTATAATTTGCTCCCTATTTTCAGGGAGAAAAAGTGTGTGTTATACGCCGATTAAATACGGTATATATATATATATATATATATATATATATATATAATAACAATAAGTAAAGGTGACTGTACTGTTAGATATAGAAATACTCCCACTACAAGACATTAGATAACTCAAGTTCAACTACGTATTGTTACCAATCATATGTATCCACTCATCCTCCCTGAATCATTTTAAAACTGTCATTATATTTTGTTGTATTAATACTCAATGTAATTTTAAATGGTACCTGCAAAAGCTAATCATTGGACTTTGTGTTCTACAGACAGCATGTTGCATTGTGAGGAATAACCACCACTGCAAGGACATTCAGATTACCTATGATGCCAGACTCCGGGAGAGGGTATGTTCATATCACATTTTTATAAGAAAATATAACAAGCTTTTAAATGTAATTGTGTTTGTTTACTTTTTTTTCTTTAAAAAAAACTGTTCACAGAAAAAATAATCTACAAAATGCTGGAAGCAGCCAGCTGAGACTGGATGTTACAAACGTGCTTCAAAAAGGCCTTTGACTACTAATCTGAGCCATTTGGCATTGGGTACCATTGAAAATAAACCTTCCATTACTACAGTAAACATGCTTAAACATTTCTATTGGTCAAAGTAGTTTGGCTCTAGTATTTTATATGGTTTACACACCCAAAACTATAGCAGAAAAGTTTTTGCCTAAAATACTTCTAATTAAGGCTTTATTAAAAACTATGCAATATTTAGTTCTAGTTTTGAGGGCATAAATTATTTGGATAATTCACAAGTGTCAGGTTCAGTAGCAAGGGAAGATCATTTGGACTGAAGCATAGTTGACACCGAAGATGTATCTATAGGCTAATTTTCATTTTGTCTCTGCTGCCTCTTTTGTATTATTAATGTTCATTTTTTTTCAGTTCAGTGTAACATTAATTTATGGAACAATCCATATTAATGAAATACTGTGCTTGAAGGAATTGTTGATATATATATATATATATATATATATATATATATATATATATATATATATATTCTTATGTTTTTGATTCCATGCAGAGGCCCTTAATTAACAGTTATCTGTCATCTTCATTCTTTGATGCAGTTTACAGGGATATGTAAGTAAGCTGAATTATGAGTGCATCTGATAGAGGATAATTAGTAATGTATGAAAAAAAATGTTTGCATTTAAACACTTAACTTGAAGCAAAATATCTTTCTGTCAATTGAAACTTAGGGTTAACACCGTCCAAACCCAGGCTAAATTGGTATACAATTTGAAAAATGGTTTTGGCAAATCAAGAGGAAGTAATGACTGAAACATTTGTATCACAATCTGGCAGTTGCTATCTGTTTTTTGTTCTCCTTATGGGCAATTTCAGCTGTGACCCACACACTGTACCCTGCAGGGTACACTTTATGTGTAGGGGTGTGCACATCCATATATCAGTATCTAGCATATAAATATGTAAGTACATTCAACTTTTCAATGTAATACATAGTTTTCTACTAATGAGTAGCTGTTTATTAGGAATCATTTGAAACCCAGGAAACGTACATATACCTTTAAGTGTTTGGTTATATACTATCGATAGGGCTATATTTGCATAAAAAACAACAACAGAGAATACAAATAAACACCAGTGTTGTAAATACACTTCAGTATAAAAGAAAGCAATTAAATTTTTATAACAACATTTTCCTATTATTAAATCTTTTTACTGTAATTCTTTTCTACTTGTTTCTTTTTTTCACCTTTTCTTAATTCTAACAATAACAAATCTATGATTATAAACATTTTATATTGTAAATGAATATTATTTCTCAGAACCGTATTTCTTTTTTTCTTCTGCTTTTTATGTCAGATCTTTTACGTAGCAAAACAAAATCTTAAGTCTAATACTGTAAACATTTTTATATAGTAAGTAAATAACATATTATTCATAAACCTTTTTTGTTTCTCCTTTTACTTACCAACTTCTGTTTATAACCAGATTTACAGCTTTATAATATTTATATTTTGTGAGAGTTATTAAACTCTCTCATTTACTTTAGCATATCATATTGAAATAATAACATCAGTTGAGAGGAGAGCAATAGTTGTCCTCTTTTTTTTTTATTTTTATTTTTTTATGGTGGACCGGATTATATCCTAAAATTTGGATACTGAGGCAGTTAACCTGATTAGCGTATGGAGCAATTGGCGCATAGAAAATATTCTGGGGGGGGGGGAGTAAAAATAAAACGTACCATTTTTTAAAAGTAATGGCATAAGAATGTTTTCAACACGTGGTTCAGCTTATCACTTATAAGAGTCCATGAGGATTTCTGCACTCTCTATTTCAATAATTGTGTGGGTCTTTCTTCTTCTTGGTCTGATTTGTATTAGGGAATTTTAAATTTTGTTCCAAGTTGTTTGGAGTTGGTAAGTTCCCCAAATGGAGCATCGCTTCACCTTCCTCTGAAGTATGAATTTTGTGATGTCTACCTTCTTTCCTTCTAAAAGGAAAAGCCCCAAGTATACTTGTATCCATGCTTTGTAATCACGCATAAAAAGGGTTTCAGGAGTTTCCTTTTGTATAAGGTAGTGAGTGACAAGTGCAAAAAGATAGCTGGTTGACCTCCTTCAATTCCAGGAACACCATATCTAGCTGCTTTTTTGTATAAGACTTTTGTAGAACAAGAATGGAATCTGACGATCACATCTCTTGGTCTCTCATTGGAGGATTGTAGAGCTCTTAGGACTCTATGAATCCTGTCCATTCTACGTTCTTCTTTACTTAGACCTGGTAAGAGCTTGGCACATAAATCTTTCAGGTTATGTACTGACTCTGATTAAATTACGTATGTGAATGTTTGACATACAAGATCTATTTTCTAGATCCTCTTGTATGATTTTAAGTGTTTTTTGTTCCTCTTTAAGCCCAATCATATCCTTTTCCATTTCTGTGTGCGATTTAATAAGGTTATTATATATGTCTTCTAATTCAAAAACTTTGGTGTTCAATGCTTTTATTTCTGCTGTTAGTTCCACAGAGACTCTTTGTATCTCAGTTGTAATTTCTAATCTGAAAGGGGACATTAATTGAATATCTGCTTTAGTGCTGGGTGCAGAAATCTCTTCCGGTTCCGTGATTGTTTATTTGGAGTAACAAGGTGTTGGGAAGAATGCACATTTGTTTTATAGTGCCATGATCCTGTTTCTTTTTCAAAGAATGCCTTCCAGTCATCTTTTTTTTTTTTTTTTTTAAGACGTTATAATTTTAGTTGGCAACTAGATTGCAGTAGAGTACACAGACAAGTTTTAAACAAAGATATTAACTCTTACTGTACTGACTTTTTAGAAAAAGTTATTGCAGTTTCAAAGTAATTGTGTATTTAAAGCCTTAAAGAGCAGTGTAGTATTCATTTTTCACAGTCTCCCACACAAAAGGCATATATTATATCTTTAAAAGATAAGCTGCTGGGTCTTCTCTTGACTAAATACACAATTATACAGCTTATTGTGTTCTATATCTTCAAATTATTACACAGACTAGATCTCCAGTAGTGTAAGGCATCTAGATTAGAACTGTATTGGTTTGAAACAGACAGGCAGTTTGAGTCATTACCAACCTTAAGTATGGTTGTTGTTTATCAGTGCTTGAAAGTCTCCTTTGTTCTGGTTCAGAAGCAAATCTAAGGGAGAAAGTTGCCAACCTTGCATTTTAAAGCCAGCTGGGTCCTCCTCTGTGCAATCCTGTCATATATGTAAATTTGGTGATAGAGTGATAGATAAGTCACTTTTCTATATAATTTTATGTAGTTTTTCAGCAGAGCTCTTTCCTTGAATGTTAGCTCCCCCCCAGCCCCCCCCCCCCATTTATATTTGCATTTTGTTACATTTGTGGTGGTTAATGGATTAAGGTGGCACTTTTCTCTTGGGCCCCCACTCTCAAATGCTTTGGCACTTGGTCAATAGTTTCTCAGTTTGTTACAAGTTTTTCGTGCGTTGCTGTGTTTAACAAACATTGGATTGACAGCAAGCCTCACAAAACCAATCATTCCTTTTCATTTGTTTTTGGAATATCGATAGTTATAACAAACAAAATTATTATTATTATTATTATTATTATTATTACTGTTTATTTGTAACGCGCCAACATATTCTGTAGCTTTATACATAGTTCCTAATCCAAGTTAATTTGTAGCGTTTATTATAATGCAAATCACAAATCGGTATTATAGAAAACTAACAATGTGATGGTTAGGCTTGCTGCCGCAGCTCAGATTTCATATGTCCTTGGTCAGGGTATATAGCCTGGCTTTTTAGTGAATCAAGACCATAGGGTATATAAACAATTGTACATAATTCTAATAACATTTATTTCAGAGATATGGGACTGCAGAGGGCCGCCCACTGAGTGATTTAAAGGCAATGGCAAAGAAAGCTGGAGAGCAGTGTCCTTCATACACACCTCCTGGAGGGGAAACCTTAGATCAGGTAAAGTGTATATTTTGGTATATCTTCAGTGTTCTCGTAATATCATCACTAGGATTTTTGTTTATGCAGCATAGTTTAATGGTCAGCAGCAAAGAGTACAGATGGTTAAAACTTGCTGTCCCTGTTATGCATTATTATTGTGCAATGTGATATATAACTTTATTGACTTGGAAAAGTGATAAGATTCTTCCATCAAATAAAGTAGAAAACAATGCATTTTTCTAATACATTCTATGTAGTACCAAAACTTAACTGTGTCTAGAACATAGATGTATTTTACAGCAGTTTGTAGGAGCACCATGCCAATTGTGCAAAGCTGTGCCCTTCTCCCTGTCTAATTTCTGCTTTTCTCGTCCCTTTTCGTTTCTACCTTGTTGACTTGAGCTTCAGTCATTTTACCATTTTTAAAAAAACCAAAGACATATATGTAACATGTTTAATGTATGCATGTCTTGATATGTTCTCTCATTCCAAAATTGTTTTGTAAAAAGTGGGTGTAGTCACCCAAGAATGGGATTTTTGAAAAACTCCATTTGATAATTTTTATATTACAAATGTATTTGTAGTTTAACTACTTTGTATGTCTAAACCTCATGTTGTTTTTTTATTGGTTTGTGCTTTAGGTTCGAGATCGTGCTAAAGACTTCTTTGAATTTCTTTGCCAATTGGTGTTGGAAGAAGTTTGTACAAAAGGTGATTCAGGAAAGACTGTGCTCACATCTGCCGACATGGCCACATTTACAAACCATTGCACTGTATCTCAAGCCTGTTGTGATGGTAACATAGACATAAGTCTGGATGCCAACATACTGTTGGTGAGTCATGGAGCATATATGAGAAACTGGGTTAAGTACTTCGTAGACGATCTTCAGCTCTCCTTCCCTCCCGATCTAAAGAAATCCAGAGAGCTGTCTGTTAGTCCCAACACTGGAATTAGTAATTTCATTGTCAGCCTTAAATCGGGACAAACCAGCAAGCCTGAGATCCGTTGTGTTTGTATTAATCGTCACGACCATCTAGCTGACATTAATGCAGACACCAGCGAATTGTATTTATGATTTGCACGGACTATATTTTGCCACAATGTAGAGCATTGCTTATTGCACATTTATATTTAAAGCGTTTAAGTATCCATATGAACCAAATCGCCTCAATACTTATCCTGCTCAAATGTTTACAGCAAAACAAAAAACAGTATACTGGCAGGAATATACATGCAGGAAACAGGAGGAAGCTTTATAGCTCACAAAAGTAAAGAAATAAGATTAGTCTCCAAAGTCGTTTATCATCATCAACTAATTTTTAAGCTGCAAACAATGGGAATAACCAGTCATTGACTGATATTCGCTCACAGTGTAATGTTAACATTATCTGAATAAATAAATGATAATTCAGATGTTTATATTAGCACTTAATTCAGCAGTTGGTGGAGGCCAGTAAGATTGAACCATGTAATAATTAAAAATATCTTCAAATTAGTATAATGAAAGAACTACAGATCAGGTACTTAACAGGAGCTTAACGCCACTTTGCATTTATATGTTTATGTTCAGTCCCATGCAACATAATATGAATGAATATATGTGTGAAGCAAAACTGTTGCATTGTTTGATATACATTTGATGCTTGTTATAGTAAGATAGATACCATTGTTCAGTAATGTAGTGAATTAGTTAACGGTTACTGTTGAGAAATGGTTAAGGGCACCAGGCAAATGAAAGGTGTATAAAATAATAGGGTATTATTGCTAATAATAATAATAATAATAATCGAGTTCAGTTACCAATACATTTATTGAATTATTCCTTATAGTAATTGATGTTTAGTGTACATTCATTACATAAGGGGAGGTATGGCATACCTACAGCTCTATATTTGCAAATAAACCTGCAATGCTATTAAGTGATATGTTATGTGTGGTGGATAGCATGGTATATGATACCATAGGTTTTTATGCCATACATTCCCAACTTTATTTGATCTGTAGATTCAATTCTTAAGTAAAACAATACCATTTTACTGACTCCATTCTTTATTTTGTCCAAAGTAATACCATAGAAGTTGTTTTTGTACCCTAGAATCTGCCCAAACTTGTACATTTACACTTATCTTTCATTTTCTAGCCCAAACCAAGTGCATTATTGAATCTTACTTGGTATATTATGGTAACTTACATACCGGTCACATATGCCTCAAATTATTTAAACTCTTATTTAAAAAAATGAAATAATAATCTGATTTGTATAAATTATATAATTCATTATTATCATACTTAAAATATTCAATACTATACTAGGAAGTGAGACCTTATACAGCAGAAAAAGAAAATCCCTTATATAAGTGGAGTTGAAAGATTGTAAATTTGAGGAGATGTTGGAAAACCTTTAGAGACAGGATTTGTTAGGAAAATGTTTTATTTATTTATTTATTTATTTAACATTTATCCAAAGTGCTATAAGGGGGAAAGGACATAGTTGTGAGTATTATGGCAGCATCGGTTGAAGGGTTAATAACAATATATATATTTAAACATAACGATACAGAAGGAATCTAGTATGCTGCACTGAGTGAAAATATATATCCAAAGCACTGAATAACATCTGACTGTTGATCACAAGCTTATATATTAAAGGAAACAAAGATAATCCAAATCATGGTGGGTAAAAATAGTTATAGTTAACAGTACAATTAGTTGTGATATAAATGTGTCTGACACATTTCTGCTTTTTATACAATCACATTTACATATACTCAGTAACTATGTTATGCATTGATTTGTATACTTCCCTTTTAAGTAGTTTAACCAATAACTTATGTTTTCAACACTAGAACGTCACTCGAAACAGTGGGACATGAAAAATCCATAAATTCATTAACTCGCTTCTAATTATAGCTGTGAACAAAGCAGCAGAAGATTATGTTAAGCCCCACTTATGTACTGCACTATACAAGTCTTCAGGTTAATAAGGGCATTTTAAGAAGAAATAATTTTTTAATATAGTGGGAAAATTATTGTCTTTATTTAGAAAAACGACGACGCACACTTCAACATTTAAAAACAATAAAAAAATGGGATAAAACACCCCCTTTTTCTATTTTGGATATTATTTAGAAATCAGACTTTTAATCCAAAATAATATTATTTGGAAATCAGACTTTTCATCCAAAAAATTGCACTTGACTCTAAAAATGTATTGAGAATCGCAATCTCCTTGAAACGTACGTCAGGGTCAGACGTGCGGCGTGACGTCATACGCTGACGTCAAGAGTTAGATGTGCGGCGTGATGTCACACGCTGACGACGCGGAGAGACACAGCTAGCTAGGAGAGTCTAATAGGGAAAGGCGGGGGCTTCTGGAATAGTGGGGGCCTGCAATTGTAGCTCCTGAACCAAAGTAGCTATTTAAAAAGAATACTATATAGGCTACTTATGTGGTAGGAGATCAAGCCTAAGCTGATATTTATATAGGATTAGGATCAAAGTTATCAAACCATACTAAGTGGGGCGGCAGGCCTCTGCCTTAAACTCACTAATCTGTCATATACAGAAGATAAGGAGAGCACTATATCCTCTAATGCATTAACCCTTGAAAATATTATGGACTACCCTAGTTAACTCAGATTTAAGTCTCTATTATCTACTTGAGAATAAATTATAGAATAAGACACAAAAATTGCAAATATGAAGGACCAATACATTTTTAGAGTCAAGTGCAATTTTTTCGATGAAAAGTCTGATTTCTAAATAATATCCAAAATAGAAAAAGGGGGTGTTTTATATCATTTTTTTTATTGTTTTTAAATGTTGAAGTGTGCGTCGTTGTTTTTGTAAATAAATGTAAATAAAGATCATTTTCCCACTATATTAAATAAATTTTTTCTTTATGAAGTTCACATCAATATAGTGTTAAGCACTTTTAGTGGGAGCTAAAAAAAAACTCCTATTAGTCTTTTAATTAATAAGGGCATTGAAACAACATTTATATCCAGGGTAGTCTTCGATACGGAAATTACACAAAAGGAACCTTATGTATTGGATGCCAGAAAGAAGTTACCTCAGGATAATTTTATATGACTTCTGTCTTGTAGCAATAGACGGCTCCCAGGCATTGAATACGAGTCATCTGTTTTATTCTAATTAATATTGCATATATTATAGTGATTTTGGACATCTGTTATGGCAGTTGATAAAATGTGAAAACTCTTCAGTTGTCTTATATATCCTAATTTACCCAAACCTTTCACCTATGTGAATATAGCCACATATGTAGCCATGTTGTTGTCTAACAGTACAGTATTGCTATGTCTTCCCACAAATTATACAAATTCTAATGCCAAGAAAATCTGGGCTCTTTTTCATCTTGGGGGGAAAAAAGAAGCTGTATAAATAACATGCCAAAAATGGTGAATTAGCTTGGCCTCTGCATGTTTATTGCTCCTGGGTTCCCTGGTGGTTAGGATTCGGTGGTTTCACCACTGTGATCTGGGTTCATTTCCAATTTGGTAACCAAGAGGTCACACCACCCTAAAGCCGAGCAGTATTGGGCCTGGTCAGTATTTGGATGGGAAACCACCTAGGAATGCCAGGAGCTGTATGCTATGGGCCACTGGAGAAGGAACTGGCAACCCACTCCAGTATCTCTGCCATGAATACCAAGTGGATAAGCATGACCATGGTCATAAAGATGTGCCTGGTATGTTATGGTCCATGAGGTCACGGAGAGTTGGAAATGACTGAACGAGCAAAAAAAAAATCACTCCTGGGAGTTGGGGGGAGTCCTAATGCATTAAACAATTGGCTGCGTGTCTGATGACTTTCATGTGTAATCCGCAACAGATAACCATAAAATATTATTTTTTTATAACTTTTAGTTGCAGTTTTGAGTTATACCAGATATGAAACATTTTCTCTGCTCACTAGAACATAAGTATTCAACTCATTTTTTGTTTTCAGTTAATTTTGATCTAAAAGTTCCAACCCCATTAGTCTGCTTTATATATTTGTATTTATGACAAAGTGTAAACCAAAAGCCAGTGTAATCCTTAATAATGTTTCACTAATTGTATCTTACATTCTGCATGTCAACTCTGCTTGGGAATTCAAATCTGTCATTCATTTTTTATTATTATAATGTAGCATATTTCAACTGTCTGCCATTTCAGCTACTGAATATGTGCAAAAGAAGAAGGTTTTGGCTGTTTATGTCTGGTCATAGTTTCAATATTTCATGCTGCCATTTAATACCAGGATCTGCTAAGTTTTTGTGTCCACTGATTTGCATAATTTCACATAAAAAAAGTAGGTTATAGTAATTAAAATTATACAGAAGTTTGAAGCCAATGATTTATTTACTTGGTAATAATTATTGTTATTAATTTAATTGAACGGTTATATGTAATCTATTTAAAGACCTCATTACAATTTTGTTTTATTGTATTGCTTGCCTGTTATTTTATTATTTTGATTGTGATATTTATTTTATGAGAACTAGAAATAAAATTCAATAAAAGTGCTGCCTTTTTAAATTTATTTACAAAAAATCTCACACACAAGTCTTTTTTTGAATTTAGATTATATCAGGTTTTACAAACACATAAAATGACAATACATGTATGTAACAATTGAATCAAAAAGATAATAGTGGAAATTCACTAAATATCACAGGGGCTGATGAACGAGTTTCTGTATCCTATCAAGAAAATTAATATTGCAATGTTATAGCTTAGATAGCACATATCAAAATTAAAAGGCTCTTTCAATATGAGCATTTCAATTTCAAGTACAGTGGTACCTCGGTTCTCGTTGTCCTCAGAACTTGTTATTTTTGATACTTGATGCCTCTCACTGATAAAAATGGCCTCGGATCTCAACGCTTGCTGTGGCAAGAACAAGAACAGTCTGTGCCTGCAAGAGCTGTCTGTGCCTGCAAGAATCAAAGTGCAGCCTGAGCCTATAAGAACCAAGGTTCCAAGCAATAACCTCTCTCCTCCTTTATATTGCCACCATCCCATTGGGCCCTCAAGTCCTTTCAGTACAGTTAAAATTAAGTTAAGTTCTATGGGCCTCATTCAATTGCAATTTAGCCAATTGAATAGGGCTCTATATAAACACATAGCATTTTTTTTACAGAAGTTTTTAGTTAGTGAAGACTTTGCTTTTGGATAGAAGTTCACAAACTAAAAACTTCTGTAAAAAATATGCTATGTGCTTATATAGAGTCCTATTCAACTGGCCAAATTGCTATTGAATGAGGCCCTATGTTTTTTTTATGTAGCTGTTAAATTTTAAGACATAATGTGTACCACCAACACAATCTCCATTGGCTGGATAATTTTTGTGTTAGACGTTTACATTGGGAACCAGCTTTTCCTGTTCTTACAGCCTATCGATGATAGTTTATTCTTTTATCTGGTTGTTTTTAAACTGCTTTAGACCTGGCTCTCAATCAGATCCCTCACCCTCTCTTTAAAGGGCCAGTGTAAGTAAGCACTGTTCATGTTGAATTTACTTTTTAGTTCAATATTTAATAACATTAAAAATACATGTGCAAGCAGCAGTAAAGCAAATCTTTAGCCAGAAAATATAACTTTAAAACACAGTTTACCTCATTAATAGCTGCTGTTGTACCCCACCCCACTTCCCTCATCACTTCTGAAAAAGAAAAAGAAAATCCAAGTGAGATAAGGCCGATTAGGGAGGGTGGGTAACCTGGAACAAATAATATCTTAATTAGTGGACGGCAAAACCTGTAACCTCAAAATATGATGGAGCATTATAAACAAAATTAAATAAACTCCAACACATCATCTTGGGTAGTATATTATATACTTTCTATTCACATAAATATATTGTAGACAGTTGTCTCAAAAACATCTTAATGCTATAAACAGTACAAATACATAACAGTGGTACATAATAATAATATAACATTGACAGCTGCCCCAAAACACATAGAGCCCGATTCTATTGAGCTTTTGCATGTCACTGAAGCCCGTAAGTGAGGTCGCAAGTTAATTTGTTCAATTAGCGTCTTTCTGCGGGCTCCAAGCGGATTACGAGTTACGGCCTTGAAAACTTTGAGATGGTTAAACTCGCAACCTCCCGAAGCCTTTGATCTTTCCCTTTCGCGAGAGTTATGATGGCTGAAATCGCAAAACGCTATTCAATTGCTCCAATTCCCTAATCCCCCAAATGTTTTCACACCCGTAAATGGCAAATGAAGGAGAAAATCCTATGAGTGCTAGAGAGGACCTGCAAGGGGGTTAAACACCTATTCACAGCACTGTAAATTAGAATTAGACATTAGAATTAATTGCACAACAGTCTGAAGCTTGCAAATTGGCAGGAAATAAGATTTATTTTTATGTTTAATTTTGGGGTTAAATCGATCTCGGGTATCAATAAGTTAATATATATCAGGCCACATACATGGACTAGAACAGTATTAGCATTGATTGTCATAATTCTGTACCGTTTTTGCGAGTCTAATCTCATGTAACCTCCATGTTTTACTGCCGTAATAATGACAGTCTAATTTTCTATTGGCTGATTCAAAATGGGAGATTACAGGCTTGCTTAATTGATCATGTTCCCGCCCTAAACTGCTAGGAACCAGCGCATGGTTTACAAAGTCGGCTTTGGCCCAGTAACTTGTGGGCTTGAGCAATTGACAGCTCCATAATCGGAGGTGAACGGGAGTCCACAACACACCTCCAGACATACGGCCTACAATGATCGAGTTGCGGGCTTGCAATTGAATCTGGCCCATATATAGCAGTGTCATAATCAACAGTTGTAATACTTACAAAACACATGTAATCAATACTGGTACATCATTTAATAATATATATTCGTACAATACCTCTGACTCCAAACATGGATTAAAGTGAGTATGAAGTATTCCTATCTGACATGCACCGTCTTACCATCATATGAGCATGGATATCAGTTGGTGTGGCACATGTGTGGTCACAATCACATCAGGCCTAACCTGACATATATTTCACTGGGTGGAGATTTATCATGGGGCATATCTATTGTAAAGTCCTCTCCTCCCATCGCTATCAAGGATATTAACCTTTTTCAAACCATAACAAATATAGTACATAGAACCTGATATGTCAATAGCAATCAATCTATAGCATCAGAACAATTGATCCATAACATCTGTCCATTCACACTAGATTTTACTATATAATAAAAAATGACACCGAACTTACTGTAGATATCAAGCAGTAGCAATGGTGAAGCTGGTGAATAGAGGGCCCTGGTGCAAAATAATTTGGGACCACCAAATAGGGTTCAATAAAAAGCCAAAAATATATGTAATTAGTTAGATTACAACTAGGGTGATCAGGTCACCTTCCTGTAAAATTAATGCCCCTTCACTACAAATAGCAGAGGGCCCCTACCCTCTTGTGGGCCCTGGTGCTTTGCACTTGCTGCCCCAACAGTTTCTCTACCACTGAGTAATAGATACCTATGGTTTTCTATTTAATCAACAAAATGTGTTTTAGACTAATGATTACTTCAAATCATGCCACAAAAGGAAAGTATCAATTTGCACTCCAATTTGTAAGTAAATTCCCATCTTGCTGGATTAATATACCCAAAATAATAAAACCAAACACGTAACTGTATCAATAATTGATTAATTTGTTTCTTTACCTGTAGTGCAAGTGCAATAACCCATATCTTCATGCAATTAATCTAAACACTCAGAATGTTTTTTACATGTACTGTACTTGCCAATATTAAAATAGTGACATCCCTAAAAATGAGTTGTTATTTTTAAACTCCAATATCATATGGAGGCTTTAGTACATAAAACAAGATATCCAAAACAGCATATTAATTAGACATACAGAACCCTTATCTACAGATACATAATAAGCCGGGTGACACTATAACAGTGACTCTCTACAAAAAGAAGCCAAAGTCATAACTCCCCAATATGTTGATACTCTTAGATCGATATTAAAATAACTGCAATTTATCTAGTGTCTTTATTTAGTAATAAAGTGAGTGAAAGAAAAGCCATAATTTAATTGGTGTCAAAGTTTATAATCTATAAATCTATTTATGAAAATCTCCCTCCCTTGGTCCCAATACAACTCTACCAATAGCTGTCAATCTTAAATGTTTATTTTATGAAAACAGTTAACATGTCTTGCTAATGAAATCTCAACTTTTTTTTTCTAATTGTTCCTATGTGTTCCAAAATCCTAGTTTCAACAGATCTAATTGTTTTACCAACATATATTTGTTTACAATCATATGTGGCTACATAAATATGGCCATATTCTTAGAATTGAATTGCACATTATTCATTAGTGATTGGATGAGCAAATTACTTGGATATTTTAATGAACAACAACAAAATAGAGATGCTCAATCAAAGAACGAACTAAATCGGTTACTTCTATGGACATAATAAGCCACTCTGAGAGCAGCCTCTTTTACCCCAGTTATTTTAATGACTCTGTGTGCCTTGTAATGGCTATGTGTACATTAATTTAATTTCAACTGTAAACAATTTCTAGGGACCCTTAGTTGCTGTTGGTAGTGATTACGCCAATACATTACTTAACTTTTTAGATTATTAGATCATTAGGTAATCAAAGCCCTAGATGATATAACATCTTAAGTTTCATGGATTATGAATGCATCTGATAGAGGAGAATCAGTAGTGTATGAAAACATTTTTGCATGAAAAATACCAAAATAAACATTATTATACTTACCCTAAAATTTGCTAAATCTCTTGAGTTTGCGAGCAGTTGATTTTCTGAGTTAATACCCCTGCAAATCTTTGCTAAAATTTGCATACAATTCATAATTCATTTTGGCCAATCATAGGCAGCTAATACATTGTATCAATATGTTATGGCAGTTTGTGCAGGAAGGCATCATGGGATGTGTAGTCCGCTGCACAATGAAGCAAAGAAGAGCCCAGACATTGCTCTGTAGATCTCTGCATTGTGCTGCTGTTGGTTTGAAGGTTAGTAAAGGGTTAACATCCATACCCAAATGCACTGTCTAGGTAAGCAGCTCTGTATACATTCCAGTCAATCTGATTTTTCCATGTTTGAGCCTGTCTGATGACTTAGTCAAACTTGTTGCCCTAAGTGTAGATAACGCCCTTATAAAAGCTTGTTTAGGCATCTATTAGGATATTCTTTCACCTTCATGGCCGGTTTTGTAACTAGGAAAACAAGACAGCTGCCGAATGGTGTCTCCCGGTGGGGGGGAGGGGGGACACCTTATTTGCATAACAATACATTTAAATGTAATTTTGTTTATATTTCACACATTGA
The DNA here is from genome assembly GCA_027410445.1 of Discoglossus pictus. NCBI lineage: Eukaryota > Metazoa > Chordata > Amphibia > Anura > Alytidae > Discoglossus > Discoglossus pictus. The sequence continues at coordinate 36,755,284 of CM050167.1, forward strand.
CCCTTCTCTAACCATGGGACAAGATCATGCTCCTTTGGGGTTGGACTCTGGAGGAGGAGGAAGTGGGTGTGACGTGGCAGGCTTGCAGTGTACTGCCCTATAATAAAACAAATAGGTCATAGTAGCTCATGGGCAAGTTCACCACCCTCTGCACCACCCTGTTCCTCCATGCACACTTATATGCACAAGCTATATGTTTATTATACTAGATCTGCATCTCACTGCCTGTCTACCACCAAGCTCTCCTCCTTCAGGTCCACACCATAATCAGCTCACTTACTGGCTTCCCTCAAAAACATAGCTTGCTCCAGCTTCTCTTTTTTATGGGTCCCCGGAATGACCAACTGGGATTCCACCTTCTCGGATCAGGTTTGTATGCAAAAACTATTAAATCTTACGCTTGCCTGTAAGAAGAATTATGCTTAATTTTTTGGATTGTCAAGGGTAGCATTACTATTGGGAAGCTCTGCCCTCATAACCTCATCCTATAAAGAGACCCTATTCACCAGAAACAGCAGTTATTTTTTCTGTCCTCTTACACAAGATACATTTTTTTAACTTACTAGGGCCTAATTTTACTAGGGCCCACCCATGAAGGATCAGACTTCATCTTCCTGAAGACCATGTGTTACATTCTTGCTGGTAAGATTATGGCCCCCCTTTATGTGGCCAGGAGAAGGATATATAAAAATATTGGGAAAATAATCTTCTATAACTATAACCCAGTGAACAGTCAACCTAAAACCATTTTTAAATCAAACATATTCCTGCTTCAACCAAACATTTATATAGTACACATCTCTTTAATATTGTTTAATTTCCCTAACTGTACAGTACATACTCTGTTGAGAATATCTTTTTTCAAAACTCTATATGACTGTGAAGGAGCTTAAATAAGACTATATTCTTGGCAGATATTCACAGGAAATATATTTGGCTTTCATGGATCATATGACAAGTTCCTTTTTCTTGAGCAATGTGGTATATATGATACATGACTGAAATGTGAGGGGGTGGCTACAACTGTGGGAATAAATCTAAATTAATATGGCACTATATATAATATGGAAAACTTGAGTACTGTGTTAGAGTCAAAATCACTTTATAATTCAAGACATCACACGGAGAGAGGGATTCAATTATATAATATTCAGCTATATAGTAAATTATATCACAATAAACATAAAGAGATACAAGAAAAAAAACACATGTTTAACTATCTAAATGATGTTATTGTACATCAACCTCACCTATAAAGTGGTATCTGGTTGCTTGTCGTTAATTCGTTCCAGATGGCACGATGAGTGCCAAAAAAGATGAGTACCAAACAACATAAGGAATAATGTAAATTAAAATAATCCATTTCTGAACCCCAGAAATTTCACATTTTTCTTTTAATTGATGTTTTTTTTAACAAAACTTTAAAACTATACAGACATAAAAAAAAATAAAAAATAATTAGATAAGATAAAATAAAATGTAACTTCACTGTACCTGTACCGAGAGGAGTTGAAGGCCTAATGAGATGGCGGCGTGGTAGAGAAGGAAAAAGAGGAGAGAGGTAATTGCCAGGAAGGGGTGTCCCCTTCCAATAAAACATCAGGCACTTGCACAAGGGTTCTTTCTCTTTTCTGTCCCTTAACACCACTGAACCCTGCTGGAGACTCTAGGGAGTCTCACTAGATATGAATCAAGAGAAACTTGCTGCTACCTACATTTCAAAATGTTTCTGAAGTGAGACATTGTTTGATCATTAAACAAGTCCACAAGTCTGACGAAATTTCGCCAGCCACTATCTGCTGCTGCTCCTTTTGATGTTCCTGCAGCTCCCCAGTGCTGAGCTCTCTTTTGTGCTCCTCCACTAACTCTTCAATGTCTTCATTACCAAAGGCCCATGGACTAGACCAGAGATATGATGTCCTCCACTATTGGGTTAGGTTCAGTCTGCTCTCGCTGCCAAGTACAAAATGCCTACAACAACGATCTCTATGATACATGTCAAGATCTGCTACTTCAATTGGACTTGGTAAGAACCTGGTTCAAACCTATCCAGCAGAATCATGTGGTCCTTTTACACCTATGATAGCAGAAGATGGACCAAACACAAGTAGCACACCCAGGAGCTTTCTTCAACAGACCAGGATATCAGGAACACAATAGTCACTGACTGTGACTATTCTCCACCACTGGATACACCATACAATTCCTTAGAATATTAGGATTAATGTACATAATGACACTTACACCTTGATCATGTAAGTCCAAAGAACTGCCACACCTTTATTTAGACTGTCATATTTATACCGTTTTCTAGTCACTTGCTGGTCAATCACGACAACCCCCACTCCTTAGGTACACAGAAGAGAGACCAATAAGCCGAAGCCTTCCCCTGATTCCCTGGGAGACGCTGTACATCTAGTGATGTCAGATTCTCTTTACAGCAGATTACTGCTCAAGGGCCCTCATCTGGTAATTAAGTTAGGATTTCTCCTTGATATAGGGGCCATCTGGCTCTGTGCCTGTGTGATCTAACTTAGATCTTGTGTTGTCACAGTTTACTTTATAATAGTCTAGACATGTCTATATGTACAAGTATCTTCTAAAGATTAACATAGCTCTCAAGGACACACCAGACAATAGCAATTGATTTGTATTTGCTCAGGTGGGGCTGGGTAAGTCAGCACAAAGCTAACCACAGTGTATGGCCTCCCTGTTACTGTACATGTAAGTTATTATGGTACCCCATAGCTCTCTTGTCCCTGAGAAACACATATTCACAATGTAACACAATCATAATACACACAATACAAATGTAATTTTAAAAACATAAGCAACCAAAAATGCATAACCATAGTAATAAACAGGATAACTCTGGCCAGCATGACAATAGTGAAAAATAAGTAGGCCATTGTGGCTGGAGGTGTGAAGGCTGCGACTAAGCAAATATCACAGACATTGGATGAAGTGGAGAAATTGTTGTACATTTCGATTAATGAAAATCAGTTAGCGGGTGACAGTATTTCCAAGGCAATAATTAGCGAGAAGACAAAACTATGGCATACTGATCTGTTAATAGACGGTCCCACATGAATTGGTAAAAATATTTAAAGCTAGTCATTGTTGGTTTCATAATTTTAAAAAGGAAACTTGCATTCACTGTGTGGTGAGGCATGGAGAGGCAGCCAGTGCCTACAAAGAAGCGGCTGAAACCTTTGTTAGTGAGTTTAGGTACTATGTAGAGGCTGAGGGTTTTATCCTCCAACAAGTCTTCAATTGTGACAAGACTGGTTTATTTGGAAAAAAACAGAACCTACATCAATCAAGAGACGACATTGACAGGGCGCAAGCCGATAAAGGGCAGGCTAACTCTGTTGGTATGTGGGCGAAACGCGTTTGATATTTATTTATGTTTTTAGATTATTGTTTTTATTCATTTTAATGTGCCTATCCCTATTGGCCATATATGGCATGTATTGAGGATTATATGGTGCAATAAACACATGATAAACACACTATTGTTTGTATGAGTGTGTTTTAATTGTCTCCTATAGTAGACATAAGGAGTTGGAATCACATTTTGTTCGGTAGACACTATATAATAGTGTACCAAATAGCATTGGTGATCCAACTGTACGTGCTACAAAACCATCTGGATCGTATCCTGAGCTTCGGATGGAGATCTAAGGATTGGACATCGAGTACTTCCAGAGCTATCCTGTTTAAACCATACAGATACCTCATAACCTTGGGGTCACCACATGTGAGTGAAACAATATATGACTGTTGTTTTGATGTGATTATACACTCATGTTGCACTAGGAGGTGGCGCGCTGTCTTTCCCCTACCCCTCTTATTATGTGGGAATGCTAGTGGGGATTTTAATGTAAGTCTCTACTAGGTCTTTTACAGTGATAACCCACCATTTTTCAAAAAAGAAAAAGTGATAAAAAGGTAAGTGTAATATGGAGGGCCAACTAGGCAGAACTCCGGGTAACCAGGCAGTTCCTTATTGAATTGATAAACTAAGTGTTTGGTCTCAGTGTAAAAATATATTTGCAGGAAAAATAACTGACCCTGAGGTCTCTTTTAATAGTTTTGGTTGTTGTAAGTACATGCAACACTTTGGTTCTTGTAAGCACAAGCTGCACTTTGGTTTTTGTAAGCACAAGCTATTTTGGGGTTCTTGTAAGCACAAGCTACTCTTTGGGTCTTCTAAGCACAAGCTACACTTTGGTTCTTGTAAGCACAAGCTACTCTTTGGTTCTCTTAAGCACTGGCTACTCTTTGGTTCTTGTAAATCCAAGCTACACTTTGGTTCTTGCAAGCACAAGCTATACTTTTGTTCTTGTAAGCACAAGCTTCACTTTGGTTCTTGTAAGCTACTCTTTGTTTCTTGTAAGCACTAGCTACTCTTTGATTTTTGTAAACACAAGCTGCTCTACGCAACCATACTGTAACTTCCTGGAGGTATGCGGGGTGGCGTCTTGACTTATACAGAAAGCATAATGAGTGCCGAGTAAGCTTTTAGGGCAGAAACAATTTTTGCTATTCAAAATACTTTAAATATCGAATTTGAAAACTTTTGAAGCAGAGTACCAAGGAACCACTGTATGTATATATATATATATATATATATATATATATATATATATATAAAACCAGAACTCAAGCAACCAGAACTCACAGGCAACCTCAAAAATTGAATACTTTCCTTTAAATAAGGGTTAAATGTTACAGGGCTCAACAAATGCCAGGAGCCAGGTTGTCATGCCACAAAATGCGTACAGGCACCTAGATTGCATCCACTGTATGTCTCTGCAATTCAGTTTTAACTGGAAGCACAGGCATGAATGACTGAGCCGGTGCAGTGTTGCGTTACATTCCCCGGGTTCAGCACCGCACCCTCCAGCTGAACGTACATGTGTGTAAGTGAGGAGTGAAAGCTGCTGCTGCTCAAACAGACCTCACTGACAAGTATAGCAGAGCATCCTACGTGCAGCTAATCTAGGCCTCTTTTATTAGTGACTCAAGCAGCCAATAACTACAATCCCTGTGGGTGCCGGTTAACTGAAAGTCTACTGTATACGTGTATGTATATACAGTTGTGCTCAAAAGTTTGCATACCCTTAGCGAATAGGCAATATATGTACCATTTTTAAAGAAAACATGAGTAAGCAGGCAAAACACATTTCTTTTATTTCTTATGGGATTCATATTTAACTGTAGGTTATAACAGAATGGCACAATCATAAAACAAAACATGGCAACAAAGAAAAAAATTCAATGATCCTGTTCAAAAGTTTGCACACCCTTAGTTCTTAATACGGTGTATTTCCCCCTGATGCATCAGTGACAGTGTGCAGTCTTTTGTAATAGTTGTCTACGAGGCTCCTAATGCTTGCAGGTGGTATAGCTGCCCATTTGTCTAGGCACAATGCCTCCAGGTCATGCAAAGTCTTGCATGACCCGCACGTTTGAGATCTCCCCAGAGTGGCTCGATGATATTAAGGTCAGGAGACTGATGTTCACTCCACATCCTTCAACGTTTTCTGCTGTAACCCTTGGAGGGTCAACTTGGCCTTGTGCTTAAGGTCATTGTCATGCTGGAAAGTCCAAGAGCGTCCCATGCACAGCATTCGTGCAGAAGAATGCAAAATGTCTGCCAGTATTTTCTGATAACATGCTGCATTCATCTTGCCATCAATTTCCACATTGTTCCCCGTGCCTTTAGATCTCCCCCCACCCAAACATCAGTGAGCCACTACCATGCTTCATGCAACATAGTGCTTATGATTGTGACCATAAAGCTCAATTTCGGGCTCGTCACTCCAAATTACAGTGTGCCAGAAGCTATGAGGCGTGTTAAGGTGTTGTTGAGCATATGGTAACAGGGCTCTTTTGTGGCATTGGCACTGTAAATGCTTTTTTCTGGCAACTCGACCATGCAACTCATTTTCATTCAAGTATCAGTGTGGTCGTATCTAGCTTCTTGAAACAACCACACTGTCTTTTTCCAGAGCAGCCTGGATTTCTCCTGAGGTTACCGGTGGGTTTTTCTTTGTATTCCGAACAATTCTTCTGACAGTTGTGGCTGAAATCTTTCTTGGTCTACCTGACCTTGTCTTGGTATCAAGAGATCCCCGAATTTTCCACTTCTTAATAAGTGGTTAAACAGTACTCACTGGCATTTTCAAGGCTTTGGATATATTTTTATATCTTTTTCCATCTTTATATACATAGCCTCTATGAGCCTGGGTAGCCCCTCAGATTCCCTCATCTAAATTATATACATAACTATAGGGGTCCATATGGATCCCCATGGCACCTAATAAAAATCCCTATACCATGATTCTGATTTGCTTTTAGCATTTGACTCCTTCCCTGCTCTATGGCTAGCAGAGGCTGCCAAAATTAATATGTTCTCTGAAAATATTTTTATTCTCTTGGTTAACACATCTCCTAATGTTTGTTTGTTATATGCTTCGCAAACATTTGTTGCGTTTCCATTTTCAAAACTAAAATTATTTGTGTTTGCTTAGCTCATGGTACATTGAAATGGACCAGAACAATTCAGAAAGTTTTGAAAATAAATGCATTCATTTCGGGCAAAAAAAGAGGAAAACATATTCCCGTTGTCTCAATTTAATGTTTTCTAGACTACCGATTACACATTTTTCAAAGGAAAAAAAGACCTTTTATAAATGCATGATAGAAAATCTGTGATTGCAGTTATTGTGATGAACTTTTTATTTTCACCACTGGGAGGAGCACAATGCAAACTAATGACATTGAAGATGCAATGTCATTGACAGGCAACCAGCGTTTAACCTTTAGGGTGAATTCATGGCTGGATAGAAGGATAGTGATGAATAAGGACTTTGTGGTGTGTGAGATTGAACAACTAGTTGTTCTTTTCTACGCCATAAAACTGAATGGTAGGTGCATGGAAAACTATGTTATACTGTGCATGTTTAATAGTTAAGGTAATTTTAAAACATTTGGGTATATTGTGGTGGTAGGTTAGAATACATTAAATCCCCAATTTCTGATTATCCTAACAGTATATATATGTATGTATATATATATATATATATATATATATATATATATATATATATATATATATACTGTAGTGGTCCGAATATAAGCCGCACCCGCATATAAGCCGCACCCGTAAAGTTCAAGGGGAAAAAAATTGAAAAAAGATAGTACTCAAATATAAGCCGCACCCGTAAAATTGGAGAGAAAAAAAGACTCTCAAAGTGATCAGCCATTGCAAGAAACAGGCTTTCTAATCAGCACTGTAGCTTTTTTTGCAGGTTACAGGCTTTACAGGATGTTAGAATCACTAAAACCGTAAATCGCTATTCAATACCGCAGTCTAAAGCAAGAAAAATGGCACCCTTAACTCGCAGTCGCGCAAATCGCCAGTAATTTTGTGTTTGCGAATAGAAGCCGCACGCGTAACAAGCAAAAGTCGCAAACCGGCAATGATTTTTTTACGGTCGCGAATATAAGCCGCACTTGTAACTCGCAAGCTCAAAAATCGGAAAAAAGGTGAGGCTTATATTCGGACCAATACCGTATATATATATATATATATATATATATATATATATATATATATATAGTTTGTTTATTCTCTTTCATCCATCCAGTAAAAAAATATAGAAAAGAGTAGCAATAATAAATAAGTTAGCCCTCACTTCAGCTAAAATTTATTAAAGTTCCCTTAAGGTAAATTTTTAGCAATGCTATCAAGAGCATCTTTGGCAGATGGATGCGCAGCATCATGGTCATGAACTGAAATACATATTGAGTAAACTAGTGGGGAGTCCCAGGCAGCATGTATACAAGTTTTAGCATTTCCACAATCCCTTCGGCGCCTAGCTGAGGTCTGGGGTGTATTTTGCACAGTCAATGTGTGGTAATCTATCACTGCTACGTTAAGCATATAGCAAAGAAGTTTTAATAAAGTTGTATATCTGGAAAGGATGGAAGATAACAGTATTTGGTCAAATTAGCAAATCTGTACAGTCCATTATCACTTAGATGAGTGTGTGGACAGGTCAGTGCAAGAATTAGGAGGTGCACCAAGAGCCATGAATGCAAAGTTTAACAGCCTTATTAAATTGCGATTCAGTAAATTTAAAAGGGCTCTATTTAAGCACAGAGCATATTTTTTTACAGAAGTTTTTAGTTAGTGAACTTCTATTCAAAAGCAAGGTCTTCACTAACTAAAAACTTCTGCAAAAAAATATGCTATGTGCTTATATAGAGCCCTTTTAAATTTACCAAATAACAATTTCATAAGGCTGCAAATGTCTGCTTGACCCAAAGCCTTAGTCTTAATAATGCCACAATAGGAACAGGGGTATTCCGATACTTCCTATTGGATTCTGCCCCACATTAGGGGCACATCCCTTCCTCCTCTAAAAAAAAACTATTCAATACAGGCTCATCCAGAGGTATCTATTCTTGTAAGCCAATGAACCAACTGGGTTAGTTTAGCTGCCCTGTAGTCATGACATTATAGTACATCTTTTGGGGAATTTTTGATCTATTGTTTCTCCATATGAAGTGATGTACTGTTTTGCCTAATAGACTTAGCAAGGAGACAATATATTAAAAAATAGCTTTAAAAACTAAGCTGAATTAGTGAGGAAAACAAATTGAAGAACATTGTCTTCCACCTACAACTAACAACTTTTTTTAGCTGCTTAGATTAACCTTTTCTTATTACTCCTAATATTATTAGATATATTGATATAAATATTCTTTAGTTCTGTTTGTTTTCAGTTTAAAAAAAGAAAACCCATTCACTTTATATTTTCTCTTTGCTGCATCTATCAAACAGTATGAGACCCTGGGAGTGTGAAACTCTGCCTCCAGAGGGCTTAGAATAGCACCTAGAGTGTGGTGCTATGAATACACAACACTGAACATAGCACACTGGTGGCAGCATGCATGGGAATAAACAGGAGCAAGAAACTTTCTTTAAAGTAAGTAATGTGCAAATATTATATGAAAATTACATTGTGGATGACATTGATTAACTAAACCCCATTAGAACATTTATAAAAAATAAAAAAACATCAAGCAGTGAGCAAGACTAAATCTATCACTAGGTAAAGTAAGGTGTGCCAAATATTTAAATTAAACTATACCAATGAAGAGATGATGTGACGTCAGCATGGGCAAAAAGTTGCTAAGACCACAACTCAAATTGCTTCATTATTTTGGAAAAGGGGGAGACATGGGAATGTGAACTAAATCTGTATCACATACATAGCACCTTTCAATCCATTCCATTATTCACACATCCATGGTTCAGCATTATTAAGGATCACAGCATACATCTCCTGGTATTCCTAGGTGGTTTCCCAAGTACTGACCAGGCCCAACCATGCTCGGTTTCAGGGCGGTGTGACCTCTTGGTTCCCTGACTGGGATCGAACCCAGGATGCAAATCACAGTTTTTAGCAAAGTTTTATTGAAACCTTTCCCATAGAGACAAATGAAAATTAATTGGTTGATTTCTGTATACTTTGCAATTAAGGTTTCAGTTAAAGGTCAATGTTCAAAGTTAATTTTTAGCTTGTAAACTGTGCATGTTTTTAAATTATTCAATTTTGAGACTTGTTTCTTGTGACCTGTATTATTAAGGCTTCATGCCTTTTTAGGGAGACAGGTTGATGTAAGATTTAAAAAAAAAATGAAAGGAAAGTTTCCAAAAAGTTAATTTACAATTGTTTTCTGATTGGCTGTTGGTTATCTGGCTAGCTGCTCTATCTTAAGGATTTATGTGTACAACATGCCTGATATTTGGGAGTAAAAGCTATATTTTCTGTATGATATTTGTCACAATTCAAACATTGCAGAAACAGATCACTTGTCCTTAGTTTTACATCTTTTATATTTCTTTGGGTTGCCATTTACATACACAGTCATGATTAAAACGACAACATACATACGGGACATGCTTTATTCTCTATGTTTCCTTTCCACTCAAGTCAATGAAGCTGTCTATCATAATTCTGAAAGTTCAAATACTAAGCTTTAACCCATCTGTATTTAAAAAATAAAAAGACAACATTTGTGTAAAGAAGATTCTTTATTTGCATAAAAAGAGGAATCAGTTTTTGATAGACATCATAAATATCTATAAATAGTATGCATTTTTGCAAAAATTCAAATAAATAAATAAATATTGCAATAGAAAAAGATATATTTTCTCTAAGGACGCACAGTACCCTGCACCTCTATGCAAAATGATTGGAAAAACAACAATATTCCTTCTAAAGATTTGTTTTAATTTATTAACTTAAAAGAAGAATTAAAACTTTTTATTGAAAAAAAATATGAATATTTCTCTATATAATTTCAAAATGTTTTAATATTAGGAAAAATCATGTTGCTACTTTTAATTTAATTTAATATATAATCACGTGACCTCTAATAAACCATCTCAATTTTTAAAGCTTTGTGAGATCATTGTCCCTATTAACAACTAATGTTATAATCACTAGAACTGACACACTTTTTTTTTTTGCAAAAGAACCTAAGTGCAGGCAATTGCACACATTACACCCCACAGCATTACAATGCAGTACTTCCAAGGATCATACAACATGTTTTATATAATTATTTTCAAAATAGAAGAATATTTTCATGTCAGGTAATTGTATATTGACAATTAATGATCTGATGGCTATTGTAAGGAATAATAAAGGGTTATCTTAAAAAATAACATGTCTTACTCAGGCACTTAGGTGAAGGGCAATAAAGGGCATTATAATGAGATTAACTGTTCAAGCCAAACGATATATATTGTATATAAATATATGAAATATTTCATCATATGAATATACTGAAATTACATAAAATAAAATTAGATGCATATTAAAATCAATTTCTTACAACAGTGCAAATCTGTAAAATGATAAGATCAACATTATAAACTAAACAATATACAGAGTCTTCTTCTTACAACCATAACATTCACTCTTTTGAAGAAATATAATTTTATGTGCCACTTCCAAATGGAAATATTTTAACTTCATACGTACATTGTGCAAATAAGCTTGGCATGAGGGAGTTACATTTTAACAGCTTTATGTACTTGATGAATATAAAATAAATATATTTTAGGTGCTGTCAGAATCCCTTTAATACAAAAAACATTTCAGGTAGTTGGTATATCTTTGAGGTTACCACTACTTGGTTTTCAAAATGAGGAATTGTAGAAATGCACCGTCCGATTTTAAAAAAAGAATATTATAGGAACTTAGACAGTTGTTTCATTCAGTATCAAAATCACTTTTTAAAAAATGTATGCCACAAAATGTGGCAATTTTCTATTCTATTACTGAAATGCAGATTTATATTCCTTACAAAGAGGCAATCCTAATGCTAACACCTCACAGATTGCATGAAAATAGCTAATTTACCACAATATATGCCAATTTTATCATTTTATCCTATTATGTGACCACAGGTATCACTGTCTTCAAAACATTATTACAACATCAATATTATAATTAAATATTAAATAAATATGAAGAAACATTTTCATTGAGAAATACCCTGCTTGAAATGTTTCCTGAATGAAGTGCAACATTAAAACATATTTTTAGTTATAGTGAATTTATGACATCCCTTAATTTACAACTGTAAAAGTGTTTTGGTAAATTGGAGGCAGCGAGCAGAATTCATTAATGTTATAAATATTTTTGTTTACCATAAATGTATATATATATATATATTTTTATTTTAACATCACAGATCCTTGGTCTAAATTAGGTGAGACCTTTCCGATTCATATTATTATTCTACGAAACCTATATTTCAAGTATTGAGAGCTATTTACTCTTTGAATAGACTTCAGAGAAAAATAAATGAATTGTGAGGGTTGGTTTGATATAATCATATGATTATATAGGGCCTCATTCAATAGCAATTTGGCCAATTGAATAGGGCTCTAAATAAGCACATAACCTATATTTTTTAAATACGTTTTTAGTTAGTAAGCATCTATCCAAATGCAAGGTTTTCACTAACTAAAAACTTTAAAAAAAAAAAAATGCTCTGCTTATTTAGAGTCCTATTTAATTGGCCAAATCGCAATTGAATGAAGGCCACAGTGTATAGATGATTTGAGACTAATAAACTAAAATAGGTCTCAAAAGCTGAATCACACATTGGTTTCACCAACATGGGCAAGATACATGTTGAATAAAAAACTGAATCAGAAATATTATTCTTGTTAAAAAACTACAAAACATATGTATGTTGCTTCTAAGTTGTTTTGTTAATGAATCCTGCTCATCTTGTACTAATGTGCAAAGCATTGTGGAGTAGCAAGATAGACTTGTCAAACTATCTTGAAATCCTGTAGTGTAAAGAAAATACACATATTTTCTCTTATATTTACTTCTGTGTGTGTATTTTAAAGAACCAGTATAATGGTCCAACTTAATTTAGCATATCCTTTAAGTAGTAAATATCAGTATAAACAATTTTACAGTTATTGTGAGTAAAAATGTTTATCTTCACGAAAAAAAAAACTTACTTATATTGAGCTGCACTGTACAGCAATAAGACAACTAGGTAAATGCTAGTGTATAAATGAGGACAAACTAGTTCTTTAGTGTATGTTTTCATACACAATTCGATATCTTGTCATAATAATTTGAAAAGTTGATTATACTGATGTTTACTATTTAAAGGATATTAAAGCCAGACCAGTACAGTGGCTCTTTAATACACAAATATTCCATGACAACATTTTCAGATAGATTATTGAAATAGATCTGATATTGGCTGAAAAATTGAGCTTTTTTCATTGTCATGTTATGACAAATAAAGACAGTGCAAAACTATACCCTACGGAAAAAAATAAAAAAAATAAAGAATGCAGTAAAGTTGGATGTATATAAATGCTTATGATAAATTGAGACTGCATATTTCTACTCAGGATGTTGAGAAACTTCAGTACTAAGGCAGCCCAGCAGTATGCAAATTTCATAAAAACCACAAATAAAAGAGGAGGTATTATCATCCTACAGTAGACTTCCTAAAAAATCTAAATGATTGTGATGTGCTTGTTGATTATGAGCTTATAAGACTATAATATTTGTAGAAAGAAAGTGAAATATGAGTGCTTAAGCTTATATGGAAATTATTACCAGTTACGGTATCTACTGATTTACTAATTCTGTTTCATTACAAAGGCTAACTCTTGAACATATAACGGCGTTCTGGTTTTTTGGAGACAATGATATTCATTGGGTCCTCTCCATTTTCCTTGTCATGAAATATACGTTTGGCATATTCTTCAGGGAGTTGAAACTGGACATCTTGAAAGTCTGATGGTGGTGGTGGAAAAACATGTTTTAGTGGGGTAATGACAACACCAAATGGGTCATCTATACTTCTGGTGTGTCGGTTTGGTTCTGGAGTATTAAATCTTGTTATTGGTATTTCATTCTTTAAAGACAAAAATTGTGAATAAGGTGGTAGGTTCATACCGGGGTAAAAACGGCGTTTTGGCTTCTTGAGACTGATTACATAATTGTATTTTGGAGAGTGGTAAACATCACATCCATTTTCCAGACTTTCATGCTTAAATATGCAGTCATCATGGTTGAAGTAGTGCTGGAAGAAATAATTTATTTTGTTATTTTGATAGCATAATTTACATGGTCCACAATCACTGTTTTGCTAAAAATCATATTTATGATTTATATACATGAATTTACATTTATCCTATGTTACTATATTTTACTTCACCTGTTTCCCAAAACACAACAATAGCCTGCTTACTCGCTCATTAGACCCCAGAGATAACCCTGAACCATTTACATAAAAGCCTATTATTGATAGAAGGATCAGAAAGACTAACAGGTAAGTATTGTATGTAAGTTTACTGTAAGGAAATTTCATTTTTAAAATAACATTTGATTGATTAAGTCCTTACTTGAACCTATAGTTTTAAGGTGTGCCATATTTACAACCAATGCTGTGTGCCCTTTAGTAAATTGGTTTTATAGCCAGGACATTTCTAGTTGTTGAGAATATGTTATCTAGGATTAATTTAATTCCCCAAGTCTAACTGGTGATACTAATTTGACTTGAGAAGAAATTTGAGGGATGTTCTGACAATATATATATATATATATATATATATATATATATATATATATATATATATATATATATATATATAAAGAGAGAGAGAGAGAGAGAGAGAGAGAGAGATATGTAGAGATTTTATTTAGACATGTTAACTTATAATGTCAATTTATCTGTACTTTAATTGGTTAATTTTCATTTTGAAATGTGTTCACTTGATAAGATCAATATAAATCATTATAGGAAATTAGTCAAGAACTTGAAGTTAAAGAACTTTGATGTATCACCTCTTCTTTTACCTTCCTGTGATTCAGTTACCAAATCAGATATATGCAGCCTTATTAAATTGCAATTCGGCAAATTCTAAAGGGCTTTATATAAGCACACAACATTTTTTTTTTTACAGAAGTTTTTAGTCAGTGAACTTCTATCCAAAAGCAAGGTCTTCACTAACTAAAAACTTCTGTAAAAAATATATGCTATGTGCTTATATAGAGCCCTTTAGAATTTGCTGAATTGCAATTTAATAAGGCTGATTATGTTTTACATTATGCATATAAATATAGACAATATTTTAGAAAAATATATTTAACATGGACATAAACCTTATCTTAGGAAATGATGGAACATATAGATTGAAAATTCCAGTAGAGTATGCAGTGTATATTGGTGAGATAGAACCGCAGATAATTAATCACAAATGCATGCTCAGTTACAGTATCATTAATTTAAAGGAAAACTGAAGTCACCATATGAACTCTCCATAATCAGACAGAGGGTGGAAGATCATGTAGAAAATCTTTGTTATCAGTTTAATTATTTTGAAAGCATTATAAATCCACTATACACTGAAAGGGGAGGTGGGAGGCCAATAGAGTAATTATAATGCTTTCAAACTAATTAAATTAAATAAAAATATTAACCTACAGCTCTAAAAATATATTTATGTATTTAATAAAATACATGCAGAAAAAAATACTGCTTCAATTAAAAAAACGAGGAAGAGAAAGGAATTTAACCATGAAGCCCCACAGGTTTTTTTTTTAAGCTAAAATAAATCAATAGATCTAATAAGAGCATTGAAACCTGCACACCTCATTCTAATTAACGCCACTAGCTGGTGTAGCTCATTACGTATTCTGAGTAAGGGAGGTCAGAAACAGCATAAAACCACTATTTTCAAAAGCTCATATCTCAGTTTTTAAAAAGGAAAGCACCTTTCCCACTTGCTTTTATATGTTCTATCTGAATGTGCAGAGCACTTATGGTGACTTCAGCATATATTTAAAATATGATGGTGGTTTTATTGGTATTTTGCTTGATTTATATAAATAAGTTGACTGGTGCATATTTATTCAATATGCTCTAAAAAATGTGAAATACTTACTGATCCAAAAACATTCCCATCATAATCCATGCACAGGTAGCGTCCACTTTTAACACCTGTTATGACAACATGGCCAGCCGATTCAGATTTGATCATCAGTGCACCTGAGAGAAAGACACAAGGTCTGAATTGAAAAACAGTGTTTTTATACACTTCAACAGTTTTACAGTGTTTTCTGTTTTTCTAGTCTTTTCTTTGATGTATTATTGGCAGTAATTATGGATTCTACCCACTCCAGTGTGGCTATACCAACAATATTCTGAAGTCTACCAAGAAAATCAAGTGATTAGGGATGTCCCCTAATCTATTTAATAAACATAATATATTGAGAACAGTATTATTAACAAACTTCTCCTTTTAGAGACAGTGAATATAACTGGTAAGTGATCTATGATGCTTTATTTCCAAATCCAAAGACATCTCTAAAATGTTGGTGTCTATAAACATTAGCAGCCTTGCAGAAATAAATGGCACTATTAATATTTGCATCAAAAGATGAACTTGCAAATATGCACACATAAAAAGTTTTGAGCTTTAAGTCATATTATACAAAAAATCCTTAACAATAGACTACTGCATGATAAAACATCTTTCCCTGACACGTTTATCCTACCTTTTGCTTTTAAAAGATAGTCTTTTTATTTCTATAAAACCTACACAAATACATTGTATGATGCTTCTCAGTATGTTCAGATAGGATGGTGCATGTAGGTAGTGGTTGTGGTGATGGGTAAAGAGGTGAGATCATGGGTTGATTGAATGATTTGCCTGTTTAATACAATACTCAGAATTATTTTATCAACAGAATCATTGCTAGAGTCTAAAATTGTTGATGAAGTTTCAAAAATGACTCTCAAGGATCCCAAGATACAAAACCAAATCTGGGACTCAGGATTCTCAAATGTCTTTTATTGGGCCACAAAAACTGCAATAAGAACTTAAACCTTCATCCCAGGACCCAACTACTCCATCTTCTACTCCCTACATATTGCTTTTCAAGTAAAGTAGAAAGAATGCCAAAAAACTACTTTAATTATGGAGTAGGAGTGCCTAAATACTAGATTTTATGGTTTAAGAATATAGGCTATAATCCAGTACAAAAACAAAGCATTGTAATTGTTAAGAAACAGGCAGAAATGCATTTATATCTGTGAAAACCATCAGCAGTATAACAGTCGTCATTGAAGATCCTAGTAAACAATTAAGCTTCATCAAAAAAAAAGAAAAAGTTTGGAAACTACTTAGATAAAATATTTTGCAAGTAAAACACAAATTACATGGTACATCCCAGAACATTCAATTTCATATGTATCAATGAGTAAAATAGTATTACTTACTGTAAATAGTTTGTTGGGGTGTTCCATCGATGTGCCCATCATGATTGATCTGTAGGTGGAAGCTATTCCAATCAGTAGCTGTGTACAGGTGCATCAGCCTGTCAGGGTTTCCCCAGCCTGCATTAATCAGTGGAGAGGAATTGGGAAAGGCAATGCTCACCTGTAAGCTAGTGAGCACAAACAGGACCAGCCCTAGTCTATTCCACTGGCTAATATTGGACATGGCTTTTTCTTGGTGATAAATGCAGTTGAAACTTGCCACTTTCTTCTTCCTTGAATTCTCTCAGCTCAGTGACAATTCAGTGACTCTGTTGCTTCCCAAGTTTTAGCAGCATTTATAAAGCCTAAGAGCTCAGTGACATCACACAGGAAAAAAAATCTTGTGAACATCCTTTCTGTTGTAACAGCAAAAATTTAACAGAGCCCTGAGGTATAAAATATCCAGGGAAAGCGAATGCACGTGTATACCATGGGAAATAAGTGTATGCCAACTTTTTTCTTTCCTATCCTTTGTTAACCCTATAACCAAGTTCTAACAACTTAAAAAAAGTTTACCAACCCTATTAAACAAAACCAGCAGTCAGCAAATTACCAGTCTGCAAATATTATCTTAACAGAGGCCAATTAGACTTTTTCAGCATGTTTTGGATTTAATAACATGTTATTTACAAGCCAAATCCACTTTCATTTACGATTCTAAATGAACTTTAATATTTGCATTTTAACTTTAATATTTGCAAAACGTAACAAAAATTACGGACCTTGCAAAAATTGTGGACCTCGCAAAAATTAAGAATTTAACGGCCTAACCACAAAACTCGAATGAACAACAACAAAAAATAAAAATGCATCAATTTAACTAACACGCTCACACACAGCACAGGGGTGAGCCAGGGAGCCTGTGAGCGAGGTTTCAAGTTAATTTGAGCCATAGTATGTATTTTTAATCGATCAGCCGCAAAAAATGCCGGCCGAAAAAACGTAAAAGGATGAAAATGAGGTCGAAGGCAGTAAAAACGAGCCCGAAGCCAGTAACACTTAACCCAAGCCAGTAACATTTAACCAAAGGCAGTAACACTTAACCCAAGTAACACTAATTCCGAGCCCTAAACTACACAAGGGGGAGAGGCTCACAATGCGCGCCTTCGGTGCTCATCGCTGGGCTTGCGATGAATGCCGAAGGTGCTCAGAGGGGCCATAGCCTCGCATTGTGTGGCAAACAGTATTGCCATGGCTTAAAATTTTATTGCCGTCATTTTTTGACGGGCAAGTCGCTAGTAATTTATAATTATTACTTTTCATTGTCTGACAAGGATACATCCCCAGGTTGAGGACAGACACACATTTTCTCCAAGTTTTAACATATGCTAGTTAATCTTAATTCATGTTGCCAAGATTTGATAACCTTAATTGCTGGGCTTTCATATGGCTGACATATTGTACATTGTATGCCATATACATATAGAGAAATAATAAACAAAAACTGCTGGAATTGCAGCTTTTCTTTTTGTCATTTGTATATTGGTATGACTTGTTCTGCATAATAGCTGGTAAACTGGATTGAGCCCACCATTGGGAGAGTGCTCCTAGTCATGTACTCTGTGAATGGCAGATGCACAATCACCGCAGTAAATTCCCAGCTGAACCATTTTTTAAAGCGTTATGTGCATTAGGAAGGAAGTGATGAAACTGCAGCCTTTTAGTCTGTCACTAGTACTGTGGCAGGGTTTATGCAGTCAGCGTGATGATTTATGTAGTGAGTGTGCAATGCCTTCCTCTCCTCTTCTAGAATAAACAAATTGTAGGCATTTAATACATTTTAGCAAACTGTTCATCTGATTCTCATTTGTCAAGTTTCCTATTCCATAATTAGGGACTGAGATATTATGGTTGAGCTTTGCATATCTCTAACTTGTGTTAAAACCATTTGGTTTAGTACTGTTAAAGGAAACACCCAACATAAAGTTTAAATTGAAATCAAAGTCCCCTATCTATGTACGACTGATATTTTAGAAGATATTACCATTTCTGTTTTGCATTTTTAAGCAGCTAATCTCTTACTATCTTTTCCCATCTCTGGGGCAATGCCTGGAGACCTTAACCCTGGGTGTCTATGATCATTTTTCTACATGATACTTTATCCTTCTCAAGTGAATCCTATTTCATTGTAATGATAAAAATAAATGCTCTTAATTTATGAACATTAGAAATATTGAATCAAGATATTATAGTTAGGGTACATTTTCAGGAATCCTCTGGTTAGTTGTGCAATTTAGAGATATTGTTACAATTAGGCATACAATATTGTTTTTTCTTATTAAAAAAAAAATGGTAGAGGGTATTTGAAATGTGTCTCTTGCCATTTTTGAGCAGTTCCCATTTCAGATTTAACCACTTACATTTAAGTTGATGGATTATGTGCTTCAGTCAGTGACCACTATTACGTCTGTGGAAAGTCATCCTCATTTGCCAGTGAATCATTATTTGTACTCAAAGTTGCAAGTATGTTTTAAACAAATTTTACGTAATTATATTCTATTCAGAAGAAATGCAATATGTAAGTGCTCTTTTTAATGCAGAATAGATTATTTGATAGACTAATCAGTAGTTCCCAAACATTTTTTTTCACAAGCAGCACTTGAAATATGCTGAGCCCTATGGACCAATTGAAAAGTTATGAAAGGTCTTCAAGCTATTTCTTGTGCTATATTGAAATATAGCCTTTTCACTTTAAAACAATACAGATCAGTTTATAGGCTATTATGCACTAGTTGTTTATGTTTGTTTTGTTAAATTTAGTTATTTATGTTTTTTGTAATTCAAGTACTTTAGCAGACCACATGCATGTAGGTTACAGACCAGTGATAGCCACAGTTTGTGAACCTCTGTTCACACATTTTCTATGATGATGCATTTAAAAGAGCAGGATTTAAAATGCTTTATTTTGCATGAAAATGAATGCTGCAAATTTTTATCACTTTACTAACTGCTTTTGCTGCAGTATTAGGACCTCATGCTGCCATATTTTTACATGTATTACCCCCAGGTTCTTAATAAACCCCAGGTCCTGATGGAATACATACAAGTGCACTGAGGGAACTGGGCTCTGTAATAGCCAAACCATTATATCTAATTTTTCAAGATTCACTCAACACAGGGTCGCTACCAGATGACTGAAGAAAAGCAGATGTGATAACTATATTTAAGAAGTGAGCAAGAGCAAATCTGGGGAATTATAGACCAATAAGCCTCACTGCTGTAGTGGGAAATATTTTAGAATGATTAATAAGGGATATTATTAAAAAATATGGCCTCCATTCAAATTGCAGCAGTTACAGATCGATTCAATTGAACAAGCCCGCAGCTTCATGGCCAAAAGCCTAAACTGTAAACCATGCACCCGTAAGTAGCATTTTCAGGGCATGATCATGATCAATCAAGCAAGCCCATAACTACCGATTTAGAAACATCCAATAGTAAATGAGACAGTCATCATGACGTCAGTAAAACACGGACTCGCAATCTGGGAATGTACAAAATAAGAAAAATGAATGATGATACTGTTCTAGTCCATGTGGGTGGCCTGATATGTATTAACTCCTTGATTACCAAGATTGATATAACACGGAAATAAAACATAAAATAATTATTTTTTTATTGCAGATTTCCAAACTTGAAACTGTTGTGCAATTAATTCTAATGCCTTTCATCGCTTTCCCCATCTATTAAAGTGCAGTATTGATTTTTTATTTGCTTTTACAATGTTACGAACAGGTGTTTAACCCCCTTGTAAGTCCTATCTGGTACTCATAGAATTTTCTTCTACATTTGCCATTGACGGGTTTGAAGGCAATTGTGGGCTTGAGGAATTATACCAATTGAATAGCGATTTGTGATTGTTACATTTACGGGCTTGAAAGATCAAAGGCTTAGATGGGTCAGACTTACGATTTTAACAACCCCAGGGATTTTGAGCTTCTAATCCGCAAACCGATTGCGGGTAGCTAAAAGACGCTAATTGAATAGCAAATTATTTTACAATTTGCTCAATTGAATGGAGGCCCAAGTTTGTTTGAACAAGATTATAAGAAGGAATCAACATAGATTTATGAGGGATATGTCATGTCAAACAAACATAATTAGTTTCTATGAAGAGGTTAGTAGGAACCTGGATCAAGGCCACTGCGTGGATATAGTCTTTCTGGATTTTGCCAAGGCTTTTGATACAGTGCCATGTGGAAGACTATTGTGCAAACTAAGGGATACAGGAATTGCCGTAAATATCTGCTCATGGGTTGAGAGCTGGCTAAAAGACAGGAAGCAAAGGGTTGTTGTAAATGAAAAATACTCAGATTGGACTAATGTAAGTGGGGTTCCTCAGGGTTCAGTATAGGTCATCTCCTTTTTAACATATTTATTAATGACTTAGATGTTGGACTGGAAAGTATTATCTCCATTTTTTGCTGATGGCACTAAGTTGTACAAAGTAATTAAATCAGAAAATTATGTACTTTCCATCTAAAGGGATTTGCATAAATTAGAGAAATGGACAACTAAATGGCATATGAGATTTAAAATGAACAAATGTAAAGTTATGCATTTGGGAAGGAAAGATAGCCATTTAATTTTTAATCTTAATGGAGCAAATCTAAAGGTATCAGATATTGAAAGGGATTTGGGAGTACTTGTGGACAACCACCTAGGTAACAGTGCACAATGTCAAGCAGCATCTACATGGCAAATAAAATATTAGCATTTATTAAGAAGGATATAGAAGCAAGGAAATCAAATACAATTCTGCCACTATATAAATCCCTAGTATGCCCTAATTTGGAATATAGAGTACAATTTTAGGCACCATTTCATGAAAAAGGACATCTTAGAGCTGGAAAAAATACAGGGAAGGGCAACAAAACTAATAAGGGGAATGGACGGGCTAAGTTATGAAGAAAGACAAACCAAATGAAACATATTTTCTCTAGAAAAAAAAGCATCTAAGAGGGGATATGATTACCTTATATAAATACATCCAGGGCCAATACAAGGCTTTGTCAAATTAACATTTTGTGCCAAGAGGTTTTCAACTGTCAAGAGGACATTCTTTGAGATTAGAAGTAAAATTGTACCTTAAAGAAAGAAAAGGGTTTGTCACAGTAAGGGTGATTAATCAGTGGAATTCTCTACCAAAGAAGGTGGTGACAGTGGATTTGATAAACTTAAAAAGGGATTGGATATATTTTTGAATAAAAAGGGCATTTAGGGTTATCCTGGATAGAGAGGGAGGATTGATCCAGGGAGGAATCCAATCACAGTATCTGGGGTCAGCAATGAATTTTATTTCCCCCCCTTTTGAGACAATTGGCAATGTTTCACTGTTTTTATGTTTATTTTGCCTTCTTCTGAATCAATTAACAACTAATCAGCATATTGCAGATCAGAGACAATCTAAAAGTCTTTTTTCAACCTTAATTACTATGTAACAATTTAATCTAAAGCCAGTTGAAATCAGTTTCTCTGTAGAGCTCCATAACTTTTCTGGTGCAGTACCATGACATACATTAGTCAGAAGGAGTTCTTGATTTTGTTGCAAAACTGCGTTTTAAAAGATTCATCTATGTTGATGAAGACTCCTGTAACGGAACCCATCACTGTTTTACCCTGTTTTATGGTTATTTAATTCTTGGTTAAAATATGATCCTACTGTTATATTTTATGTATGTTGGTTTATGCTCTGCAGAATATTAGCCAGACTATTGCAGACCTAGGCTAATAGATAATCCTATTACAGAGACTTCAGAGATAAGGGAATCTATTGTATCAAATGTTTTCATTCTCAGATAAGAATAAAGAAGGCTGATTTAATCAATGTCTGATTATATCAAGTTGCCAGGGAGGTGTGACCTATTGTTCTCTCTATGTGTATTGTGTGGCCAACTATGGGGGATGTGGATTGCCTGTGGGAAGAGATGTGTATAAATATTTCTGCACATAACAAAATAAAGTCAGTATTCATTTGACTCCCAAATTGTGTGTCGTCCAATATGGGAGGTCGGGGATGGTGAAACTGTAGTGCTTCTTGGATATTTTACCGTATACCAGCGGAGATATTGGACTGCGTGTTCCAGCTCCGTTACATTTGGTTGCAAGTGGCGGAATTGTTCCCCCGGTCAGAAGGACAGCTACAGGAGACACTATTCCGTGGAGTACAAATTGAGGGCCACGCTAGTATCCGTACAGCGCCCCTGGCTACAGCAGGATGGAACCGGCTAGTTTTCGGACAGCGTTCCATCATGAGGAGGAGGAGGCGGCTGCGGACTACAGGGATGCAGACAGAAAGGAACTCATGGTTACAGTACCTTTTATTGCCCCACAGACTGAGTTTGGAAGAGAACTCCAAAGCAGACTGGCCTTTTTCCCAGGTACGCTTCCCATAAAAACCTTGGAATGGTTAATGACAGATGTCCACAAATACATAATGGAAAAGCAGCGGGCACGGGAGCGGTCCATCTTGGGAGCTGCTAACCCACCTCCCACCATTAACCCCCCCCCCCAGCACTGCGTCCGGGTGGTGGGAACTACCAAACCCCTCCACGGTACATCAGGTGCCACACGTGTAACCAGCAGGGCCGCATGCAGAGAGACTGTCCCAGAAACAGAAACCGCTCCACGTGGAATACTCCAACTAATTCTCCTCCCCAGCGACAGTGTGTATCCCAGGGGGCCGAAGGTGTCGTCCTTCCTCCCCAGCGACAGTGTGTATCCCAGGGGCCCGAAGGTGTCGTCCTTCCCCCCCAGCGGCAGTGTGTACCCCAGGGAGCTGAAGGTGTCGTCCTTCCTCCCCAGCGACAGTGTGTACCCCAGGGAGCTGAAGGTGTCGTCCTTCCTCCCCAGCAGCAGTGTGTACCCGAGGGGGCTGAAGGTGTCGTCCTTCCCCCCCAGCGGCAGTGTGTACCCCAGGGAGCCGAAGGTGTCGTCCTTCCCCCCCAGCGGCAGTGTGTACCCCAGGGAGCTGAAGGTGTCGTCCTTCCTCCCCAGCGGCAGTGTGTACCCGAGGGAGCTGAAGGTGTCGTCCTTCCTCCCCAGCGACAGTGTGTACCCCAGGGAGCAGAAGGTGCCGTCCTTCCTCCCCAGCGGCAGTGTGTACCCCAGGGGGCCGAAGGTGTCGTCCTTTCCCCCCAGCGACAGTGTGTACCCCAGGGAGCAGAAGGTGCCATCCTTCCTTCCCAGCGGCAGTGTGTACCCCAGGGGGGCGAAGGGGTCGTCCTCCCCCCCCAGCGGCAGTGTGAACCCCAGGGAGCTGAAGATGTCGCCCTCTCCCCCCAGCGACAGCTTACCCTAACAAGGGGAGACACCAATCTCCCAGACGGCGCAGATGGGACCAGGGTCTCTGTGCCTGACCTACCGGGATGCTGGACAGCCTGTCCAGATCCCCAACTACTCTCACTGGGACAACCGGAGGAGGGGGTAAGTACAAATTCCCCTCCCCAGCTAACTCCTAATGTGGCCCCAGGGTTAACAGAGGAAATGTTAACCCCCACCTTTCCCTGGCTGCTGAGCCGGAAGACGTCCCAAGTACCCCAGCAGAAGAGCTGACAGTGGGGCAGAGTGCAGTCGGCCTCTGCCCTCCCTTTGTCCCTTGTACAGAGCAGGATGTCCTGCAAGTTATACCAGCAGAAGAGCTGGCATCAGGGCAGAGTGCCGCTGGCCTCTGCCCCTCAACGTGTTGCCCCATCACCACAGCGAAATATCCAGGTGCCTGGTTAGACTTCCCCCCAAAGGGGAGATGTGTGACGAAGTGCCCTTCGCCACTTTGTCTTGGAGAGGACTGTTTGCCAGCCTCCTGCCCTGCGACTATGGCCCTGGGACATATTGCCTTTTAAACACAGTATTCGGCCATACCAGAGTGTATATCACTCATCCTGGCCCTTTACATACAGGGGGGTCATTCGGTACTTGCCCTGTGTGAACCATGATACCACAGATAGCTATGCCATGGAGCCCATTCATATAATGAAAGACTATGGGAAAGACTTTAGCTACATGGCCATTGAACTGTGTGAAGAGGATCTGAGAGCTATTCAGTAGTTTTGTGCGCTCAGATCCCAGCTATCTGAAATGTGAGTAAATGTGAATTGCAGTAATGCTGATGGGTTGTCAAACTAGAGAATTGACCAACAAATACTTTTGTCCGGACATCCCCAGGCCGATCCGTTAGGATCAGACCGTGTATGCCGGCTTATGGTCACGGGGGAGGTGTGTAACGGAAGCCATCACTGTTTTACCCTGTTTTATGGTTATTTAATTCTTGGTTAAAATATGATCCTACTGTTATATTATATGTATGTTGGTTTATGCTCTGCAGAATATTAGCCAGACTATTGCAGACCTAGGCTAATAGATAATCCTATTATAGAGACTTCAGAGATAAGGGAATCTATTGTATCAAGTGTTTCCATTCTCAGATAAGAACAAATAAGGCTGATTTAATCAATGTCTGATTATATCAAGCTGCCAGGGAGGTGTGACTCTCCTATTGTTCTCTCTATGTGTATTGTGTGGCCAACTATGGGGGATGTGGATTGCCTGTGGGAAGAGATGTGTATAAATATTTCTGCACATAACAAAATAAAGTCAGTATTCATTTGACTCCCAAATTGTGTGTCGTCCAATATGGGAGGTCGGGGATGGTGAAACTGTAGTGCTTCTTGGATATTTTACCGTATACCAGCGGAGATATTGGACTGCGTGTTCCAGCTCCGTTACAACTCCCTTGAAGCCAATCCATTGAAAAAATACCTTTCTTGATTGTAGACCACATGCCTGTCAAATTTCAGCCAATCAGCGTGAAGGAATTGACATTTTTGCAATCTGATTGCTTGATATTAACCATAGAAGGCTGCCACCCCCTATCCTGATTAGTTAATTGATAGACAATCTGAATAGAGTAATAGAGTATTCTTATAGATCTACCATCTCTGATTGGCTAATAGATCAGCCAATCAAAGAAGGTATTCCCTTCCAATCAGAATAGGGATTAGTAGTCTTCTCTGATTAAAATTCATCACAAAAATTATTTTACACTGGTTGACCGAAATTTCCATCAATCAGAAGTCTATAAAGTCTGTATATTAAACAATGGGGTAAAGCCAAAGTGCATCAGTCATGGAGAGATTTTATCATTTTTCCTTATGGACCTTTATGGGAGAAGTTTAGGGACCATGGAGGTCTTCATGGGCCCAATGTGGGACAGGGACAGGACCCCTGGGGATCCGTATAGGGATGGAGTGGTGGGAAGTTAAAGGTTATGTTTAGAGTATTCACATTGTTTTAGATGATGGTGTTGCTATGTGACACTACAGTACTTGTGTTTCATACCTGTAGGTTCTTACTCTAAATGTTTGACAGTTAGAAAGTGTATAACTAGGCAGTACTGAAAACTTGCTAGGTAAAAATGAACCATTGGCAAAAGCAGCTTACCACGTGTTCTTATGTGGTTCATGTAATGGAGCCCATAGTCATGCAAGGTGTACTGTGTTGGGGCACCATTACAATCTTTTATGTTGGCATGATACATAAAAATGCTTCTGAAAATGATTCAAGCTCAAATCTAACACTACGATCCTGTAAGGACCTCCATGGCATATAGGTTTATATTAAATGCCATGGAGGTCTGGTAGGTCATTATGGAGGTCCTAACGGGATCATAGTGTCAGATATGATGCTTGAAGAGGCATAGGGGATTACTTTAGTGTGTACGAAGGTCCTTAAGGGACCCGCATGATATAGGTTTGAATTGCTAGGTGCCATGAAGTTCCTTTAAGCACTTCTGTGGCATAGGGTTAATATTTAATTGCTATGGGGTTTTATATAGACCCCCATGGTTAAATTGTTAAGTGGGGTCAGGGTAAGGGGAGAGGAAATCCACGGGGGTTGCCTTCAGCTCATGCAAAAAGGGAATTGCTGGGTTACCTCGGCTTATAGTGTTGATTGGCAATGGGGTCATAAACCCCCTAACTATATATTTTAATTTTAACCCGTTCCCTACCATGGGAAGGGGGTTATATGGATAGATAGGGGGAGGGGATTTATTTAATGTAGTGCAGCACTGCTTCATAGACTACTGAGCTCATGGCTCAATGTCTCTTGCAGCAGGCTGTGTGGGGGCAGTAGGGTTTAGGGACACCGTAAAAACAGCCTGGGTTGATGTTACGTAGTTTATTCAAAGGTTTTTTAGGGGTTGTGTTTGGGATAGATAAGTAACTAGCTCTTACAGTTACGGGAGAACATTTTTGTGCAGCTACTTATCCAAATGGGGCTCTTGGTGAGGTTTATCTGAGCTTGATAAAAGGGGGATAAGGAAGTGGATGGAGATGGATCTCATATCGTTAATATAAGGAAGAAAGGGGAGAGATATTCTAAGAGGAAAAAGAGGCATATATACAGCCACATTAAATTCTGGATACATGTGAAAACGCAGCCCGTAACGTAGCTCTTAGGCTGTTTTGCTATTAAACTAGCCCCATAACGTAGCCGGGTCGAAAAAAGCCTACGGGTTGAGCAACGTTGAACTTTGCGCCCGTAAATCCTTTGATCTGTCATGCCTGTAACCACTACTTGTTCTTCAATTTAGCTATTCAATTGCAAAGTAGTCACTTGCCCGTAACACACAAATGGTGTCCAAAGCCCAACGTGTGCTCCAGAGGACCCGCAAGGGGGGTAAGGTCCAATACGTAGCACATGTAATGCAAATAAAAACACACTACTGTGTTTTTTTTTACAAGTGAAAGTGATGTTAGGTCTTAGAATTAATAGTACAACATTCTCAAGCCCGCAAATCGGCTCAGAAAAATATTTAATTTCATGTCTATTTTTTGTGTTATATCGATCCCAGGAATCAATGTGCTAAGACATATACAGTAACTCGCATGAGATAGAATATCAGATTTGCGGCTTTAATAATATTGCATCTTGAATAAAATGTGGGTTCGCTCGTAGATCGTAATTGAACCACGTAGGACTTTGAAATCCATCCTCCATTTTCTTGTGACGCAATGCTGACGATCTGTGTTTCCATTGGCTCCATCTAAACCATAACTACGGGCTTGCTTAATTGATTAAGTTCTAGCCCACAAAGCTGCAAGCCGACAGATGGTTTACGGTTTTGAGTCTCCAGCTCGTAGTTCTTCTAATTTAATAGCACCGTAACTCGGCCAAACTTCAACCACGCAGGCGCTACGGGCTTCACGATGGGGTTACTGGCTTGGAATTTAATGTGGGCCATAGATCATACAATCATGGAAAAGCATAAAGAGATGAATGCAAAGCTTTGTGGCCCTTTGCATTTGCTTTGCAGGTTCAATCAAACAGCCATTTAGGGGAAATGACTGACTGTTCAGTAGCAAATTGTTCCAGGAAATACATGAATATATAAATTGTAGGAATAAATACAGAATTATGTAAGTATAATTCTGCCACAAAAATCCAATGTGCTGTCAGTACTGTGTGCACATTTGATTCAAATCACGCAATAAAGACAACTAATTAAAGTGATATGTAAGGTTCCTGGATTTTACTAGGTATATAACCTGTGTATCTAATTACTTTCATGTACATTCTTTTATTAATCAGTACTTATAAGCTCTGTTTTACTGGCTAAAATCAAACTCTGTTGGGCTTCATGTTCAGTGTAGTGTCCTAGTCTATTATGAAGCATGTCTCAGCAGCACGTTGCAGAATGTTGCTGAGAGTTGGTCACTGATTGGTTAGTATGATACACTGCACACCCAGTACTACAGAGTCTGTGTCTATATGAGTCTTTTTAGACTGTAAAAACAGAGTTTATAAAAGTAAACAGATACATGAGTATATTATAAACCTGGTAAAATCCAGAAACCTTCCATATGCCTTTACATTATTTCTGTATTGTTAACACTTTTATATATAATAATATAATAAATACTACAACTGCTGGCTATCATTTGTAAATTGTTTTGTAATGTTTCAAGAAGTTTTGAACAGATGTATGTCGGAACAATTATGCATCAAATGAAAATATAGGACCTGGAGACAGACACATTTCTATTACATGATTCAAAGAAATAATAATTATGAAGAGTAGATTAATCATGAATGTCCTGTAATCTAGATGAATAATCAGAGTACTGCAGTATAAAGTGATACTTTTTTTATTGGCCAAACATTTTATTTAGAATGACAAGCTTTTGAGAAGTTGTTGATGCTTAGTTGTTCAGTCGTGTCCAGCTCTCCTTAACTGTATGGACGACAGTTCTCCAAACACATCTTTCAGCCGCTGCCCACCTAAGCTTCCTCAAGCTCATGTTAATTGCTTCAATGACCTCATCTATGTATTTCTACCTCTGCTGTTGCCTTCTGTATAAACTGTCAGTCTTTCTCAGCATCAGAGGCTTCTCTAGAGAATCTGGTGTTCTCATGATATGACGAAAAAAAATCAGCTTTAGCCTCATGATCAAACATTCCAGTGAACAGTTTGGATTGATTTCCTGAAGTATTGATTGGACATTGAGGCAGTCTAAGGGACATTAAGCAGTTTAAAAGGTACACCTCTCTTTAGCTGTCCAATAAAAAAAAGGTTTATACTGCAATACAATGATCGTTCCTCTGAAGTACACAACAAACCTAAAACTAACAGTTATGTAAGCCATATGCATAAACTATTTTAGATTAAGTTTTAATTTTAACAGACTCTATTTATGCCTAAGGGCTTTTTTGATTAAAGGCCAGTATATAGTATTTATTTTAAGTAGATGTGTTAGTCCTGTGATTTAGGTATAAAATGATTTAAATATCTAATGGCGTAACATGTATTTTAATAGGAAAGCTTTTGTCCATCGGATACCAAGTAGTGCTGTGTAATGAAATAAGGGCTATAGCAATTTTATCGAGTACCCCACCGACAAATTCCCACAGTATCTCCTCTGGCAGCTCTTCATTTGCTACACATATCAATTTGAATTTCCTGCTCCCAGCATCCAATCACACCATCTCCTAGACCAGCTCTTCCAACAAATCTTCAAAGTGCTCCTCCGGCCAGGATCACTTTCTGCTGATCAATAAGGTCTCCACACAGAGATCGAAGTCTTCCACCTTCCAAGCTCTCAGATCACTCAGCCAGGACACAAATTCCTCTCCATTCCCTGATCACTTTTTCCAGTGGCTCATTCAGGAATTAGATCCGATCCTCAGTAAGATTCTAGATGAATGCTACCCAATGCAGTTATCGCTCAAGGGCCTCCGATTCACCTCTGATCCGGATCTCCATCTGGAACAGGGCATTATATTCAATGCTGATCCACTGTCGATCCATTTCCATGCCAAGAATCCTACCCGTGCCACCATGTCTGTGATGACAAGGGTTCTCAGCTCCACAATCACCGGGTTCTCCTCCAGATCATCACCTGAAGAGGGACTTCTGAGTGCTGTATAGCTTATCAGGACTCAAAGGTGATGCTTGGTAGAAGACCTTTCCTAAGGAAAAAAAAGGGTCTTTGATCCTGAAAATACCACTCTACAGCCAGTACATGTTCCAGAAAGACTATATGACTTTATTCAGGGGCCTAGTGTACAATTATAGGGGTCAAAACAATGGAAGACTAAACAGCAAATGTTACTACAAAACAAAAAAGCATCTTTGAATAACAAAAATCCTACTTCGCGGGTCTGTGGTTGGTCAGTGGAAAAACCACCAATGTGGTTTGAACTTCCTACTTCCGGTGTCATAATGTCTGTATCATTGCCTCCCCTATTGGCTCAAGTGGCACTTTACTGATGAAAGCAGAAAGACTGAAGCATATGTCTGGGGGTCTGGTGTTTCATCTGTACAGAGCAGACACTGGGCTGCCCTTAGGGAGATGTACAGTATGATATGCTTTGGGAGATTTCTCATCTAAAATGACACTAGCCAGCTAAAATTTGAGAGACTCCTCCCTGAATGGGTACCCATAAACAGGCCTGGTGATCTAAGGAGGCTAACTAGGACCTTTTAGCTAAGTGAAACTAAGTAGCAGGCTGACAGGCTATAAGGAAATATGCCTAAAAAATGCCCCCCATTTATGAAATTAGGAGAGAGAATAGAAGTAATTAGCCAGGTTTTGTGGAATATAGTTTAGTAAATACATCCAGGTTCTCATAGCTGGCCCCTCACCATGAAAATATGCTGTAGCTAGCCACTAAATCTTTACTGGATAAAGTTGAATTCCATTCTGGCCAGATTTTTCAAAAGTCCTGCAAGACTAAAGGCTAGCAATGAAAATAACAAAAATAATAACAGTTAATGAATTGTTAATTGTAAACACAAATAAACAAGTGCACTCATTTCCCCAGTCCTATTCATATATCCATACTCTGCCTTTCTCCTCTCTAACCTCTCCATGCCTCAATCACCCTATTTCTTCGCCTTTCTTGGTTCTGTTCTCCTTCTCCCTTTTTCTCTCCCCTTCCATATCTGTGTTTCTGTCTTTCCTTAACTTCCAATTCATACTCTCCCCCCTACCACCACTAGCCCTATCTATTTGCATTCTCCTATTCACTTGATCCTTCACATCTGCCTCTCTAAATATTCCCATGGCACTCTCCCTATAGAGCATGTTTGAAAACTAACCAAGGAAATTGTGAATGAATCTATCCCTGACAGCAGTTATATTACATATACTGTACACATAAATACATTTTTATAAAAATAATTTACAAAATATAAAAAATAGACATCTAAACTATTAACAATTTGAATGGCTTTATTGTTGCAGCTACACACCCTTTAAAACATATTTATTGTGCTATTTATGATATAAATGACATTGCAATTGTTTGTCCTTTGATAGAAGTTATCAGATATCTGGCATGGAAGATTACCTAATACTGCCAGGTCACATGTGTGTTATCTTTTCTAAGTATCATGGTGTATGAAAACTGCTAATTTTTGATCTTTCCAGAGATAGGATGTACCTGGAAAAATCAGACAATCAACTAGGCATCTTGCCAAAATCTATGTACATTTACAGTCAGCAATAAAAGCTAATACCTCTTGATCTCATTCTTAATAGTCACAATAATGCAATATTTTTTCAATGTGATGCACAAAATTAAATTTGTATAGATTTTTTGAATTGTTACTGTAAGATCTTTAGAAATGTGTACTGGGCAGGACACTTTGTATAAATTATAATCATAAATTAAATTATAACCAAAAATATTTTTGTTCACTGATTTAGGATGAATTGTGGGATGAAGAGGTGTAATTTGGTGGTAAGAGCAGATCAATGGTAAGTTAAATTACTACATACCATTGCCTCGTTATGGTTGTGATGCACCTCTATCAGACTGTTTTTAGTAGAATTATTTGTAATAGAAATTTAGCTCTCTCTTTATACATATCTCTCTATACATCTCATTGACTTATTCTCCCTCTGTGTATGTGTGTTTCGCTGTCTGCTTCTCTGACTTTGCCTCTTTCTGTCTTTGCCTCTTTCTGTCTCTCTCCCTGTCTTACTTTCTGTCTGTCGCTATTTCTCTCTTTTCTCTATGTTTTATCATTTATCTCTCTCGCCCTCTCTCTATTAAGGTCTGTGTTTATATAATGGATTATATATATATATATACATATATACATACACACAGTACATAAATTGATGTAAATATTATAGGAGTATTTGTTTTTCACACTCAAATCTTTCATTTAGGATGTTCAGGCATGAATGGTGCTTCTACTTGGACCCAACCGTGTTGTTAAAGGACCACTGTAGTTTGGTAAATGCTTATAAAGTACAGTGCAAAAGTATTCACCCCCTTGGCATTTTTTTGTGTTTTGTTGCCTCACAACCTGGAATTAACATGAATTGTTTGAGGATTTGCATCATTTAATTTACAGTACATGCCCACAACTGTGAAGATGCTTTTTTTTTTTTTATTGTGAAGCAAACAACAAATAGGACAAACTAAGAGAAAAAGTCAATGTGCATAACTATTCAGCCCCCTAAAGTCAATACTTTGTAGAGCCCCCTTTTGCGGCAATCACATCTCCAAGTCGCTTTGGATAAGTCTCTATGAGCTTGCCACATCTTAACACTGAGATTTTTGCCCATTCCTTCTTGCAAAACTGCTCCAGCTCCTTCAAGTTGGATGGTTTGTGCTTGTGAACAGCAGTCTTTAAGTCTGATTTTCTATTGGATTGAGGTTTGACTAGGCCATTCCACACATTTACATGTTTCCCCTTAAACCACTCAAGTGTTGCTTTAGCAGTGTGTTTGGGGTCCGTCCTAGCCTCAATCACGCAGAGTGGTACAGGTTTTGCTCAAGAATATCCCTGTATTTAGCACCACCCATCTTTCCCTCAACTCTGACCAGTTTCCCAGTCCCGGCTGCTGAACAAAATCCCCACAGCATGATGCTGCCACCATCATGTTTCACTGAGGGGATGGTGTTCTTCAGGTGATGTGTTAAGTTTGCGCCAGACATATTGTTTTCTTTGATGGACGAAAAGTTAAATTTTAGTCTTATCAGACCAGAGCACCTTTCTCCATACATTTTGGGACTCAAAACGTGCCATTTAGTTTTTTGCTGAAAGTAATGGCTTTCTTCTGGCCACTCTGCCATAAAGCCCAACTTATTGTCGTCCTATGTACAAATACTCCAGTCTCTGCTGTGGAACTCTGCAGCTCCTCCAGGGTTACCAGGTCTCTGTGCTGCCTCTCTGATTAATTAATTAATTAATCAATCCTTGCCCGGTCTGTGAGTATCGGTGGGCGGTCGTCTGTTGGCAGGTTTGCTGTTGTACCAGGTTCTTTCCATTTGGTTATGATAGATTTGATTGTGCTCCTGGGGATCATCAAATATTTGGATATTTTTTTATAACCTAACCCTGACTTGTACTTCTCAACAACATTGTCCCTTACTTGTTTGGAGAGTTCCTTGGTCTTCATGGCAGTGTTTGGTTAGTGGTGCCTCTTGCTTATGTGTTACAGCCTCTGGGGCCTTTAAAAAAAAGGTGTGTATATGTAATGACAGATCATGTGACACTTAGATTGCACACAGGTGGATATCATTTCACTAATTATGTGACTTCTGAAGGTAATTGGTTGCACCAGAGCTTTTTATGAGCTTCGTAAAATAACTCTAGCACGTATATGCAATACAGGAACATAAAATCATGATCAGAGATTTTTTTTATATTTAGATAACTGATTGTGCCATATGGAATTCAATCTTAACCTGTTAGTCTGTCTATAGCTTGAGCTGAACTGTCAACCTATAGGGCCTTACTCTGCCGTAGAATTCCACTGTCAAGTGTGTTTGGAGAATACATTTAACATAAGTGAATACAAATCTTATCTGATTCCACTGGTCGTCACATTCCTCCCAGGTCTCTAATCCTTTTGGGAACAAAGACAAAATGTATGTAATCATTAAAACAAATCTGAATACAATAGTTAGACATAAATTATTTTATACAGTTTAAAAACATATTGCACATTATCAAATACTTCAAATTAGTATACTATAAATAGGAGACTTCAACAGTTCTGTAAGTGACACTTCAGTATGGCTGTTATCCAAATGAATGGAATATTAATTTAACCTACATTTCAAGTCCCTCCCAGAGTAATTATGTCAAGCACAAAATCCAAGGGTTCCTCTTAGTAAACTAACTAAAATACAACTAACAAAATAAAGACTGGATTTATTTTTTTTATTTAAAGGACCACTGTAATGCATTTACAAATCAGGCTCATATGTTGGGCATCGACTATTAAAAACAGTATGCAGTATAAAAAAATAAAGGTTAATATTCCCTGAAGCAGAGCCCCTTTTATCCACCTCCAGGGAACGGGTCAGCTTTGCTTGGAAGCTGGGCTAACAAAAAAGGTTGACAAGTCAATTTTCAGACTGACGATGCTAAGTGAAGAGGGATAAAGCTATTATGGCTCATGCACTGTCTCTGGGCAGGGCCAATGGGGCAGCTGCAAGCCGATTACAATAGATCTGTTACCTCTGTGTAGACAGTGGAGGAGGGGCAAATTACATCCTGGGTGGGACCAATGACATCATAACACAATCTGCTTACAAATCCAGACCCCAGATAGAGCTGGTCACGCGAAAAAGCACAAAGCGTAGGGAAAATAAGCAGCTCTGTTTGAGAGGCAAACAGACAATTTAAATAGAAAGAAAAAAGATTAACTTTTATTTTGCCCACTAAGTGAAGCTGTTCAAAATAGCATGCTATAAATGTGAAAAAACACTGTTGTTAACCCTTATCTTAATAAAGTTTAATATTTTCCCATTGTGTATATAAATGCTATAAATGTGACACTAAAGTGAGCCTTTGCACTAATAAGCAGACAACTCAGTATAACCTACAATGAATTATCAGACAAGGAAGCAGAAGACAGATGCTCAAGAGCAAGTACGTTACAAACTACTTATCACTTATAGTATAGTATGAATGGACATAAAACTCCTGTGTCTGTGATTGTCTCTAGGTAGAATCTCTATTGTCATTCATCATTTATAGTGACATAAATAAATAATATTGTTTAGCATACTCAATTAAGTTGAGCTGAACTAAGGTTTACAGGAATATTTAAATGTTTGTTCACTTTTTTCATTATTTCCAGAACCATTGGTATATCCCCCAATTTTTTTGTGTGATTTATCTACGTCCAGTTAAAATAATGAATGTATTGAAGATGAGTAATGCATTTTATTAATTCAATTGGTTAAAAAATATGTGTTGTTTTTTTCTTCAATTTAACAACTGTGAACCATATTTACATTTTTTTAGTTACTTTTTTTACTTTATAGAAGATTTTGTTCATTTAAATATCTGCTAAATGTATCATAATAGCATAATTCACCAAAGCTTAATCTTTCAGTAAATTTCCTGATGTTGTCTCATCTGTAACAGTACTACAAAAGTGAAAGTAACAACACATATTGTAAGTATATGGAGAGTGTTGCACATACTATCTTCAACCAAGCTTCTCTAGACTATAGTTCTCAGTTACTGATGTGTTTTATCTATCCATTTTTAGTGTACGTACGTGTATCTGTGAACGTTTGTCAGTATTTTAGGTGCATGTAAAAGTGAATGAGGGCTTCAAATGCACAGGTCAAATGTATCCTCTGTTGATCTTGTTTGGATGGCCAATATTTGTTTTCCAGCCCACTGTTAAAACAAACATCCTGACCTTGCACACCTACGTGGGGAAAGTCAAGTAGATTCAAACAGCTGGAGTTTGGTCAAATGTAATTGTAGCTTTTATGACATCAGTGTTAATCACACTACACTCTTCACTTTTCATTTATCTTTTTCAAGTGTTTGTTTTTATTGTATTGTAGAGCCTTTCAGTTACTACAAACAGTGCTCCTGATAATTTGTGCCAACTGTTGATGTCAATGTGCCGGACATAACTATTTCCTAAGGATTTTTTTTATATTCAAATCCCCTCTGAGTGGCAGGGTAATGAAATGGCTAAAAATCATATTTGAACTGAAAATATATTTAATTAACAGACCTTGCTTTTTACATCAGCGCCAGGCAGGTCCAGTGTGAGAACTGCTGTACACCCCTCCCACTGATCTGTCACAGGCTCTGTCCTCTTAAGGTGGATTAGTACAGTTACCACCATATATATCAAGAATGATATACAAGCATGAAGAGTGTTATACAGACCTATGGGACTGATAAGCTTTATATTCTAATGCACATACATTACTTTAATGTCTTTTAAACTAATTGTGAAGGTCTCAGCAAGGCTTTAAAAACATTTGTGGCAGTTCTTCAGTCCACGTAAACATTTATTTTTAAATCAGTAATATTACGAGTTGTGAGTCATGAGTCATTTTGAGAGTGCTCAGTAAAGTTGCAATTGAAAATCTTTGGAAAAGCAACTAATAATATTACTAATAAGTGAAAATCAATGGGAAAGTATCCAATAATCTTGCAAGTATGGGTTGTTCAAGAGAGTTATAAGTATGTCCCTCGTTATCATGTGAAAAAGGTGAATTGAATAGATCATTAATGTTACTGACCAATTTTTAGTGATGTAACCTTATGAAATAGGGTATTGAATAGTGCCCTATATACCCTACCCATGGGCCTCATTCAATTTGGGGCTGTTACTTGAAAGTAAATTCCCAATTTGCTACTTTTAAACTGCGTGCTCGAGTAGCTCTACTTTTACTTTCCTATTCAATTGGCCGGCCCCGCAAGTTATTCCCCCTTCCCGCTTATTGGAAACATGAAGCCTGTAACGCCCGCTATCGAAACAGCCAATGGAAACAGAGAGCGTCATCAGGACATCAACCTTTAAAGCCCATAGGACTTGGGAAATGCAGGGGTCCCACATCAGCCCCATGACACAGGGGTCCATATCTGGACCCCCACATCAAACCCTTGCTGCAGGGGTCCCGATTGGGACCCCTGCAGCATGAAACATTTTTTAAATTCCTCGCCATGAGTCCTTAAAGAGCCTGCGGCACACACATGGTTAACCCCAGGCCATGGGGGTACAGTAAGTACCCCCACGGCAACTAACCTTAACCCCCTTATGCTGGGGGTTCCCATTGAGACCCCCACAGTGTCCCTACATTAACCCTTGCAGCGGGGATCGGGACCCCTGCTGCATTTGAAATTCAAAAATCCTGCCTCACGGGTTCTGAAAGGACCTTAAAGGACCCGCGGTAAAGAAAAGAATTAACCCCATCACTCAGGGGTTAATAACCCCCTCAGTCCAATAGGGATCTATATAGACCCCTATAGGATGCTATAAACCCTATAAGTGCCAT
Organism: Discoglossus pictus; assembly: GCA_027410445.1. Lineage (NCBI taxonomy): Eukaryota > Metazoa > Chordata > Amphibia > Anura > Alytidae > Discoglossus > Discoglossus pictus. The sequence goes on from CM050167.1 coordinate 36,792,961, forward strand.
GAGTGTCCTCCAGTACCCTCATGACACAAAGTCTAAGCACTACACTACTAACCCTAACTACACGACTATACCCCATTAACATTAACTGTACCCCATTAACCCTAACTGTACCCAATAAACCCCTACCCTACATTATTAACCCCTATCCTACCCTATACCATTCTATGAACCCCTTCTAACTAATTAACCCCCTCTACCTAATTAATCCTATTTAACCCTAATGGGCCTTTTAAACCCTATCTAGTCCTATTTAACCCCATCTAGTCCTATGTAATCATATCTAGCCTCATTTAGCCCCATCCAGTCCTATTTAACCCTATCTAGTCCTATTTCACCCTAGCTAGGCCTATTTAACCCCAAATGTACCCAGTAAACCCCTATCCTATTACCCCCACCATACCCTATTAAGCCCTACACTACCTACACAACTCCTACCCTATTAACCCCTACACTACCTACCTAACCCCCTAATAAAATCCCTAACACCCCACTAATTACAAAAATAAAAAACACCTAATTACATAAAATAAAAAACAATTACATAAAATTAAAAATACTACATTACACAAATAATAAGACTACATTACAGAAAATAAAAAACCTAGAATTAGATAAAAGAAAAAAAGCTAGAATTACATAAAAGAAAAAAAGCTACATTACAGAAAATAAAAAAAAGCTACATTACTGTAACTAAAAAAAAAGCTAGATTATAAATAAAGAAAATCAGCCAAACTAAAAATAGAAAAGGGTAAAATAGACCACTTACCTGTACCAAATGCCCCTCCAGCGATGCTGGTCGTCTGCGCTTCGTCCCAGATAGGGTCCTTCCAAAAATGTCCACAGGTCCGGTCACACCTATAAAAATACAAAACATTACAATTAATACATAAATACATACACCCTATAACAAATAAAGGCATAATAGTAATTTTACCTTTCCATAATGCCCATCCAGTGATGCCATGGTCATCATGTTTTCTTCATAGGCAGAGACCTCTAAAATAAAATAAATATAAAAAAGGCCATGGGGGAATGTGCTGTTGCAATAAATGTAAATTTATAAAGATAAGAGGGGAATAAAGGATAAGCCCTCGTTAAGGCCGTTCAGGCCCTGTGAATTGAGTGCAAATATCAATTAGCACTCTAATTGATGGAGGTGTCTATCCATGTTGCCTCCTCTCAGATTTCTGAGAAGTTTGTCAATAACATAGAATTTCATAACTTCAGGTTTGTTGCGATGACATAGCTTCATGTGTCGTGAGACTGGCGTGTCAGCTTCATGGGTTACGGAGTAAGCGTGTTCCAAAATTCTCCTTCTCAGAGTTCTTATCGTTTTTCCCATGTAAATTTTTAAACACGGACAAATCATGATGTAGACCCCGTGGGTGGTACAACTGACAAAACTTCTCAGTGGAAATTGTTGCAATGTCACAGGATGCACGAACTCCTTATTTGGCCAGATGTATGGGCAAGCTCTGCAATTACAACAGTGGAACAATCAATCTGTGGGTTTGAGCCACTTACTTTTAGTATCCTTTGATTGAAAAAAGCTTTTGACCAGACTGTCTTTCAGACTTTTATTGTTTCTATATGTGATCGATGGTTCTTTAGACAGATAATCTTGAAGAATAGGATCATCTGTCAGAATATCCCAACATTTTTTTAGATCAATTTTAATCTCTTTGTGGTCACTCCGTATAACATAAAAAAGCGTATCAATTCTTCATCATGTTTAATTTTACTATTATAAAGGAGCTGGCTTCTGTCTGCCTCTAGGGCACGCTTATAGTCTTTTTTCAAAATCTTATTAGGGTATCCCCAAATTTTAAATCTCTGTCTATAGTTCTACAGCCTGATGTTTAAATTCAATGATGGTATCACAATTCCTCCTCAACCTTAAATACTGTCCCACAGGGATCCCGTCCTTCAAGGGTAGAGGGTGTTGGCTTGACCCTGGAGGAGGGAATTAGAAAAAGTGGACTTTCTATATACAGTGGTCTATTTTACCCTTTTCTATTTTTACTTAGGCTGATTTTCTTTATTTATAATGTAGCTTTTTTATTTTCTGTAATATAGCTTTTTTATTTTCTGTAATATAGTTTTTTTTATTTCCTGTAATGTAGCTTTTTTATTTTATGTAATTCTAGCTTCCCCCCCCCCCCTGTAATTCTAGTTTTTTTATGTTCTGTAATGTAGTTTTATTAATTTGTGTAATGTAGTTTTTTATTTTCAGTAATTGTTTTTTATTTTCTGTAATTAGGTGGGTTTTTTATTTTTTGTAATTGGTGGGGTGTTAGGGATTTTATTAGGGGTTAGGTAGATAGTGTAATGGTTAATATGGTTGGAGTTGGATAGGTAGTGTAGGGGTTAATATGGTAGGGTAGGAGGGGGTTTACTGTGTACTTTTGGGGTTAAATAGGCCCTGTTAGGGTTAAATAGGACTAGATGGGATTTAAAAAGACTAGATAGGGTTACATAGGAGTAGATGGGGTTACATAGGACTAGATGGGGTTAAGTGGTTAGTGATAGGATTAATTAGGTATGGTGAGGGTTAAATAGGGTTAATTAGTTAGAGGGGGTTAATTAGTTAGAGGGGGGTTAATAGAATAGTATAGGGTAGGATAGGGGTTAATAATGTAAGGTAGGGGTTAATAGGGTAGGGGTTTATCGGGTACAGTTACGGTTAATTAGGGTATTGATAGGGTTAATGTAGTACTTAGACTTTGTGTAATGAGTGTTAATATAGGGGTTTATAGTGTCCTATAGGGGTTAATTGTTTTCTTTAGAAGGGTCCTTTAAGGACCTTGAGAGTCCTTTCAGAACCCACGAAGCAGGATTTTTGAATTTCAAATACAGCAGGGGTCCCGATTGGGGTTAATGTGGAGATACTGCGGTGGATCCCTGCATCATATCATGGGGTTAATGTGGGGATCCTGAGGGGGGCCTGATTGGTACCCCTGCATCATGGAGGTTGGATTTCGGAGCAGTGGGAAGGATACGTAAGGACTTTGCAAGCCCTTGCAATGCCTCCTTGGTACCAGTTTAGGCATTTACGGGCTTGACGGGGAGGGGGGGGGGGGGAAATCGGTGCAATTGTATAGCAATTTGTGATTTTTTTGGCGGCTGCAACTCCTGAGGCTATGAAAGATCAAAGGCTTTGATAGTAAGCTGTGATTTGACAGATCGCAATGGAAAGTAGCGTGCAGCAAGTAACCCGATCGGAGCCCGCAAGTAGGTGGCAATTAAATAGCTAAGTAACTTGCTCTCTCCACTTCCAGGCCCGGATCTCAGAAAAGTAGCATTTGAATGAGGCCCCATGTATGGTAACAAAAATAATAGCTTGTTTAGTAATTAAATTATTTCCTTTTGATACAAAATGTTACTGCTTGAACCCCATATATAGTATATTTTATTTGAAGTTATTTGTTGTAACTTGCAGAATGTGTGCCAAACTAAAACTACTGTGGTCAAATGTATGAACAGATTGCCAATTTATATTCCAGAAAGACTTCAATTGAAACACATTGCAATAAATGGCTCACTAAATGTGGCAAGTGCCACCACATCACGTCTCCAATGACAGTGTGAAGAATTTACAGTTATTGCAGTTGTAGGAGCAATCTCACCACTAAACACACAAATATAATCCAGTAAACAGTTGTTGGCTTTGCTACTAGTGCTACATTAAATTGCAATAATTTTCTAGATCATTGCCTTTGAAAATTATTGCTTATTCCTTTAGCTTCTTCCTCCCCAGATGGACTCAAAGCTCAACCCCCCTACAGTTTTGAACAAATGTATGGGCGTCATTAACCATCTACACTATTACAGACACTTGAGCAAATTAAATAACCACTGCACAATGAAAACTAAATATATGTTTGAAAACTTTGAGTCGGACCAAGAGCATAATTAATCAGGAAAAAGTCATACAGCTAGTTTTGATCAGAAAGCAATACATTTTGATGACACTGCAGGACCCCGGAGTTAGCCATGACATATTGGTGGATGTGGTGCGTGTGAGACAGGTGATTATGTTTCTGAAGAGCTATAGATGCATTCCTTGACGCCATGTCCTATTTCTGGGCCATATCTTTTTGTAATTAAAAAGTACTTGCCAGATAAAGACACAGGGGCCACAGACGGCAAAAAAGGTAAATCGCAATCTGCTGCTATGTCTCCAAGTGGTGATAGGTAGATCTCAGAGTGACAAACTGCACTTAACAGAGAGTAGCAGCTCCACTGGCTGTACAGTTCTTGGTGGAGATGTAGGACTGAGGTGGGAGGCATGCTTTGAACCTTAAAATTTAGTTCCCATTACATAAAGTTGGTATTTTTTGTGACCTTTTCTATCTTCTAAAATAAGCCTAATTTTATTCGGACTTGCTTGACATGCAAACACACATTAAAGAGCCAGTTAATGCAGCACAATTTGAACCACACCACAGTAAATATCTCCTAAAAGCATTTTGAAATACATATTTGAAATATGTGAATTTTTAAACTTTTTTTTTTGTGACGTGGTTTGTAGATTTGAAAAAAAGAAATACTGTAATTTTGGAATATACTGAGATAACCACACATTTTTATTTTAATGGATTTATCTCTTGTCATTTTTTCTGCTTGCTTACTGCCCAATTCAGAGCTCAGAGAGAGTGGTGTTTCTCCTCCTAAATTACTTCAACCAATCAGGTTGAAGCTGTTCAATGAATAAATCTCTTTATTTTTTAGCTTGTGGTTTATGTTTTTCAAAACATAGTAATATTATGCAGACTATAAATGTAACCTATATTGAATATATCCTGGTGCCTTACACCTTGTAAAACTTCCTACATTTATTTAAAGATACGGTATATTAAAAATAAAAATCTGCTGCTTATTATAAAAAATCTTTGTATTTATGGTGCCAATCAACAATAAATTAAATTAGTGGATATCTCCAGTCATTAGGACATATATCCACTATTTAAAGTTGCACAGGTAGAAAAACAATATATGGTATAAATCGGTAATCCTCATTTTGCTAAAATAGCTGTAATCCTAGGGTTACTAAAATGTATGCATAAGCACAAGATAAAACAATAGAATGTTTAAAAAGAGATGTATTTCATGATGTAACATTAGTCTATATAAAAATCAAAAGCCTCTCTTAGCTATGATGTGAATAATACACAGTATATATATTGCCCCAAAAGTAGTATTTAAGTGGGTACAGGGTATATGCGTATATTTACTTGCTATTAGCATCACATGTAATAGAATGCTTTTACGCCAAGATCCAATGACTTGGTCTTCTTATTATTGCACAATGCAGTATTCCATATTCAATTATTGCACATATTCCTTAATGATGCCAGTTATTATTCCAAAATGTTGTGTCCAATATTCAATTATTTCACATATGCCTTTGCAAGATATTATTGCGCAATACTGCAGAAAGTATTCAATTATTGCACATATTGCTTTTTCATGCCAGTTATTATTGCACAATCCTGGGTTCAATATTCAATTATTATACACATAGGCTCCTCTATACAGACCATGTACAGACCTACACAAGTTACAAGCAGTAATATGCAGATCCTTATACACAGAGACCCCACTATCCAGACCATGCACACATCTATACAAGTCACAAGCAGTAATATGCAGATCCTTATACACAGAGTCCCCTCTATCCAGACCATGCACACAGCTATACAAGTCACAAGCAGTAATATCCAGATCCTTATACACAGAGTCCCCTCTATCCAGACCATGCACACAGCTATACAAGTCACAAGCAGTAATATCCAGATCCTTATACACAGAGTCCCCTCTATCCAGATCATGCACACATCTATACAGGTCACAAACAATAATATGCAGATACATTTTTTGCAAAGGAGTTGGGAAGAGCTGGGGGAGGGATGAATTAGGTAAAAAAATAAAAAAAAGGTTGTAAACATTTTTCCATAATACAAATTTGAGAAATGAAACCAACATTTTGATATTATCAATAAGTTGCTCTGCAAGGTAACTGGCCCTTTAATAACTTATATGGTATCACCAAGGGCATGAAGTCCACTTCTGTTTGCAATATGTTATTGTTTCAGTCAATGGGGTACCCCGAAGCACAAGTGAATGCTTGTGGTAGTGTTCATTTAATATGCAATGGTATTCTTTCCTTCCCACACTTGACCTTGTGATAATGCTAACTGCAGTGCTAGTCTTCCTGCAGAATTCATTCAACTGGAGAAATTATGTGCAGGTTTTAAAATGCTGACAATCTCCTCATTGCACGTAGATACAATCAAACACATAGACAGAATCATCTGATAAATTAGCACATTCTGCTGAAAAAGTCTGCAAGGTTAACACTATTTAGATTGCAAAATGTTAAGAAAATTTTATTAAACAACTTGTAAGTTATATAAATATAAAACAGACTATATTTTATTAATATAATTATGAAAACACGAGCCGCCCAAGGACTAAAATATAGATTTGCAATATGGGCTCTAGATTTGGTATAAGAGATCAAAAAGATAAAAGATATATATACCATTTGAATGCAATTTGGTTACGAATGGAGATTATTATCAATAAAGAAGTGAAATAAAATAATTACAAAATTCTTTGTGCCCTTAATACAAAAATATATTTTTCATTATGTATAATAAAATCAATTTAGACCTGTGTGTACAGCTAAAAGTTACATCAAACTAGATCTTTTTTTACAGATTTAAAGCCAGTAGTATCTTAGAAAATACTTAAAGAACTAGTTGACTTAACCTTATTCAGGACCAACTACATGTAATCCTGGGGTGGAAGATCCATATTTATCTTTAATGTGTTGTGCTTCACTGCTAATTGTATTTTATTGATTATATATATTATATATAATTATATAATATATGATATCTCTTTAATGTTACGGAGCCCTTATTATTAGCTCAATAATAATTGTTCCCTATGCAAATTACATTACATTCAAATTATAGCATTTTAATCATTCCATTGGTTCTGCAGTTTAGAAAAACATATTTCACCATGACATTGACCTTTTCTACATTGATTGCCCAGAGGAAGGCAAATGCTGTTTTGTGCTGGTGGTTGTGTCCTTGAGGTCTCAGGTTGAGTTTGATGTTGTACCACGCTGATATGTGGCTTTTGTTCAGTGTCTGACTCTCTGTGCCCTATGGATAACACCAGGCTCATCTGTCAGCCACTGCCCCTCTGAGCTCCCTCAAGCTCGTGTTCATTGCATCTATCCATTTCCGGATCTGTCGTCCGTGTTCACATGCCTTCAATCTTTCCCAGCATCAGAGTCGTCTCTAGGGAATCCTGTATACTCAAGACATAGCAAAAATACGTGAGCTTTAGTCTCATGGTCAAATTGCCCAGTCAATAGTTTGCCTTGAGTTCCTGTAGTATTGATTAATTGGATCTTCTCGGTAAGTATATTGTTGGAGCTGAGCTTCCATGAGCTTAATTATTACCTATCTGAAGTGAAATTAGTGCAATTGTTCGATAAATAGAGCATTCATAGGCATTGCCTTTTTGTGATGAAGACTTACCTTTTTATGCCCACTGGCCATGGTTGAGTTTCCAAAGTTGTTGGCATAATGCAAGCAACACTTTCACAGCATCATCTTGTAGGATTTTGAATAGTTCAGCTAAAATTCCATCAGCAAGGCTTCCTAAGGCCTATCTAACTTCACTGTCCAATATATCTGGCTCCAACTCATTGGACAAACTATTGAGGTAATCAGTGCTGTTAAGATCCTACTTATATAGATCTATTGCATCTTCTTTATCTACTCTGTTTTTAAGTCAATACCATTTTTGTCTTTTATCATGCCCATGGCATGAAAGGTTCCCTTGAGACTGCTAATTTTCTTGAAGATATCCGTTTCCCAGTCTGTTGTCTTCTTCTATCTCTTTACATCACTCATTATAGAATGTCTCCTTGTCTTTTCTTACTATCCTCCGGAATTCTGTAGTGAGATGCACAAATATACAAATCTTCCGTATCTCCATTACCTTTGGCTTTCCTTCTTTCTTTTGGGGACATTCTTTGTTGCTGTTTTCTGGATAAACGTCTGTGCTAAGTTCTTCTATCTACCATATCTAGAATCCTTAAATCTATTCTTTACCACCACTGCATATTCATTGGGGATATTATTTATTTTGTATCTTCTTTGCATGATGATTATCCCTCATTTCCTCAGTTGAATTCTGAACTTTGCAATAAGAAGCTCATGATCTGAGCCGCAGAACGCTGCATGTCTTGTTTTTGAATATCCTCATATAATTGGACAACTCCAGCTTCCTCAGCATCCATGGTTGGAGCATAGACTTGGATCACTGTGATGCTAAATGACTTGCTTTGAATTCAAATTATTCTGTCATTTATTGGGTTGAAATCGAGCACTGCTTTTACTGATTATGAGGGCTACTCCATTGTACTGATTATGAGGCCTGCTCCATTTCTTCTGTGGGATTCTTGACCATAGTAGAAGATGTGATGATTGTACATTTGAGTTCACTAATTGTTTAGTTTTGCCATCTCATGTTGGACCACATCCAGTCTGCCTTGGTTCGTATTTCTAACACTACAGGTTCCTATGCTGAATAGTTCTTTGCAGCAGTCTACATTCCTTTCTCCTCCAAAAACGTCCACAGCAGGGTGTTCTCTTGACTTTGGCCCAAACACTTCTTTAGATCGGGTGCAACTCATACTCACCCTCTGCTCTTCCCCAGTAATGTGGTACGCACCTTCTGACCTGAGAGGCTTATCTTCTGGTGCTATATCATTATGTCTATGGTTGCGCTTATAAGATACTGGAGTGTGTTCCAGTTCCTTCTCCACTGGACCACAATTTGTCTGAAAACTCTGCTATGACCTACATATCTTGGTTGACCCTACATGGTATAGCTTACAGCTTCATTGAGGTATACAAGCCCCTTCACCGCTACAAGGTAGCAATCCAGAAGGGGTGATATGTTGTACCATAACGTGATAGCACTGTATTGAATACCATAGTATACTGTTTGCAATGAGATGGTTTCTATCTTTAGCTGTTAATTAATCCTCAGATTCTATTTCAAGATGGCAAAAATTAAGGCCCACTCTTCTGTCAGCTGGATATAGACTCTGGTTCAAGGAACCACCAGAATTAAAGATTGCTCTGGACATAGGGTGTTTTCCATAAAGAAGAGTCGGACTCTCTGTGTCCAAGAAGTGGAGAAGATACAGGCTTCTTTTAGTTCCTTTACATTTAGTTATATTTATGTTTTCCTTTTCAGGTAGATAGTTAATTTCCAAGCAGTGCTACCTAATCCTGTAAGTGAGCCACATACAATGCAGACAAATAGCATACATAATGACATGTGAACATGTCTCACATAGGTGTTTAGATTTTAACAAAAAGTAGATGACACAATCAATTCAATTTTGCAAGAAAATTATTTCACATAAAAATGGTCTAAATAATTTAATAGATTCCTATTATTGTCACTGCAACAAAGGCTTAATACCTGCTTGATGTAGCCAAGTCATGCATCTTAGCAATTATCATGTGTTTCCCTCTCAAAGACATGGGGCAAGAAGTCATTAAATAAATGCACATTAATTGTGCCAATGTTCATGCATAATTTGATGTTTGATGCATTAGTGTAAGACTTCAACTTTGTGGATCTCTAATGTCGACATCTATTTATAGGATGTCCTTTCCAGTGAACATTCAAGATAGAGCAAGTGCTCTTCCTTAGAGTGACATCCCAATGAACTGTTGTGAGATGACAGATCATTAATAAACTATATGCTCTGCATTAAATTACTTTATGATTTGACAGTTAATACAGCACTGTTTGGAGATAAGAAGTAGGTAGGATTGCTCATTGGAAGACTAAAATGTAAACCTTGCCAAATGGTTGCTTAATTTATCATATTCCCGCCGTGATCTGCTACGGATGAGTGCATTGTTTAAGGAGTCAGCCTTCGGGCCTGTAACTTGCAGGTTCCTTCAATTGAATTGTACCGAAATCGGACAAGAGCGGTAGCCCGCAGACATATACGGCCTGTATCCCGCAAGATGCTGGCTTGCAATTGAATTTGGCTCCAGGTATGTGCAATGATGTTTTCAACAGTATTAGGGGTTAGATACATTTCTTATTTTATTTTTAGTCAGCCTCATAGTGCCCTGGGATCAATTTGCACCACATAACTTTTAATTGGCAAAGTTATTATTAGATTTGCCTGTATTTTTCGTAAAAGGTAACCTTTTTTGACTGAAGTCTAATGGTTCATCACACCCTCTACAACAAGAAATACTAAAGAATAATAAAATAAATTACAATGTCAATTACCAATACTATGTCACACAATTAAAGCATAATATTTGTTGGTTCACATATTTAGACAGTGTTTACACAATACAACAATGGGTTATTTTCACAAGCAAACATAACTTGGCATCTTTAGGTACTTTGAATTTCCCCCTGTGGGCTAGAGGATCCAATCAGGGATTGTTATTTGTCAGCACTAACGTTATTGGTTGGGCGGATCTGACTTGGACCGATCAGGATGGGAGTTACTGTGCTCCGATTGGTAGGAATTATAGGAAAGGAGCTAGGGATTTCCACCCAGGGGCACAGCACCTGCCTGTCTTTCTTCCCATTGAATCTATTGCTCCACATATCATGTACCTCTGGTTATTGTCTGGGCACACCGGGGGATGGTAGAGAACTGCAAATCTTGGAGACAGAGTGTTTAGGGCAATGAGTCTCACTTTAACCCAGGTGGAGAACCATGGATCCTGGGTAGACAGGCGTATGCTCCAGGGAATGGAACTCTTTCTAATTAGGGAACCCAGTGGAGGATAGTGTGCTTTTTAGCAGGCTCATGATGACCCTGTAAAAGGGCAAGGGGGTGTCCCTCGTCCCCTAGGTTTGTGGTGAAGGTTGAGTTTCTGTTTACCCAATCCCTATCCAATTGCCTCTTGGTTAGGGGTACCTTTATTGGGTCGGGGAGGAGTTGGCTAGTATAGTGATGTGACTCCGGGGTGTATTCACTTTTGGGAGCCAACTAGGACTCCCATAACATTTTTAGCAAAATGGGCTCTCTATTAGTTTGTATGGGGGGGGGCATGAATAATGGATAGTATCAAGTATGGATCAAATTGATAAATATTGCAAAGCACTTGATATCTCTTGACCTTTGCCTATTGCAAAGGCTAATACACTCATAGTATGTTACGCTTTAATGCTTTAATCCAATAGCCAACATAATGTCCCAGTTGTTGTCCATGGATCTCCCCATAGCAGTCTATGGAGTCATTTTCACAGTTACCACAAGTTTAAATCCATCCAGGAACCTAGCCCAGTCCTAGGAAAAAACTGGTTATCACAGTTGACTACCGTAAGTGGCTACTGGTCAGCCTTAAAGTGATACTACCCTTAAAATATTATTATTAGTTTTGTGTATTGTACATACTCTGAAACGCATAATACACATATGGCAACTGTCAAAAAATATTAAAAATGGCATAGAGCACCCTGGGATTGTGTTATTCGGTGGAAATGGTCCTTGGGGCCCGGGGCATATAACCAGGGGATTGGTAAAACATTAGGGCATACGTTCATCTAAATATTTACTTTGTGATCCTATCACAATAATACATGATATAGATTTGTTCTTAGAATATCTTTTTGGCTATTACAGCAGCCTTAGTACAGGGGGGGCAAACAGTGGCTAGAGTATGTAGAGGTTCGGTTGCCAGGTCCAGAGGCCAGATCGTGACATAAGGGTTTTTAGCTGCTCTTGCAGGAGGTTGAGTTTACACCTAAGGATTTGGCACCATACAGAACACTTGCAGAGGCTACTGAGAACACAATTATTCTAAGCTCCTACGGGAGTCTTGTAATCGCACTTTACATAAATAAACTCCTAGAACAGTAGTTCTATTTAATTGGATCATCATGGTTAAGTAAGCCCCTTGACATAGGGAGCAATCTTCTTTCTGGAAAACTGGGATGTTTTATTAAACTCTATATTACCTCCACCCAACATAATCTATTTAAAGGGGAATTTCTCACATAAATAAGTGAATCTTATATGAAAGAGTTCCCATCTAAAAGTCATCTGTATGTTATGCTCTGTGAAGCAGAACATGATAGTAAGTGTCACAGCTTAGAAGTCAATTGCAGCATGACTGTCTCTTGAATGTTGGACCCAAATTACATTTTAAATGGCAGTTTCCTTTCTTCACAAACATTGACCAGTAAGTAGGCATGTTTGATAACTTTTACATGAAAAAGGAGTGTGTTAAGTAAAGGATACTTACTTTTTCTTGGGTCAGAGTTGCCTCATTTTTAAATTCTTCTTCTTCTTCTTATCCCCGTCAAATGTGCCCCTCTACCTATAGAACCTTTCAATCCTATGCACCTGTCATTGCCCAAAAAAACAGAGGAGGAGAGCAGATTTTTTTCCGTTTTAAATAATTATTAGAGATGGCAATCTGTATCAGGGAAGAGGTGAGAGAGAGCAAGGGCTAAATGACAGCATAGTGCAGGGGGTGGGTTCTGTGCGGTGGTACCGCAAAAGGGGTCAAACACAATTTTTTTTTTCAAATCTCATTTCGGTGAGGGAGCCCAAAAAGTTTGGGAGGCTCAATTCTCTGGGCCCGCCACTGATACATATTGATATCATACTGTTTTTATATTGTTGTATATTTATATTGATGTATAACATTTTCACTACTCTCTGTCTTCTATACACTTGTTCTTGGAGTTTGCCAGTGCCCTACTACATATTTTATTAGGGGATAGTCAAAAGTCAGACTCATTTTCAGATATGACCCTTAGGGAATTTACTCAATACATTTACTACTATATTTTGAATGTGGGTATATGAATCTTTTTGAATGGGGCTAGATAAATGTGTGTGTGTGTACATGTAAAGAAATATAGGAGTGCAAACTATTATTTAATTGTGACAGAGATTTTTGAATCTTGGTAACTTTTGTATAAATTACAAGTCTAGTCCTAACAGTAGGCTTAACTAATATATATTATGTATATAGTAGACTCTCAGTTATCTGGCACCCACTGGGATTGGTAGATACTGGATAAATGGAGTTTCTGGTTGCTTAAGAGTTGCTAGGTATATTTGTCAGCGAGGGCTGTTCTAGCAGCAGTAGCTTTCACTCCTCACACATAGATACGTTTGGCTGGAGTGTGCGGTGCTGAACCCGGGTAATGCCAACACTGCCTTGGCTCAGTCACTCATGCCCGTCTGCTTTCAGGTAAAACTGAATTGCAGAGAGATACAGTGGATGAAATCTAGGTGCCTGTAAGCATTTTGTGGCATGACAACCTGGCTCCTGGCATTTGTTGAGCCCTGTAAAATGAAATTTTTATTTAAAGTACAGTATTATTTTTTTTCTCTGGTTGCTTGAATTCTGGTTAACAGAGTCTACTGTATATGTATATATGTAAGAACTAACTACTAGCCATAAGCTCCTGACATTGTCCAACACATGTTTAAACTAACCCCTAAACATTAAATAAATAATATATCCCTTATATGTGGAGCTGGCAACTGCCACTGAATACAGAATTATTTGGCAGAATTATAATGAAATATGTGAGAAATTCAAGATAAGAATTTAAATTTTACAGCCTACTTTAGGTTTTCTTTCCTATTAACAAAAATAGAAGTGGACACTAGAGGGAGCTCTTAAATGTAACCAATATTAACTGACATACCATTTAAAAAAAATTATTACACACATATATATCAAGCAAAACAATAAAAAAAATTTGTGTGGGCATCTGCACGTCTAAAATCAAATTAGTAAAAGTTGTTTCCAGCTCAAAATCTTTAATATTTACATTGCACTCTATGAAACTGGGACACACTAATGAGCAAAAAAAATTGTGCTCTTTAATCCAAAAGACATTTTACATGCCCCATTAATGCAGTGTTTGAGCACAACACATAATGGATATGCATGAGTTAGGTAATCTGTCCATAAGCACTGTTTTCTTGAGATTTTGAGCTGCAAATAAATGTATTAACTTGTTTTTAGACATGCAAATGTATACACAAATTTACTTCTTTGCTTGTTGTACTCTTTACAGTGGAGTGCTGTTTGCAGGTGTATTTTTAACGTTCATTTATGATGAATTAAAAATAGGTTCAACATGAAAAGCATTTATTCACTGGCCCTTTATTTCTACACTGCTGGATTGCTGTCTTTCTGGTCCAAGTTCTTAGATCAATCACATATGCTAGCAAGTTATCTGGTTAGGCAGTATTTCATGAAAACTATCACCTCTTCAGGACATTTAATCCACTTCAGTATCCAAGCTGGACTCTTTTCTTACTTGCTTGTGAATAGGAAAAAAGTAACTTTTTAAGACAACAAAAACAAAACTCAACAGATAGTATATAAAAAGTTTATTTTAGGAATACATGACACTGTTGTGCACAGCACATTTGTATAAAAATAGAAGCATTACATTTTAGAAACAAATGACTGGATATTTCTGTTTTCCTACAAATTTACAATCTCAGTTATAAATCAGTACTAATCCAGAATATGAGGTATATATCCTTGGTAAGAAAACAATGAAATTGCACCATTTTTTTGTGCAAGAAACGTGGAATTGAAAATAAATTATGAGGTAAACACCATAGTTTCTGCCTCTCTGGCAGCACGGGATATTATCCCCTTCAACAGTATATTGACCTGCAGCAGTTTGTGTTTAGTATGCCTGCAGCAAATTATAGTTGAAGTTTTAATAACGATTTAATAAAAAGCACCATAGACCCACCTTGTCAAGCAAAGGTTTATGGGGCACTATTATGTACCCAAGACATATCTCTAGTTAGTACAATCTTAAATATATCACCTTCCTATACTAGCATGATTTATTTTTATGGCAATGGGGACAACAGAAACGATACAGATCATGCAGCCTGGAAAAAAAATATATTCTTAACAAACAAAAGAAAATTGGAAAAATGTATGTTGAAATGTATACGTTTAGAAAATTGGATTAACTAGAGTCTTATTTGGGATAGCGTCCCTTTAATTAAGTAAACAAAAACTTTGTAATATACCAGTAAACAACTCCTAAGACGTAGCATATGCTCTTATGGTGCAATTTTATTTCAATAGATTTCATTTCAAAATGACATACTACAAGATAATTACAATTATCCTGTACTATTAAAGTTAGTAGTTCAATTCAGTGTCACGTTTTATAGGTCAGCTGAGTGAAATATGTGTATTGCATGCCATGAAGTAGCATTCATGAAGAAAATAACATTTATTTTAGTAGTGATATACTATTTATAATGAGTTATAATGACACATATTTGGAATATTTTTCTTTTAAATTACATGGGACCTTGACAATAGGGTCGCAAGATGAATTGTTAATTCCACCCATTGTAGGAATTAGTGGTATATAAGAAGCATCCTTAATCAAGAAGTTTTATAGCGAAAGCAGCACTCCAGGAAATTTGCTAAGCAGGTAAACTCTAATAACATCTTCTGTGACAAAATCTCAGGAAGTATCTGGCATATGTTACAGCCTAATCCTGAAAGAACATTCACGGGTGGTGATAATTAAATACAAATCTACCCATATAGTAGGACTTACTTCAATGAAAACATCTAAGAGCTTTACTAAATAAGTTTCCAAAGCTGTAGATTTGCTAGCATCTAATACGTTCTAATGAATAAACACCAACATGTTAGAATGGTGTCATTTTTTAACCCTAACTGAAAATAAGATACCTATGCTAATATCTTCTTACAGAATATCCACTACCATTTTTTTTTCTATTTTTTTTGTTGTTGCTTAAAACAGATTACAGCTACAAATATTCAAGTGATTGAATCCATCAGAATAATAAAAATGGAGGTCTAGTAACTATTATCTTGCAGCTGTGATATGAATAAAATGAAACTGAAGTGTATGGAACGATAACAGATTATTGTGATTGTATCCATCTACACGGAGTATCTGGCAACAACTTTTCAGAGTAGCAAGGAAGACAGATTTGCAAACTGTGAATCACCACATTAAGGGGCATTTGTACAACATGAAGCATGGAGTAATGCTGGTGCAAAATAACTGCATGTTATGAGAAAAGTTTAACGGAAAATTTGTGTATATATTTTATTGGATTGATATACACGCCAGTTTTGCACACATGCCCCCATTTGTTGTGCATCTAAGGTACTCTGATGTCTTTTTTTCCCCATCATAGAATCAGCAATACCATCTAGTACTAACGTAAAAACAAATTATTGTAGATTCATCGTAAACATGCCCATCAAGAAAACCAGATTGAAAATACATCTGCCAACCCCTATCCTTTACACTGAAAATACTTTTCTGAATCACTCACATGTTATAGATTAAAATGATTCTCCACAATCCCTCATATCTGGCTAAGAAGTCTCTTTCGCGGTAAAGGAGAAAAAGCAGTGTTGGATGAAGCAGTTGGACATGGCTTCTTTAGATGAGTTTTAGGATGCGTTTTTAAAGTATTTTATCTGTTGTATAACCTAGGTTCTCTACATTTTATGCATTTGATTGTGCCATGGAAAAGCATTACAGTCTCTTTAATGGCTAGTAAGCTTCAGCTGCATTATTTCAACAGAAATATCACAGGTTTCTAAAACATGACTGAAGCAATGTCAGGCAAAAAATACCCTTGTGAAAGGCACTCCAACTATTTCCTTGGTAAAGCTACATACATAGATGACACTGGATGACACAAGGATTGACTAATTATGGCCTTGATTCTCAGGAGTCAACTTGTTAATGCAAACCTGACCTTTACTATGTGCAGTATATTTTTAGTATGTCTAAATAGGTTTGGTGCAAGTAATAGGACAGGGGTAAGAGATGAGCAGATCCGTGAGAACTATTTACAAAAATAAAGACAAGCTTTAGAATGGCGCAACTCAACAGAGATAGTATGTGCACACAGGCTTCTGTGTAACAGGCTGTACAGGCGTCTAGCCCACAAGAATAGGAATCCAACATAATTTTAATTAGACATCTTTGATTATTATCCTCTGCTATATTAAACTATAGGAACCATATACACTCAGATTACAATAAAATCTTTTAAAGCGAGTGGATAATTTGGACTGTGAATGCTCATGTGTTATTGAAATTAAAAAAATCCCATAATACTGTATTTACGCAAATCTAATGTGCACCTTTTTCATAGAAAATCGGGTCCCAAATTTGGGGTGGGCATTAGATTCGATGGCGCACTAGATTTGATGGCAAAATGGAAAGCACAGGACATACCTCTACTCCACCATTTCTTGCTTCCCAGGTCTCTAGAGTGGGTGACCAGTGGAGGAAGTGGCACCCAGAGAGCCCCAGCACAGTGGCACCGAGAGAGCCCCAGCAAAGTGGCACACAGAGCCTGGCACCGAGAGAGCCCAAGCAAAGTGGCACACAGAGCCTGTCACCCAGGTAACCCCAGCAGTGGCACACACAGCCTGGCACAGAGAGAGCCCCAGCAAAGTGGCACACAGAGCCTGGCACCCAGAGAGCCCCAGCACAGTGGCACACACAGCCTGGCACCAAGAGAGCCCAAGCAAAGTGGCACACAGAGCCTGTCACCCAGGGAGCCCCAGCACAGTGGGACACAGAGCCTGGCACCCAGAGAGCCCCAGCACAGTGGCATAAGTTGGTAACATACCATAAGTTGGTAACATAAAGTCACTGTTCGGTACTTCTTGTACAAATGACAAATGCACATTACATTCGCCAGTAAAAACGTTTTATTTTTTATTCATGGGTTCAAAATTTAGGGTTCGCATTAGATTCGATGACGCACTAGATTTGCATAAATACAGTAATATGTAACCATTTTGTTTTGTTTTTATCCTCTTATGGTGATTGAAAATCCACATCTTATGCAAAATGAATCCCAATGATTCTTCCTAACTCATGTTCATGCTACAAACATGCTGGTCTCAATTCTACTTTGAAGCTGTATTAGCTAGGCAAAAAGTAGGGAATGGCCCGAAATGACACTGTATGTTGGCTACTTGTGTGTCTGCAAATATTAACAGGAGAGCTCACTCCATACTGGCTACAAATGAGTTAATATTATCACAAGAGTGCTACGTCACACAAAGTTATCATAACCTTAACATGAATTAACATGGTAATATGAGTATTTAAATGCAGTAACTGAAGTACCTACAGTTGGAAATGGAACCGACTGTCCTAACGATGGGACTTCCTAAAATGGACATTGCACAATTATATTGGGTGCATTGCACATGATTGTATAAAAATAAACAATTGCTGCAGATTCCATATTACCTTAGAAGATTTGAGGTTTTCAATATTTATTACTGTAGATTTATAACTAAATTAGAACACAAGTAACAATCTCTTTTCTAGTTATCTTTTTCAAAAAGTTGGGTCAAAGACCCTCAGAACACATATTAGACAGTACCCTATCATTAAAATATAGGCATTTATTTAATTCAATGTAAAAAATCAGATGTAACATTAGATACTTTGTTATATTTTGACCTGGAAATTATACTTCAATTAATTTGTTATATGAGAAGTAAAAATAATTTCACTTCTCAGATACTATGGTAAATTGTTAATATATAATAATGTAATATGTATTTGACAGTGATTTCTATTATAATGCAAGGACAATATAAAAGGTATATTTTTAAAAATAAAAAGGAATAGTAATGCCTTAGCATTTGCAAACAGTTTTGGCACTGTTCGGCACATATACTTATTTACATGTAATACAGTAGAAAATGAAAACAGTAAACGGAAAGAAAAAAACTCCTGCATTTGTTGTGAACCTGGTGACGATCACAGCTATGATTGGCTCAAATTTTCACTGGATTCAATTGTTGCCACACATATGTGTACATTAAAGATCAACAAATCTACCAGTTTTATGTCAAACAATATTTTCAGAAAAACAATTGTTAATTTTATTTTGAATTAACTTACTCCTTCCTGTATATGTAATACTTTTATTTTAATTAATTTATGCTGAACAGAGTTTTAATTATTCTGTTACTTGACAAAGTTTCTCAGGTGCAAACAATAGGGGGAATATTGGTTCATTCAAGTAGTATAAATTTATCCTAAATTCAAGAACCTTGTTATAATTTCCAGTAGTGGTTTCATTTGAAAATGTATGAAATGTAAAACTCATATTAAACGTTCAGTTTTATTCAACAACATTCTTAACAGGATCCTTGACCCAATAGCTTAGTGATATTTTAATGTATGATAGAGTTCTGTCAGAACCGTGTATAAAAATGAGGCAAAATCATATATATAGTTGTGGATCTGCGGGGCTGTCCAGAACGTTTACGATGTTGGGCACGCACATGCGGTCCATAGGGCCTCAACCGTGAGCCTCGCAAATCGAGGGGAGCTGTTGACGCGGGACTTAGGCTATGCCGTTTGCGGCCTGTAGGGCTGCAACTGCGAGCCTCGCGAAGCAAGCAGAGCCGTCGACCACGCGGGATTTAGGCTGCAATGAGCGAGGCGAGCAGTTGAAGCACGCGGGTCGTACGACCCGTAGGACTTGGGACTAAAACCTGCACATACACTATGCACCTCACAAAAATACAACTTTAAACGGCCAAACCACGGAAATAAAAACACCCAAAAAACAAACAAACAAATATGCCTCAAATTCACTTACACACTCACATACAGCACAGGGGGATAGCCAGGAAGCCTGCGAGTGAGGTTGCAAGTTAATTTGAGCAATATTTGTCATTTTTTTACAATAGAAAATGACATAAACGAGGAAAAAAATGGCTGCCGTAAAATAACAACACAACGAAAATGAGTCAGAAAAATTGAAAACTAGCCGGAAGGACGTAAAATTACCCTGAAGGATGTAAAATCGAGCCCTAAGCAGTAACACGTAACGAAAGCCAGTAACACTTCATCCAAACCACTAACATTTAACACAAGGTAGAACCACTTAAACCAAGGCAGTAACACAACCACACACACTAACACGCATTGTGTGGCAAACAGCATCGCCAGGCTTCCAATTTACCTCCCGTCATTTTTGATGAGCCAGTTCCTAGCCATATATAAAATGGCATCTAAAACATTGGGGGGAATTCACTAAAGGAAAGTTATCTGTACAGAGTTATCAAGAATGGGTTGTTTAATGGGCATGTTAATAATGTCTATTACTGGCATGTTAGAAGCTCAATACCGTGGAAACCCAAGTTCTTTACTAAACACAAATCTTACTTTTAAATAACTGCAATGCGGATATTCAGCATTGCATGTTTCAACCATGCTATATCTTTATAATTTACAGTTAAATAAAATTATATTACCAATATTCAGCCGTTAACATAAAACATAAGCGGATAAATTGAACAGGAAAATTCCGCCAACAAAACCCATGCTTAAAGTAGTGTCAATTAATTCAAGTTTATGGAAATAAATACAAATAATGAATATATATAATAAACAAAAGCTATTAATATTTGTTGCTGATGACAATGTACAGGCATATTATCATTTTGACAGGTTTGTAATTATATATTATTAATAACGTAATGCCAACCATTGCATCTTGCCAACCACTATTGGGCATAAACGCATCCAAAGTTAGCATCACATTTTTAATATGCATTTGTGCCGGCTCTAACGGATCTGCTGTTAAACTAAGCAAGCTTGCCCCCTAAAACATGCATGAGCTACTCTGTTAGTGATGTGTATAAAGGTGGGTAAGCGGTGGATAAATAATGCTACGCTGGCATTACCACGCATTATGGCACCATGGACCTAATTATAATACCTGAGATTTAATAAATTGCATGTAGCGCTAATGCACAATGTGCCGCGGTAGGTTGTGGATTGACGGATGTCCTCTTAATAAATTCCCTCCATTATGACAGAAGAGAAAAAAATAAATATTTTGTTGCTGTCAACTCTCCATTATGCAATATAAATACAAACAATGACTTGAAATGATTGTTTATGAGGATAAATCTCTGACCA
The DNA here is from genome assembly GCA_027410445.1 of Discoglossus pictus. Classification (NCBI taxonomy): domain Eukaryota; kingdom Metazoa; phylum Chordata; class Amphibia; order Anura; family Alytidae; genus Discoglossus; species Discoglossus pictus. Next base: position 36,814,018 of record CM050167.1, read on the forward strand.
TCTTCACTTCTAAAGTATAATTATTTTGAACAATATCACCAAATACACATTTCCTTGTCTACTTGATACTATTTTGTCCACTTACAATATATTAAATGTCAATTCATGAACTGCTTATACCAACTTCAGTTTTGTCTTCCATAATATCATATTATTCCTTTTATCCTCTTTCCATACATTCTCATTTACTTTCAATTTTATGAATTGACTCACGCTTCCTTAATACCAAGCGGTGTCAATTTCTAATCCATTACATTCCAGCTAATTATACCTCTCACTGTCTTATTTATTCTGGAAAACTTACTTCAGTGGAATGTTATTCCTTCCCATTTGCTAAACATATTACAAAATCCCTGGTCTTACATGCACTATTGACAGCTGTGATCATGAAAATACTATTTATGGGACATAAAAAACTTCACAATTATTACTTCACCGATGAGAATTCTGAAATACGGGCCACAACCACTAAGATTATCATTACGCAGTCTGTTTAAACACATCTAGAAGAGTCTTCCCGTTCAATAAACACACAAGTAGAGCTGAATCACACACACATATATATATATATATATATATATATATATTTCCAGAATTAAAAAAGTACAGATAAGCAAGGAAAATAAACCCATTTTGAGTACACTTTCTATACCCCAATCTAGTCATTAGACATGTTTTCTGAAATAATGTCTCAGTATACACTGATTCTACTGAAGCTACAGATCATGGACAGTGACATGTAAATGATATTGTAGTGTATTTATTTAATACATCAGCGTCTAAGTTTATTAGAGTCTATAAGAATATGAATGTGCCACTCTTTAAATAAAGTTAGTTGAGGTACTGAACCAAAAACACCACTCACCAAACACAATTTCATCCTTTAATGGGACAAACTAGCTTCACTTAATATTGAACATATGAGTTTGGCACTAGTTAACATAATAAGAACAGGAGAAAATAACTAGATTATCTAAAATTCTAAGATCCACACTACAGATGCATGAATAGAGAATGCAGTGATCCAATCAGATACACAGCAGATTCTTGATTATCTAACTTCCAGTTATCCAACATTCTGCTTTATCCAACATTGGTATTTATAATATTGTGATAGTCTACTACAGTTTTCCTTCTGTGACAAAATTTTAGTCATACTATAAACAATAAAAATAATTTCTAAAATTGCTATTATATTCTACACCGTCTTACTACTACTGTACAGGCTTCCCATTAAAGTTGCAATTTGTTTCACACCTCTACCACTTGTTTGCTTTGTATCTAACATTTCTGGTTATGCAACCTGCTATAGGTCCCGCTTAGGTTGTATAATCAAAGTTCTACTGTAGCTGCTAGATCTCTGCTGCGTATTGTGAGTGGTAGTTTAAGAAGAATGCTGATTTTTGCTGACAAAAAGTTAGCCATTTAAATGATGGTGCTTTGTATCAATGACACACTATATCAACTTGTATGCATTTTTGTGAATGTTAGCTTTTCTCCACCAAGAAAAGTTCAGGAGACAATGGGGTAGATTCATGAAGAGCTGCAAAAGGTTGTGACAGGCTGTAATGGCAAATTTCTCCATAAAAATACCCATCACAGTTTTCAGCAAACTAAGGTCTTAATTAACTAAAAACTTCTGTAAAAAAAATTTGCTCTGAGTCCTATTTAATTGTCCGAATCGCAATTTAATAAGGCTGTTAGTCTGGCATTCATTTATTCATTACGTTGAGATGTTTCTCTTTAGTGTGGTGAGACCTAACCAATTCTTATGCAATCCCATGGAGCCTATTCACAGTAGTGAATAGGGACTCTTATCTACTGCTCAGTGCCTGCTGCCTACTGCTGAAAACCAGCACAAGCTTCTACTTTAATGTATCATATTAGTTTTACAGGTATATGACACCAAGATATATTCTGCCTCAAATTACTATCTCAATAGTTCTTGCAAAATTAACTAAAATTGAGAATAATAAACAACAATTGTGTAAACAAAAAAACAAACAAACACTTAAATGGGAATTTATTAAGCGTCTCAAGTGTATCTCATGTAATCTCATAGTAATCTCTCACTTTACTATGCACTATTTCCTATACGAACAGTCCTTCTCAGCTTTGGGGAATTTACTAAACACTTTCACATATGAGATAAGGTGAGAAGGGCTGCTTTACGTCAGGAAATAGTGCATAATAATTCAGGAGATAATGTGAGATGCACTTGAGATGTTTAGTAAATTCCTTTCTTGGTTCTTCTTACCTAATCTCAAGTAAGTGCTTAGTAAATTCTCCCAATCATGCCAACTCCCTTAAAAATGTGCATAATTTGTTGAATAAGATATGGATGCTTCTACATTGTTAAAGGTATATACAAGTGAGCTGGATTATGAATGCATCTGATAGAGGAGAATTAGTAGTGTATGAAAACATGTGTTATATAGAAAAGTTCAGTTATTTGCACAAAAGTAAAATCCAGTGGTTCACACCCACAGGACGCTTACATAAGCCAGGTACCCACAGGAAATACAGCAAGATACAAATGTTGACCTTTCTGGTACAGACCACAGGAAGTAACTGTTGCAGTTCTTGTACTGAGCATGCCAGAAGCCACTGAGGTGAAGAATGATGCAATGTATTATCCTGATTCTGAATTTGAATGTTATGCTAATTGAGGTGAAGTTTTCTAGGGGCGTATACGATCAAACGCAAATGCCAAAAAACATAGAAAATTTTGATTACTTCAAGGTAAGCTAATTAATGTTTATTTTGGGATGTTTTCATGCAAAAAACGTTTTCATACACTACTAATTCTCCTCTATCAGATGCATTCATAATCCACCTCCCTTACATATCCCTTTAAGATTTTGTCATGGCAGCCTCATTTTTTCTTCTTCAACGATTCATTACTTGAAACCCAAATCCAATGCTGCTCCATCCATGTACTATAATTGCCTAGAGCCCAAGAACATATCCACTTCCATATAAAAAGCTTTCTGTTTTAAAAGTAACATTGATAAGCAACATCATTCTGACTTTTTTTCTAACCTCGTTATTTTTATACTACAATTAAAAATACATATGCAATCCAATAAGACTTCAATGTATCTTAATTCATGTTACCATGTACAGAATAGATTGCCTTGCATAACCCAATGTTATTTTAAGCCACTGAACGCGTGACTGGTGCCTTTGAGTCTAGTTTTGTTTACAATACACGGGCACAATTTTGCAGGAATGAGAATTGCAAGTATGAGGGTAATTCTTTCATGTGCTTTGCAAAACAGATCACAACGTTCATTATGGCACATGTTCAAAGGTATCACAAAGGATTAAATTATATAAGAAATTTGATTTAGGGAAATGTTAATGTATTTTTTTAGGTTTATATATTTTTTTGTGAATTCAAGAGGAGCAAAAATAAAAAAATACCATGTCATAATGTACATAACAATATGTGCATTTGTACAATGGAAACAGATTTTTTTTATATATATAATCCCCACTATTCAACTTCAAAGCTACTAGGGGCCTTATTCTGTTAGCTACTTGCAAATGCCTTGAACAAATACATTTGGCTTCGGGTATTTTTTTAAAAATAAATGTTTATATGCATTCTAATGTCTTAAGAATTCATTAGTGCCAATAAGTAATATTTGCTGAATATGTAGCAATATTAAGAGTGATTTTAAGTGCGTATAAATTTACAAATTGGGCAATCGAATCGGGCCCCAGGTGTATAAGATATACAACCTTAAATAAACAAAATCTATCAGTTAATTAATTCATACTTTACCATATATCTACAATATGAACCAATATTTTGGGGAGCCTAAATTATTTATTTTGTAACAGGATCAAAGCTAGATGAAAGAGAAATTCATTTGCATTACTCTTTTGAGAAAGTACTTTTAACTAGACATAAAGTATGTTTGCATCTACAATTACAATATATTTTAAAACAGTGGAACATGAAAGTAACCTTGACAATAAACGGAATTGGGAATTGCAATGAAGCTTTGCATTATAATCAAAATAGCCGTGATAAAATGTGCTAGCCTTTGTGCACCAATAAACCCAACACTAGCTCCATGCTCTGCAATGCAATAACACTGTTTAGATCATCCTCCTATAGTCACTAAAGAAAAACAATTTATTGTCTAAACTGTAATCCTATTCCTGATAGTATATCAGTTTCAAACCTGAATACCCACACTTCCCATTTGAACATGTTTACTCATGAATGACCTAAATGAATCCCTGTACTCTGTTAATATGTAAAATAATGTAAAATGGGCACAGTGTTTGCCCAACTGTGTTCCATAAAACCTCGGTGTCCCATATTGCTGGAACAACTCTCTAAATCAGAGATATAGATAATAAATATGATAATTTAATAAATAAATAGTATTGCTGCTTTTACAATTATTTTAACAATGTACTCTATAGTAAAGCAAACACATATTTTTAGCTTTGATTTTAGAAAACTCAATTATTTATACTAAAATAATTACTCACAACTGCCTTTTCCCTATACATACTTTGCTTACAATTTTCTTTCTAATTTCTTGGCAAGACATTTTTTCTCTCACAAGAAATTTTTTCAGAATGAGCTTAAAAATAAAATATTTTTTTTGTTAATCAACTGTACCATCTACTGCAAAGCATATGTACAACACATAGTTTATCAATTTAAGCCCTAATTAGCAATACGTGAAAAAAACTCTTTAAACCTTACCAAACATATTCAATAAGATAATGGTTTAAAGAGACCACAGTATAAAGATAAATAATTAGTGAACAACTTTCAAAATGGAATACTTATAAAATAAATACTTCCTGACATTAAATAGAATCATAAGCACTATAAATGATTATTTTTTTCTGCAGTCTGGCCTCGCAATGGGACATATACTGTAAGTGCATCAAGGAGATTGAGGTGGATGATGGTTACATGGGTGGTAAAGGGTAACTAGAACATTGCTTGCTTATTTCATGCTTGTGATGTCAATAGTCAAGTAAACCATGCTCACAGTCAATCACAGCAGTGCTATAATCGGCACATGCAGAGGTACATGCAAGCAAGGCATATTCAGAAATAAATAAATCATTGTTTCTCCAATGAAAAAAGTAAGTCAAGGAGAAAAAAACAACAACTTTTTTTTACAACAAATTGATGGTAATATGTCAAGACATTTTCTCTTGGTATATGTGGTTTGCTCAAACTATGGTCATTTAATTAAAGGACAAGTGACAAAAAAAACAGTGTATTTTTTAAAGAAAGTATACCACAGTCATACTCCATAAAAGTGCATATATGACAGGGCAAACAGGTTATCAAAGGATTATCATCCCCAATCATTTCTTATTTTGCCTTCTGTGATTGGTTGGCTTATGCATAAGACAAGTAATACTTCTAAAGTCTTCATAGAGTGCAACATTTACTTTATTGTGCTGAATTACCATTTCTCTCTCCTACCAATCTATCTCCCTTTGTCCACATTTGCCATTCTCTCAGAATCTTTTTAAGTCCCTCAGCATATTCACAACTCTCCTATCTCTATTTATTTGTCTGTTTCTCTCAGGAATTTACCATTCCTTCTTTTGTTTCTGTCTCTCACATCCGTTCTTTCAATTTGTTCTCTGCTCCCTTGCTCCATTTGCCTTCTTAAAGGCGCCTTCATTTATTTTTGAATTTATGGCAATTAGAAAGGAAAATGCATAGGGAAAGCAGGAAAAACATCCAATTCTGATAATGTGACCAGTTACAGTGTCTATACATAGTAGAAAGATATAAAGAAGACACCAAGCAAGCTATTTCATAAATGCTCTGATTAAGTATATACATCACATATAAAAGGCTTGGGTAACATTAAAGTCAACTCAGGTGCTAAAAATATATGGAGCGATGTGTTTCTATATTGACCCTGTTAATGATAAAACATATTCTAAATTTATTAAAAATACATTGATATGAGAATCTATGAAGAAGAATCACTAAGCATCACAGGGACTATGGTGTATATCACAATGCTTCAATGTGCTCAGTTTCTTTTGGAAAAAGTTGACATTGCAGACATTTTCATCACATTGCTGTAGCTTATTGAATGTTCCCGTATATTCCTTGACCCACTAATTGTCTCATATGGTGTTCAGAAATAAACAGATACAAAGAAGAAGGGAATAATATTACAATTCAGGAGATCAATAAATTGATCTTTTAGTGCTGGCTTAGGTAGAAAGCCTGAAACATGCACATGTTAATTTTTTGTACTAAATTGTATCATTTACAGTAGAACATAAGGCAAGCACTTTTTTTGGACTAAATAGTAACACAATGACATGTGTTAGTGAAGAGATCAGAAGAAAGTTTTAAATTGCATGGCAATTAGGTCATTAACATTTTTTATAGACTTACCAAATATTGTATTTTATATCTCAATGCTTTGTTATTCTATAAAATAGTCATTGTGTTGCTTTTAAATCCTCATATCTTTCTCGCAAATACCTGCAGCTTGTACTAGTGGAAAATCGAGTTAAAAGGTCTGAAATGTCTCTAATCATAAAGTTTATGATACAATTCTGTATACATATACAAGTATAAAGTGTGTATATATATATATATATATATATATATATATATATATATATACACACACACACACACACGTGTTTATGTATACTTGTATACGTATCTACACACACATGTACACAAGCATTTTTAATTATATATTAAAATGCTAGTTTAATAACATTTCTCATCAATGATTAAAGCTCAGTGCTGATAAAGTTGCCGAACCAAATTACATAGCATTAAGTGATATGTTATGGTATATGTTTCAAACATGGTGAAAACTGGTTTTAACAGGTTCAAGTACTCTGTTTTTTATTTTTTATTTATCAAACTAGATTAAACTTTACTGTTTGATAAATGATTGAGAAAAAAAAAACAAGTTATTATTTCAAGTTTTTAAACTATACTTTATAACTTATTTGATAAATATATCCCATTCGACTCAAAGGAGATTGTATTACAATTGTTTCCTAAATCTAGGTTGTAAAATAGTAGAAGTACCAATAAAATTCAGCAATTTGGAAATTTCCATGCTGAGGGCTAGAACATCTATCAAAATTACTGATGACTTATGGCCTATGTTTGTTGCTCTATTCTTTTCATAATACTTGTATGTTCATTGTGAAGGAGAGAGCTCATTAACATTTAAATTATCTGTATTCTCATAATGCTGACAAATTTTCTTGAGTAACTTTATACTTAGAACAATTTCATATTCATAATAAGCAATATACACGCACATACTCTTTAGACGAAAAACAGACGAAAGTAATCTTTTGAGGTAAAGAAAGTACCTAGCATATGTCTAACAGCATTATGGACTGCAATTTCCAACAGTGAAAAGTATGATAGAAGTACCTTGGAAATATAAGGTAACTTAACTGTACTAAGTACAGCATGATTGTTGTCTTACACATTGTGTGTATGAGTTACAAAAGACATGTTACAGGTTGGGAACAAGCTGTAGCAGATCCAGTACAAACATTTTATTCCAAATATACATATATTCTGATACTGTATAAATATTTTACCTGGGATATTATTCACATGTGCAAAATTAAAATACACATTTGCTGTAACCATCAATATCACATTCTTGGCAGAAAGTGTGTCACTGTCATTGAAGGCGAGATTTTAGTTCCTCTTTTAATTCTTCCATGTTTGCTTAATCCAAGATAGGCCCCTGGATACTGTTTGGATTCATAGGCGTTATAGTTGTTTGATAGCAGGATTTCCTTAAACTTGCATTCATCCTGAAAGGTTGGCTACAAAACACAGAAACATAATCAGAAATATGCTTTAACAGACACAAAAATAATTCTAATTTTATGTAGTGAAATTAACAGATGTATAACATTATAATAAGAATAATCCTTTATTGTATCTATGAAATAATGTTGATTTTAAATCAAAATGTGATTGATAGTATGGGTGATGATACAAGATCATGAATCCGGTGTGGTGGAGCAAAGTCAGGTATTGCATGACATCAATGTGGTCCTCCAGAGAGAATGTCTACAGGTATGAAACAAGTGGGAGAATGATATAAAGACTTGTTAGCTCTCTAATGGGATCACAATTGCATTAAGGAATCTCCCCTTTAACTAGCAAGTCATTGTGCTTTGTTTTATAAGGCAAAATGAGAACTGGCCAGTAGTTTCAATGACAAACATTATGATTATTAAACTAAAGGTACATAATTATCACATGCAACAATTAAAAAAGTGCATTTTAAAATGTACATCCCTGTAAGAATATTTCTATGGTGACATGGTAGTATTAGAGAGCTTTACTAATGGGTTCATTATAGCATGTGAATTGCATGAAAGGTTCAACAGGTCATCAGTTCTGCTCTGATGGCTGTTCTAGCAATAACAAAATATGCATATAACTCAGTCAATACTTGATCAATTATAAAAATAATAGAATTATAAAAACAGATCTCCAGATAAATTCCAACCCTACACCTGATGCTGCTCAGCAGTTTTGTTGGGCTCCATTTTACTTTTAGTTGGAATATATTGCCATTTGTCACATTCAATTAAATGTTAGTAAATATGCATGCACACACTAAACAGTCACACATGTTTACATGCTATACTTCTTCAGTGAGTTTCAGTGTGCCCAGAAACCAGATGCAGAAATGCACTTAATAAGTAAAGGTACTGTAGGATTGTTAGAGCTAATCATGTCTTCCTTTAAATAAACATAACATGCTGAAACCAGTTGGTACTGCCAGCAAGTATCTATGAAATTCTTTAACATCCATTTTGCACTTCTTTAATTTGTCAACATTATTTTAAGGACACCAGCCTTACTCTCCTGCTCAGTAAAATCCCATTAATTCTATTCAACATTAATTCTATTTTAACAGGTATCATTGATTGTACTCCAATGCAACCATGACATGTCTATTTCTTTCCACTTGTTAATTAAAACTTTGAAAGTGTCAGTAGTGGTTGTTGTGTGGGGTGGTGTGAGAAAATCACACTGTTGTTATGGGCAAGAAAAATATTGTAGACTGAAGTTTTCCATTAAATGGAATGAACAACTGTATGAAAACTGTAACTGTATGTAAACTGTATGTTATTCTCTATGAAGCTGATTTGTATTATTAACACAAAAGAATAGTGAATAATGCAGTTCATCATTTTACCATTTTCTGGAACTATATATATATATCTTAAATGATGGTGTCCATCTAACCATCAGCATATAATGGCCTAAAGGGTAAATCTGAACCAACAGGCATTATGTTACCATGATAATTAAAATGTGTTTGGTATTTCATATGATATTAAGTAGTCATTTTATAGCTGGCTCCTTTGCACAAAACGTAACATATGCAGAGATGGTGGCTGAATGTGGATAATCCTTAGCACTAATAGCTAAATCAGTCAAAAATAGAGCCTTCATATCTGAGTTTGAGGTAAGGTATCACTTATAGTGTCAACCAGAATTACAATGACGTAGGTCCTTGCAAGGGTATAACTGTATGCCGCTATCCTGGGTGACCTTACCAGCTAAGTACAGTATGGTATGATTTGGTAGCTTTACAAGACCCTTTAAAAACTCATTATTTGTAAAGGATATAAGCATGTTATGACAGACGGTGCCTGAATGTCTGCACCCAACAATAAATCTTGTTCAGTTAAAGCTATGCGGGTCAGATGCCACCTGTTTAGCTCATGCTCTGGTCTTACTCATATACATTAACAAGTTACTTCTTTATATGTTTGTACATATATTTAAAGTGCAATTTATATCTGCCAACAAATACATTATTAGCAGCCAGATACAATCCCTATAATTTTAAATCACATTATTAAGATATCTTCTCATCTTCAATAATATAAGTATTTATACATGAACAGCTAGCTTGTTGCATTCTTGCTATTCCTTTAAAATAATAATTATAAAAATATCATGCAGCTAAAACAACATTTCTTATAGTGAGCGGGTAAAAAGAAAACTGGCTTTTTTTTTTGCATATTTATTTCTTCTTTTACCAGGTTCCCTTATGTTCAGACAACAGACAGAGGGGCAAATATGGCCATATTTATTGTTTACTTTATGTTGTACATGGTAACATTAGGAATAGCAAAATATGTTTTGCATGATGAGATGTATTTCTTGCACATTTTTGAGTTGCCTCATTTACTCAGGTGACACTAAGCACATATCCACTAAGCTTTGCATGGACAGAAAAGTGTTTCTCTAAGGCTGCAATGGCAAATTTAACCATAGGAAGTAAACACTGCAGCCTTCAGTGATTAGCTTACAACCCTTGTAAATGTTCCCAAAAATAATACTTCATACTGAATGCCTTGACAGTTTGTAAGTGGTCTTTAAAGCAGATTAATATAACTGATAATTAAAAAAATCATCAATGTAATTATTTTAGGGGGAAATACCATTTAAATTACAGAAAAATCACATTTAAATGAATATACAATATTGAAGGAAAGGTTCCAAATCTACATAAAACCTGATACCTCATACAAAAAGGGAGTACAAAGTGTGAATATTACTGGAATGGCTTTAAATAACCAAAAGTGACAGATGCATCATTTAACACTAGCATTTAATACTCACATATAACTCCTGTTATAGACTATATATTTTAATCCTGTTTCTAAAATCATAACTCAGTTGGCAGGCAATACTTTTTAAATGGAAATACTAAATGTGTTAACATGTAATTAGTAATCAGAAGGGAAACTCAGACTAGTTAATGTAACCAAGCAGATTAAATTGAGCAAGATTTGCCAGAATGATGTGAACAGTTTAGCATACTGTTTGAATTCCAACAACATTTTAATGTGTTTTTGAGTTTGTAAGACATAACTTTTACAAAATGGTAAGGATACCTCTATTTTAAAGGACCACAAACATCTCCATATGTGCTCTGCACCATTTGATAGATAGTGGAAAAGCATGTGGAAAATGTTTTCCTTTTAACATGATCAATAGAAGTCAGGCTATTTAAATGTGTGCCTGAATGAGTAATGAGCTCTTTAGCGTGATGCATTGAATATTAATTAGAATCAGGTGTAGAGGTTTTGAATCAGTGAGTGGCTGTGTGATTTGTAAATACTTCATTATATTCTAGCAACTAATATAGCAACAGGTCAGAGAAAAGAGCCCTATTCTATTAGAAGCTTGCACATGCCTCTAACACGTAATTTTGGCTGTGGGTGTTTTTTTCTTAAAATATTTAGATGTATTCTGTTGACTCAAGCCTGCAATTCACCTCCTTAAAGGGCCACTTAATTCAGTATAATGTAGAGCACACCAATGTAAAGATCTCTTAACAGCATGTTTAAATACTTTTTTAATTTTTTAAATCTGTTCTTTTTTCACTGAGATATTTATTGATGACATCAAGCTCCAGAGCAGAGAGCAAAGGAAAACTACAGTTAACCCTTTATAAATTAATCTGTGCATAGAAATGAGTGTTAGAATCTTTGAAATACGTAATTTGTTTGTTAACTGCTGGGCCATAGTATTCGTGAATGCACATTGTCGGCAGATGTCATCATGGAATTGTAAACAGACCTACAAGCCCGTAACTCAGAAGCTGTCAGAAGACACCAAATATTACAAAAATTAACTTACATTCTCACACACAGCTCAGGGGGAGAGGCAGGGAGCCTGTAAGTGGGGTTGCAAGCTAATTTTATATTTAATTGTCGTTTTTGGGAGGTCTGAAAACGGCTAAGCGAGGATAAAAATGTTAGCCATAAAGCCGTAACTTCTTTTCAAGCCCACAAATCGTAAAAACATTTCAGGCTTGGATAAAATTAACTATTTCCCAAGCCCGCAAATGGTTTCACACCCATAAATGCAAACAGGAGAACAGAGGAGGGAGAAGGACACAGGGGAGGGTGGAAAGAGACATAGGGGTGAGAGAGGGAGCGAAAGAGACACGGGTGGGGGAGACACAGGGGAGGGAGATAAGGGGGAAAAAACTTAGGGCAGAGAGAGTTGGCAAAGAGAAACGGGAGGGAGAGAGTGGGGAGAGGCTCGCAATGAGGCGCTCATTGCGAGGCCTGAAAGTTGCAGCTTGGCTTTTGGCGCTCATCAACATTTAGTTTCCTGTTCAACGCAGTGACATATCTGTTCCATTTGCCTGACCGACACTTGGAATTTTGAGCTGTGTAATCAAAAGTGTAAGAACAAATTTTCCAAGTGTGCTCTTTAATATAACATCAACATACTTGTCCTTAGTAACATTTTCAAATTCTATAAAAGTGTTTCATTATATATACATTATCTTACAAAAGTGAGTACCCTCAAATTTTTGTAAACATTTTATTATATATCTTCATGTGACAACACTGAAGAAATTACAGTCTGCTACAATGTAAAGTAGTAAGTGTACAGCCTGTATAACAGTGTAAATTCACCGTCCCCTCAAAATAACTCAAAACACAGCCGTTAATGTCTTAACCGTTGACAACAAAAGTGAGTACACCCCTAAGTGAAAATGTCCAAATTGGGCTTGCAGAGTCAATATTTTGTGTGGCAACCATTATTTTCAAGCACTGCCTTATCCCTCATGGGCATAAAGTTCACCAGAGATTCACAGGATGCACTGGAGTCCTCTTCCACCCCTCCATGATGATCACGGAGCTGGTGGATGTTAGAGACCTTGCACTACCCCACCTTCCGTTTGAGGATGTCCCACATATGCTCAATAGGGTTTAGGTCTGGTGACATGCTTGCCCAGTCCATCATATTTACCTTCAGCTTCTTTAACAAGACAGTGGTCTCTTTGGAGGTATGTTTGGTTTGGGGTCGTTATGTTAGAATACTGCCCTATGGCCCAGTCTTCAAAGGGAGGGGAGCATGCTCTGCTTCAGTATGTCACAGTACATGTTGGCATTCATGCTTCCCTCAATGAACTGTAGCTCCCCAGTGCCAGCAGCACTCATGTAGGCCCAGACCATGACATTCCTACCACCTTGCTTGACTGTAGGCAAGACACAATTGTCTTTGTACTCCTCACCTAGTTACCACCACACACGCTTGACACCATCTGAACCAAGCAAATTTATCTTGGTCTTATCAGACCACAGGACATGGTTCCAGTAATCCATGTCCTTAGTCTGCTTGTCTTCAGCAAACTGCTTTCCTGTGCAAACTGCTTTCTTGTGCATCATATTTAGAAGAGGCTTCCTTCTGGGACAACCATGCAGACCAATTTGATGCAGTGTGCGGCGTATGGTCTAAACACCGATAGGCTGACCCCCAATCCCTTCAACCTCTGCAGTAATGCTGGCAGCACTCATACGTCTATTTCCCAAAGACAACCTCTGGATATGATGCTGAGCACGTGCACTCAACTTCTTTGGTGGACCATGCCGAAGCCTGTTCTTAGTAGAACTGTTCTGTGAAACAGGTGTATGGTCTTGCCCACTGTGCTGCAGCTCCGTTTCAGGGTCTTGGCAATCTTCTTATAGCCTAGGCCATATTATGTAGAGCAACAATTCTTTTTTTCATCCTCAGAGAGTTATTTGCCATGAGGTGCCATACTGAACTTCCAGTGACCAGTATGATAGAGTGTGAGAGAGATAACACCAAATTTAACACGCCTGATATCTTGTAACTATAACAACTCACATGTCACCGGGGAGGGAAAATAGCTAATTGGGCACAATTTGGACATTTCCACTTAGGGGTTTACTCACTTTTGTTGCCAACTGTTTAGACATTAATGGCTGTACACTTACTACTTTACATTTTAGAAAAGATATAATAAAATATTTACAAAATATAAAATATTTACAAAAATGTGAGGGGTGTAGTAACTTTTGTGATATATATATACTAGCGAATTGCCCGTCAAAAAATTACGGCACTACAATTGTAAGTCAAGGAATGTTGTTTGGGCCAGACATTTTTTATGGTTGTCTGAGATCTCGGCGCTGATTGTGAGCCTCGCGCTGAGCACCTTTGGCGGCGCTCATTGCGAACCGCTTGGTTGTTGTATTTTTTTTATCAGAGGCGCTTTTGCTGTCATTGTAAGGTATGCGCTGATCTGCTTTTTGCACTTTTTGCAAGGCTGTCCCCTGGTGTAGTTTGTGTGCGATGAGCAGCGTTGGCGCTCGTTGTGAGACGTGCAGTGAATGTCTTTTGCGTTTATTGTGATAGTGTTTTTTTTTTTGTGTATATGTATGTTGTGATGCTAAATAAATAAGTAGTAAATTAATAAACTTTACCGATTTGTAAGAAATACATGCAGGAAGCATTGTGCTGAAGAGCTGACAATCTGTTTTCATGTTCCTGCAGCATACAATGAAGGTTTGCAGTGTTGTGGAGCTGAGGTGTAAGTGTCAGCAATGTGTAAAGTCTGTAGTGTAAATAGGCTGTGTTCCGCATTCTGTAAGTTAGTGTTGTAAAATGGCGCTGATTGTGTATGTGGTAGGTGGCTTTGTATGATGAGGCGTCCTTGCTAATGGTGTATGTTGTCGGTCGTATGGGTTTTTGTAATTTAGCGGCTTTAGGGGTCGTCTAGCCTCGTTTTCGTTTTTTCAGCGGACATTTTTTCTCTCGCTTAGGAGATTTTCGAGTGGCTAAACTTTGTAAATCTGACAGAATTCGAGGTTTAAGCTGTGTTGCAGAGGTCCTGAGTCCTGTATTTTTTTATGTTTGCTGCTGCGATCGGTTTGTCCGTTAAGGTCGTATTTTTGCGAGTCCGTAATTTTTTTTAAGTCCTGTGGCTCGTATATTTTTGTGTAAGTCCGTAGTTTGTCATTGCGTGTTTATGTGTTTTTTCCCCAAGTCTCGGTTGTGTGGTTGTTTGTAACCGTTTGTGAGGCGACGTAGAGCCTCCACCTCCGCAAATGCGGCCCCTCGCTTTGCGGTCCTGAAAGTCGTAGGGATCAGCGCATATGGCGCTCATCTCCACTCCTTGCCAGCAACTGCGGCCCTAGCTTTATGCTGTGCGAGCCCGCAAGCATTAGCAACAACCCGCATGCTGACAACTATATATGTGATATATATATATATATGTAGAGAGAGAGAGAGAGAGAGAGAGAGCTATTTGAAATATTTCTGAAAGTAGTCAATTAGAGTAGTGCTAATACAGAAGAGTTAACCACCATACTGCTGCCAACTAGATACTGCTGCCAACTAAAACTTTTTCAAACGTCTATTCAATTAATACAAATATATAGCATGTGTTATATGGAGTTAATGTATAAAAACACAATATTTTTGGCTCTAGTAATAGTATTTTGTTGTATTATATTTTATTTGATTATATATTTTTTTTTAAATCAAGGAAGCACTATAAGATTTTGCAATAAATATATCAACTGTTCATGTTCTGCATAAGAGGACAAATATATTTCAAGTGGAACAGTTGTAGTAATTAAGTTGGATTATTTTTCAGTCTCATGCTTACAACATAAGATTTTTTTTCCAGTTGGTCACAAATAAGATTCTCATAAAGGAATTCACAAAAATACTTGCAAGGTTTTTAGTTTCCAAATATTTTGGCAACCTAGCAGTTGAAAAGATTTTAGTTTTACAAATTGTAGATGCCAATTATTTTTTACACAGGAGTTTGAATAGATTATTGCAATAAAATCTGATGGCAGAAGATATATTGAATACTTATTTCTGTACTGGTCAAGCACTGTTTCTTGCACATTATTTATCCCACCAATAAATCAATAAGCTTTGAAAAGACACAACAGCATGAAATCCATAACATATGATATTTTTTTTACCATGCATGTGTTATTTTGAATGTATAAATATACAAGTTAATATCAGTAACACTTCAAACACTATTATGCCACTATAGGGACTATATGGAGTCTTTATAGCCATTTGAACAATCAACTTTTTCATGCAAAGGCAAATATTACAAACGTGCAAAATAATTACAGCAAAGACTTAATATTTTTTTTTTATCAGCAAATTGTATGTTTTTGTAATTATTCTGTATGCCAAACAGAAAAGGGGTACATGCTTTTTAAGACTGATGTATCTGTTGACATCAGTATACCTTCCTTATTTACTTCATTTTGTTTATTAGATATTCACACTTAGGGCCTCATTCTATTATCGGCCGTAAATCGGCCGTAAGGCTGCGATTCCTTGCGGGGGTTCAGTTAACTCGCGATTCTATTATACGGCCCCGCAAGGATCTCCTTTTACGGCCGGCCGCATATCTTGGAACCGGCCGTAAGCTGTGAAATATAAAAACTGAAAAATAAATTCAAGCCTGCACTGTACAGCTCTGTAAATGCTAGGGATCATATTGGGGGACATGAGGATTAAAAGTAACCCACTCTCAAGCTTGCACATCTGCCCAAACCCGAGTTCAAATTAACTGTTTATTTTCCGGCTGCGGCGTGGGTGTGTCTGAGCACTCTGGACTTTTTACATGGATATTTTACGGATATTAAAAATTTAATATTTTACGGATTTGAGTACAGGATAATTATGTGCTATTTTTTCTAACACCTAAAATCCCTTTATAGTCTTCTCAAAGTGCAGGATGGCTTTATTTGAGCTATTTTATGTGCTTAATTGGTGCTAGCGAGACCTCTTTCCTGCAAGTAAGCTGCGGCTCGCTTTTAGCCTTGCAGAGAGGTTTCCCGGAGGAATTGAATTGCAAACCTCTTGCGGCCGTTTTAGATCAAAGGCTTTCCTCTGGCGCGAGCGGCCGCAAGAGATAGCAAGGCACCGGCCGCAAGCCTGCCGGAGCCTCCGGCCGTAAGGGAATAGAATAGCCGAATAGCTTGCGGCCGGTCCTTGCGGCCCCGCAACGGCTGCGGCCGCTAATAGAATGAGGCCCAAAGTATGGCTGGTAGACTTTGGTATTTAACTAGATCTCTCAGTGTTCTATTTTATGAATGTTTTGATGTGTACTACGCCATGTAGTTTTCCTTAATGACACACTGTTATAGTTACACTATTATGTGCTAGGTATTAAATAGTCTTGGTGCAAATAATTTATAGGCTTGTTAAAAACGATAGATACCAATGAATATTTATAACGTTTCTTAGTTCATAGAACCACAAACAGTGGATCCAAAAAGCTATATCAATATATAAAATAGACGAAAGTGCAAGACACACAGGATATGCAACAAGTCAAAAGGTGGATATTGAGTAAATTTAGTACTACACTATATTTTTGGCCTGTTTTACTCTTTTCTTTACAAAATTAATTATGTTTTACACGCATTAAGAGAGAACTGAAGCCCTGTTATGCTTTTTTAAAGAAATACACTTAAGAGACAAATATTTTTTTTTTATATCTATCATATGCAATTATTCTTTATTGAGATACCAATTGTCTTTATATTTTTGTTCAACATGGTTTGTCACCTGGGAGGAGACATTGGATGCAGATACAATTTCCCTCAGATTCTATCAACTGGGATATGGTTCCCACGATTTCCATTTCTAGGTGGCAAATAATGGGGGTAATTTACGATGTATCTCAAGTGCATCTCATGTTATCTCCTGATTTACTATGCACTATTTCATATGGGGAAAAACAGCACTTCATGCTTCATTTCAGGTGAGATAGTGCTTAGAAACCCCCCTCCCGCTTTAACAAAAAAAATACTCACTCCAGTAAAGCATAATTTAAAATATAAAGGGAGGTTTTTTTTACCTCTGAAAAAACATACTGCCTATGATCAAGGATAGTGCTTCAAAATAACATACAATAAGCATGGGAAAGTTGTGCATTGAGCAAATTAACATATTTTAGTTTTAACATTTCAATTACAAAATATCAGTTGGACCAAACTTTTTCATACTCTTTTCTCCAGAGAATAAATGACCAAGCCCTAAATAAAGAAAATTAAATGGATTTCATGACAAGTAAAGCAGCTTTAAATAAAGAAGTATAGCATGACTCAAATGCCATTCAATTTGGAATTAAAACTTTACTCCTAATTTCTGGGACACAGTCTTACTGAACTTTCACACACAGTGTGGTAGATTCACTAATCTATGGAAGGAATTACAAAGGGACGTGAAGGCTGCAATAGCAATTTCTCTCATATGAAACATACATCACTGCTATTATATATTTGTTTCACAGCTCCCACACAGCTCAGTATAAATTGGGTGAATTAACCAGTCCCTGTGAGACTTTCCCGACTAATAGCTGAAGTTTACTTGCACACTTGTTTGGTTGCATTCTCTAGTATGACTAGTGCATTTATAAATAGAAATAAAGCATCCTTGCTAAAAAGCGAAGCAAATTGACACAAATCAATATTGTTATTTTTTCAGTGTAGCTGCACAAAGTAATTCCACTTTCCATGAACAAAAATTTGTAAGAGCATGATACTCACCGATGCATACATTCTTCCTTTGCTGTTCATTGCTACAAACAGGGCACTTTTCACACCAAACAAGCTAATAACCCCTCGTTCTACAGTTGAAATTTCTAACAGACCTAAGCAAACAGAACATATGCTTATTGTTATAAAATGTTAGAGAAATACCAATATGCACACATATAAACCATGGCTGCGATTACACGGCAACTTAGTTAATTAGAAATGTATATTCAGGTTGTTTAGTCTATTGCTTACTATAACTTTAATAGTTGGCTATAAATGTATTTATCAGCCTCCTAACTGCAAAACGGTAATGTTCTGTTAATACAATAGCATACAAGAAAGAAATTATTATAGTATAAATGTATCAGTTAGGCTAAAATGCCATAAATCACATCCATCTTATAAAACGAAAACCTGCTAACCAACTTCTATGTATTCCAGTAAAAAATAAACATAATACATCTCTTTAAATGAGTCCGTTCAAAAATGTAAATAATATTTAAGCTTCAACCTTTATATTGCATATTGACTGTAGGTATTTTTTTAAGGGAACAGGTGTACAGAGACTATAAATATGGGCAATAGTGGTTAAAAATACTGTAATTACCAGAGGCTGATGATTTAAATGAAATCAATTCTATTACATTTCAGGAGGAAACTCACTGTATTGGTTTTCGTTATGTATACCATTAATCGTTCCATCAGGGAGGATCTGTAGATGAAATCCAATTCCTATATTACAGTAAAGCCTCCTCTGTCTCTTGATTCCAAGCAAATAGTCGCTCTTCCACTTTTCATCTGATTTGTCCGCAGGCATTCCCATAGATCTTGCATAAAAAGATTCCCATCTTCTTTCCAATAAATTTCTATTAGCTCTGTTTGGAAGAGGATATGATGAAACAATCCCTGCCAGAAAGCCAAGGACAACAAAAGCAGGCAACGTCCAGTGAATTCTGGCTCCGTAGGACATAGTGATGAGTAGCCTTTGTGCAAC
The DNA here is from genome assembly GCA_027410445.1 of Discoglossus pictus. Taxonomy (NCBI): domain Eukaryota; kingdom Metazoa; phylum Chordata; class Amphibia; order Anura; family Alytidae; genus Discoglossus; species Discoglossus pictus. The sequence continues at coordinate 36,833,405 of CM050167.1, forward strand.
AGCCATCCGGTTCACCTTGTGGACACGTGGTCAGAATTAATGGCCCTAAAAATACCGCCCTTCTTGTTTTTCTCTCTTCAGCATGGCGGCAGAGGCTTATTTTTGGAAGGCAGATAGAGATTGCTAACATGAAACTAAAGCCTGGGAGTAATTGAGTGAAGAACAGATAGAGACCAGCAATCTTCAAAGTGTTAGGGACCATGTTTTGCAGCTCCAGCTTTCTTATGGGCAGCCTAGATATATTTGCTTGATCTATCTTTATATTTGAGAGGCTGTCCCTCTACACAACGTCATTCTGACATCAACAACATGCCAAAGACAAGGAACTAATACAGCAATACTCACAACACTAACCTGCTAGGTTTGCTGGACTTGATAAATAATGTCCCAAAAGATACAAGGTGGAATGAAGTATCAGACAACTTTCTGGAATTATTATATGTGATGGGGTATTCAAGATCCAAACTAAATGAATGGTCATATGACTGGCAGGCAGTCTCCTTATTTAGAGAAGGAGATGTAAAAACAGTTCTTCGCCTCATCAGTGAGCAATGATAATCCTGCAAGCCACTTCCTTGTCAGTATGTTCCCTGAGTTAACATTAGGATAAATGAATAACAGTCAGAGCTTCGGGTATTTAAATTGCATCTCTGTCAAAACCTGTTGAACAGGGAAAGCAACTTGGCTAGTAGTGCTATTTAGCAATTATTAAAAAATTACAATATAATATTATTTGATTATTATGTTGGATTCCCACTTCTTAGAATTATTTTATGTGAAAGCATATTTTCATATGTTTTAATATTATTAAATGTTCTGATACAGTAATTCAATACTACTGTAATTAAATACTGAAATATATATTAGAACCATACTTTATTTATAAAATGGTTTGCTCTCTTGGTGCCTACAATTAACCACATATTAATACTGACAAAATGTAGCTGTGCATTTTTTCTTTGTATACTTCCAAGGCTTGCTCCCTGCTGTCAGGATTTTACAACTGTTGTTGCAGCATGTCTTAAGAATATTTTTAAAACACAGACTGATATATGACATTGTAAGATGCAATGACATCAGTATCACAGTCAAGGTTAGTAGTTTTGTACTTAGTAGTCTAACAATTCTGACTTGTAGCTGATGTCATTAATTCTAACAGCGAATGAAGTTTGTGGTATATTCTATCCATCACAAGTGCTGAAAGCTCACAGAAAATATTAAACCAGTTTTCCTGATACTGATTTAATTTATAGAGCACAGAAAACTATTGAAATTAATAAAAAAAAAATATTTTTATGTGTACATTTAAAAGAAAAGTTTTCTAAATAGCAAATCTGTGATTATTTCAAATAATCAGTATATATTACTAACAATAATATATATAGTTGTGAGCATGCAAGTTGTTGCTAACGCTTGCGGGCTCGCTATGCAAGGGCAGTGGGCGAGGGCCTCAGTTGCTGGCATGGAGCGCCGAAGGCAGCAACTGCGACCCTCGCAAACTTTATGTCGCAACGCAAACAACACGACACACCAATTACGACCCTCGCAAACTTTTACTCGCAACGCAAACAACATACGACACACGTTAACACACATTACGACCTCGCAACACTCGGACGCAACTCGCGAATATTACAAAATTCAAAACACAATACATACACACAGCACATACATAAAAAAAACTTACCTACAGCAACAGGGAGCATCCAGGACCTCAAAAAACCAACTTACACCTTGATTTCACTCAAAATAAAATAATTTACACACTAAAAAATTTCATAAGCGGCAGAAAAAATGGCCGCCGAGCAAAACGAAAATGAGGCTACACACGCAAACACCATACGAGACACGTTAGCACACATTACGACCTCGCAAAAATCGTACGTAACACGCCAACATACAAACATTTAAAACACAATAAATACACACACATAAAAAGCTTACCTACAGCAAGAGGAACCATCCAGCACCTCAAAAAAGCAAGTTACACCTTCATTTAAATAAAAATAAAACAATTTAGAAAATCGCTAAGCGAGAGAAAAAATGGCCGACGAACAAAACGAAAACGAGGCTACAGCACTCTCAACACGTAAAACACCACAACACACTCGCAAAACACCACAAGAAACTCGCAAAACACCACGAAGCACCTACAGAAGACGCATACCACAGATAACCCGCCATTTTACACCAATGCAGAAGTACACCACTACGCTAACGGTTTTGTCTCGCGCACGCACAGTATTACACTGCACACATTCAGCACGCTTACACAGCAGCTCCACACCACTAATGCTGCAGCAACATCAAAACAGATTGCAGCTCTTCAACACAATGCTTCAAAATAGGTAAAGTATATTAATTCATTAATGTATTATATATTTCATTATTACACACCAAACAGCATTAGCTACCTTACAATTTCATTGCCGTAATTTTTTGACAGGCAATTCGCTAGTAAATAATAGTTTTGAAATGTAAAATATTAAGATGATATGCACTTAAAATATTTTACTGCACTCAATAGCAGGTGTTCATGTAATATGCTGATGTAGTTTGATGGCACTGTCTTACAAACTTTACCCTTCCAATACATGCAAATCTGAAAGATGAGTGAATCGTGAGCAAGTGATAACAACTTAATGGAATTACCTCTCTATAGGTTTTGTTATCATTAATCACTCATTACATATTTAGAATCTATGAATATGAATCATATGAATCTAAGCCATTATTTGAATCACATTGATATAAATCATAATTTTATAATAACATTAAAACATATTATTTACAGGCAGATATGGATCCAACTTTGCATTTTAAATCGTGTGCATCAAAATTGCAAAGAGACAGCTGGAAAAATAGAGGTAACCAAGAAAGGCATCAGAGAATATAACACACTTGTAACAAAAACATTTAGGAGGATGTACGAGAAGAAACAAAATGTAAATTTGACCGTATATTAAGTTAATAATGATTTCTCGTCAGAACCAATCAAAAGTAATAGCAATGCAATTCTTAGTTTTCAACATGTTATGTTTTGGAACAGCACATTCAACTTTGCCAATCTCTTTTTTACTCCTCCTCTTGGAGAGCTGTGGTTGCCATGTTGGCCCAAGATGGATAATGTTACTACAGATGTTTGTGTGTGGTACAATGTTGTTTTTTTGCAAAGCCCAGGGGATCAAGGGAACAATTAAGTTAGTTACCCTGTTAAGCTCCATGACAACAGGGGGTTGTTAGGAAGGCTGACATCACTTGATGGACAGGTCTTCCACATGGCTAGGGTGTAGGCTGATGGGGATTGATAAAGATCCGTTTACCAATGTTTAGATACTGAATATGATTGGGTAGTGTCATGAATAGATATGCTGTGTGTGCCTCAATAAATAGTTGTCAGTTTAAACATATATAAGCAAAGTGTATGTTTTATTAAGGGAATATAATAATTTGAATCCCTGGAATTATTACTACGGACTCTGCCTAGAACGATACTATTAACCACTGAGAGTACCACTGTTGTGTATCTATCTTGACCAGGCAACTGGGTGCTGAGATTACAACCATCTGACAATCCAAGGGTGTTACTGTAGTTGAAAGCAGGAGGTTTAGGGCACACATGGTCCCCTCATCCCTGGGTTATCACAAGTGACAATGAATATTGAGCATAGTTGATTTACACAAATAAGCAATATTTATAAGGGCAACATACATTTGTGAAATAAGAGATGCTTTCCCTTTTTTAATAGTGCTGTGGGCTTCATATAAACTAGAGGTTCACAATCAGTATATATGTGTCAACAGTGGCCAAAGGAGCCTGTTTTCATTGTTATTTGCACTTGCCACTCAGAGGTATAGGTTCAATGCGGTATATAAAATACTAGCGTTTACAATGTTAAGCCACAGATGTATTATATTGCATTTTGTACAAAGATGGAACCTTATTCTGAATGTTTTGAGTAATATCAGGTTCTGCCAGCGAGGGATAATTTGAAGTTATCACAGGGGTGGTGATGAAGAGGGAGATTTACTATTCATCACATTAACTGTAATGTGAATAGTAAGTTTTGATGAGTGATCATACTTTTCAACTTCTTTTAGTGCTTCATAAAACTCCTGTTGGAATTTTTTTATTTGGACATTTATTGGTTCTGTAACCCTTATGCAATGTCGCTTTCCTTTAGAAAATGTATAAGTATTGGTGCTCCGAATTGTGCGTTGTGTAGCATAAAGTGAAGCACATGAAAAGCATGCTTTTACACGGTCACTTAAAGTGTTCGTTTAGCGGTTAGGTGAGGCACTGAATGCATGGATCTTTATTCTTACAGTATAGAAGTTATTAATTTTTTTAAAATTCCAATCTAAATTTAGTAGGAGTCGAAGTCGTTTTTTTCTGACTCAAACTCCAGGTACCCGAAATTTCCACCGACTCCACAGCATTGGTGCATACTTATGCAACCATATTATTTTATTTTTATATTTTTTCTTCCCTCTACCTAAAAGATTTCAGTTTGTTTTTCAATTGAGTTGTACAGTTTATAGGTCACATTAAAGGTGGAAAAAGTCCTGAAATGATTTATCTTTGTCTCATTTTTTTACAGCACAGAAACCTGACATTTTAACAGGGGTGTGTAGACTTTTTATATCCACTGTATATATATATATATATATATATATATATATATATATATATATATATATATATATATATATATATACATATATATATATATTTTTATTTTCTCTCATTTTTGAAAGCTTGTCATAACTATGAATATGTTTTTCCAATAGAAAAAGGTATCTCTATATACTGCAATACTCTGATTATATATATATATATATATATATATATATATATATATACACACACACACTCTCAACAACCAGTCCCTCTCAACAACCACTCCCTCTCAACAGCCACCCCCACACAGCACGAAACCCCTCTTAGCATCCATCCCTACAAAGCACTCAGTCATTGTCAGCAGCCATCCCCATATCCTCAACACCCAACTACACCCATCCCTCTATACAATCAACACCCACCTACACCTATCCCCCTATACTTTTGTGTCACTTTGCAGCCCTTGCTCTCTTACCTTCTTCCCTGATGCACATCCCTAGTGTGCTGAACTCCTCTACACTGCCACCTCTTGGAGCTTCAATAGAAATGCCTTTTTTTAAAGATGAACGTACCAATTTCAGGCCATGGGGGTGTGCAGCCAAGGAGGCACAGCGGGGTACCCAGGAAGGCCCAAATAGGGCTGTGGTGGGTTGGGAAGGCCCCCTTGAAGGCCACAACATTATAGAAAAAAAAAAAAAAATGCAAAAGAATAAAAATACACAGCACTGCAATAAGCAAGAGGCACCACTAACCAAACACTGCCATGAAGACCAAGGAACTCTCCAAACAAGTAAGGGACAATGTTGTTGAGAAGTACAAGTCAGGGTTAGGTTATAAAATAATATTCAAATCTTTGATGATCCTCAGGAGCACCATCAATTCTATCATAACCAAATGGAAAGAACATGCTACAACAGCAAACCTGCCAAGAAACGGACGCCCACCAAAACTCACTGACAGGGCAAGGAGGGCATTAATCAAAGAAGCAGCACAGAGACCTAAGGTAACCCTGGAGGAGCTGCAGAGTTCCACAACAGAGACTGGAGTATCTGTACATAGGACGACAATAAGCCGTAACCTCCATAGAGTTGGGCTTTAAGGCACAGTGGCCAGAAGAAAGCCATTACTTTCATCAAAAAAACAAAATGGCATGTTTTGAGTTTGCGAAAAGGCATGTGGGAGACTCCCAAGATGTATGGAGGAAGGTGCTCTGGTCAGATGAGACTAAAATTGAATTTTTCGGCCATCAAAGAAAACGCTATGTCTGGGCAAACAAAACATCACATCACCCAAAGAACACCATCCCCACAGTGAAACATGGTGGTAACAGCATTATTCTGTGGGGATGTTTTTCAACAGCCTGGCAAACTGGTCAGAGTTGAGAGAAAGATGGATGGTGCTAAATACAGGGATATTCTTGAGCACAACCTGTACCACTCTGTGGGTGATGGATTGGAATGGCCTAGTCAAAAGCCCAGACCTCAATCCAATAGAAAATCTGTGGTCAGACTTAAAGATTGCTGTTCACAAGCACAAACTATCCAACTTGAAGGAGCTGGAACAGCTTTGCAAGGAGAAATGGGCAAAATCCCAGTGGTAAGATTTGGCAAGCTCATAGAGACTTATCCAAAGCAACTTGGAGCTGTAATTGCTGCAAAAGGTGGCTCTACAAAGTAGACTTTAGAGGCGTCTCACTTCCGCCTCTCTTCTTACTTTTTATTGTAATCCGATGAGCTGCCTGCTCATCTTTCCCCCCGCAGCCTGTCTTCCGCAGTGAAGTGACCGGTATATTCTAATGACGTGATGCGCTTGTGACGTCACGTAATTAGCATATGTCGGTCACTACACTGCTGGAAGACAGGCTGAGGGGGGAGGGATAAGCAGGCAGCTCATCGGATTACAATAAAAAGTAAGGAGAGAGGGGGAAGTGAGGAGGATGATTAGGGGGGAAATGAGGAGGAGGGTCATAAGGGGGGAAGGAGGAGGATGATCAGGGGGAAGGAGGGATGAGGAGGAGGAATAATGAGCTGAGGAGGGCCAGGCAAATTTGGCAGCAGTGGGCCCCCTCCAGATCCTGCATGCAGTAACCCTGAGCGTGGCTACCACATTTAGAGCTGATCGCTATAGAGCTTTTTTTCCTGCCACACCCCTTTTAATGCTAAACCCCTCTATAATGCTGTTTTTGCCTGCCAAATCCGTTTTAACGCTTTGATTTTCGATAGCATTGCTCCGCTATAACTCTGTTTTTGCCTGCCGGCCCCCTTTTAACGCTTCTGATTTTCAAAATAAAACAGAATTCAGGATGAAGCAGAAGCTTCAACATCAATAATTTAAAGTTTATATATCTGCTAATGTTCAGTTTTTAATAGTGTTATGTTTGCTGTTTCTTTGGAGTTCATATAAAACCAAAAAAGTGTAAATTTCAATTAAAATTGTGTTTTTTTTCACGAGTTCACCTATCCCTATGTTCCCCATGTTAAATTGCCCCGTTTAGAGCTGTTTCTCTTAGTACTCCTATTGCCTGGAACCTATCTACAGCGTTAAACGAGGTATAGCTGTAGTTTCTTTTTGCATGTATAGCCACCTTTGGCATTTACTCATAAACACAATATTTATTTGAATGTTTAGCCTACCTTTGATCATTTAATTATCACAATAAGTGGCTATCCTAATCAGCCTTCCCCAGGAATAGTTCAATATATGTTAACATAGATTCACCGTGCTCTGCGATTATATTACCGGAATACGATACCCATATAATCAGTTTTCAAGCATAAGTCCCCTATTACGCACGCTACGAAAACACATGATTATAGTACTTAGATTATTAGGGGCACAGTCTATGGTACATCCCAATAAAAATAGACCTTGGAACAGCTGAATTCTATAAAAGGTACTTCTACCTCATTTATCCTAAAATCTGACACAATTCCCACAACAAAATTATCCCAAATTTTTCTCCACAAATCAACCCTCCAAAACAGCAGGAGCAGCAATTCTCTTGCATAAAATGTTCCCCTTCAAACTTGGCTCCAAAAAAATTGACAAAGAGGGTAGTTATATCCTACTCACGGGAACAATTCTTGGAATGAAAAATTCCTTAGTCTCGATTTATTCCCCAATCTCCTCTCCCCATAAATCTCTAATTAAAATACTAATATACCTTGAGGGCCAAGATTTGGGGAAAATAATAATTGGAGGAGATTTCAATTTAGCCTTTAATCAAGATCTGGATAGATCCAGAAACGTAACAAACGGTCGCTTTTCCAATAAATTACGACAAATAAGCATATTACTTCAAAATTTAGGCTTAGTTGACGTCTGGAAGGCCATCATTCTAATAAGAAAGAATTCACATATTATTCCGGGTCCCATGGCACATTCTCTCATATTGATGCAATTCTCATAAGCTCATTCCTCTTTGATAGCTCGGACAGGGCTAACATCCTTCCTTGTCCATGGTCTGATCATGCAGCACTGTCTATAGACCTGAATTTGGGTCACAATTTTAACTTACCCTATTCTATGAAGCTAAATGAGCTACTCTTATCAAACCCCTTATTTGTAGACCAACTAACTAAAGACTTGGAATTCTTTTTTTGAATTCAAGGTGGATTTGGGTGGCTCATAAAGCCCTTCATTAGATGCACTTGCATCAAATTAGCGGCTACCGACAAGAAAAATACTTGACAAAAAGAACTAGACCTAACTAAACAATTGCAGATCCTAGAGAAACAGAACCAGCAAAAGAATTTCCAAATTTCTACCAGATCTTATCCATAAGGACCAGGCAGGTTTCATACTGCATAAACAGGCTGGTGACAATCGACGGAGAACCTTGAACTTTCTGCACTTGGCCCAAAGCTCTAAAACCCAGATGTGCATTCTTGCACTTGATATTGAAAAAGCCTTCAAATGGCCTTATCTTTATGCAACTTTGGCCAAGTTCGGGTTCAAGGGACGCTTGCTCAACCTACTAAAAACTTACTATGAAATCCCCTATTGCTAATTTGAAACTACCTGGTTCTAACAAAGCTAAAATTAATATCCAGCGGGGAACCAGGCAAAGCTGCCCCTTATCTTCTCTAACTATTGAACCCCTGGCTCAGGCCATTCCGTCTAACCCAGAAATAGCAGGTCTTTAAATGTTCATTATTCACTGATGATCTCTCATGCTCTCTCACAGACCCAGAGTCCTCCATAGCCACTCTGATGTCCATTATCAAACAATTTAGTAACCCCTCAGGCCTCAAACTTAACTTTGAGAAACAGAAGCCTTTAGTGTCGGATTATCTCATATAATCCTGCTAGGCTTGCGGGACTTAGCTGCAATGAGCGCCAAACATGGGGGAGAGGCTTTTAGGCGCTCATCGCGGGCCCATAAAAGTTCACAGGGGAGAGGCTCGCAATGAGTGCCGAAAGGAAAGCATTCCCAGCCTTAAAAATGTTATCCCGTCATTTTTGACGGGCAAGTCGCTAGTATTAAAGATCTTGGGGGTCAACATTACTAGTAAAATATCTGAGCTCTATAAGGCAAATTATCCCGCCAATTACTGAAATTGAATTGTAGAAATTAACAACCGGTCCAAATTTAATATATCCTGGACTGGCTATATCACTTCGGTGAAAATGAATGTGCTCCCGAGAGTCCTTTACCTGTTTAGAACTTTACCTATACAAATCAATGATAAGGAACTAAATAGATTCCAAAACCAGATATTCCGATTCATCTGGCAAAATAGGCCACCTAGAATTGCAAAAAGAAATATGTTTAGACATAGAACTAGAAGAGGCCTTTCCTACCCCAATTTAGGTTTAGAGCTGCCTGTAACGGAGTTGGAACACGAATCCAATATCTCCGCTGGTATACGGTAAAATATCCAAGAAGCACTACAGTTTCACCATCCCCAACCTCCCATATTGGACGACACTCAATTTGGTAGTCAAAGAAATACTGACTTTATTTTGTTGTGCAGATATATATATACACATCTCTTCCCACAGGCAATACACATCCCCCATAGTTGGCCACACAATACACATAGAGGGACAATAGGTGGGTCACACCTCCCTGAGGCTACCTGGCAACTTTGATACAATCAGACATTGATTATATCATCCTTCTCTGTTCTTATGTCTGAGAATGAAAACACTTTATACAATAGACTTCCTTATCTTATGAGGAGTCTCTGTAATAGGATTATCTATTATGCCAAGGTCTGCAATAGTCTGGGCTAATATTCTGCAGAGCATCAACCAACATACATACAGTATAACAGTAGGATCATATTTTAACCATAACCATAAAACAGGGTAAAACAGTGATGGGTTCCGTTACACTGCCCAACTAGCGTTTCTCCCAATTGCCCACTCTAGTAATCATCAGCCAACTTGGATATTTATAGAACATTTTCAAATGAAACCCCAAACCTTGGACACAATAATTTGGAACCCACTAACAGACTCCTTTTTCCCAAAACAATCTAATCCTATGATTACACTTACTTTAACTTTTTTGGAAATGGGCAATCCGACGTCAATTAGCGTATACTATTTCACCCCTCTCCTCAGTTTTATCCCATCCTAGTATATACAGAGACTGTACAGAAGAGTCGAGATACTGGCGGACCTCTAAAACATTAGACAGGATAGGCTCTTGGTGCAAAAAATGAACACTTTACCCCTTGCAAACAATATAGGAATAACTTCAACATCCCTCCGAAGGAATTTTTTAAGCATATAAAAATAAGACACTGGTTGATGACTATGACTAGAACATATGGCTCCCCTAAACTGTCCTGGTTCTCCTCAATATGTCAAAACCTCCCCCTAACCAATGGAATCCTAGTGTGAGGAATTTACTCTGCTGGGTTTTGAACCCTGGTCCCCAGGCTGCTGATCCTCTTCCCTACCACTGCGCCAGCCTGCCTTTGTGAAATTCCTGGAGATCTGATAACCTTGACTCTGCTAGCAATAGCATCAGCGACTAAGTCTCTTCAGCTGTGTCTGGTCGGGTGTCTGGTCCTTGGCCTATATAAGGCACTTCCTGTCAATGTACCTTGCCAGATTATTGTGGTTCCTGATCCCTTCAATAAAGCTTGTTCCTATTTCACCTACAAAGTTGCTGAATTGGATTATTGCTGACCTAGGCTGCTGGTCTCCAAAAGCTTGTGATACCTATATCATTGCACCTAGGTTCCCTGTATGACATATTCGATTCTCCCAATAAAGACCAAAAACTTCACTTTATGGTTAAATGGGAGTCTAATGGGAGGCCAATAAATGAATTGAATCTTGTACCAATCTTTCAAAGGGCTCTATAAGCTATAATTTGTTGGAAACCTCTATAAAAGTCCTACAAAGAGCACACTTCACTCCATCAAAAGATCATCATAAGATTAAAATCCTAAAAAAGGTAGTAACTTCTTCAGAGACTGCCAAATCGTGGGTAACTTCATCCACGCTTGGTGGAAGTGCCCATTAGTTCAGGATATCTGGAAAAAAACAACTCAATTAACCTCTAAAATATTGAATATCCCTATCTTTCCTACAATTGAATCTTGCCTCCTTGGCATTCACATTGACAACTTAAATGCATTTCATAACAAATTTCAATGTATAGCTTTAGCTGCTAAAACAATATAGCTAAAAACTGGAAAGCCCAGTCTCTTCATTTCAATGATATCATTCTTAAAGTCAACTTTATAATGCTTAACAAAAGGATGACGCACATCTTGACAGACTCCTACCCTTGTTCTTACAAATATAGGAACCTTGGATAACATCCCCAAATTGCATATCTCTCCCTTAACTCCTTTCCCAAATATCAAACCCTCCGTCTTGGAGGGGAGCAGGAGACCAGTGGAACCTGGATCTCACTGATGAGCCAGGAGATGGAGATTAAGGTAAACCAAACAATTCTAACGGACCCTTCATAAGGATCCCTGTATTTTCATCTTGTAAGGAGGACGCTCCTTCGCCACATTATTCCTTTCCACCTTTTTCTTTTCACATTTTCCTTCATTATTTACTATTTCAATTCACACTGTGTGATTACTCAGCGATATCCCCCCCCCCCCCATGCAATAACATAAAGGGTGGTCTAGGCCTGACTAAGTTCATTAATTAAATAAAAACATACAATCTCTATTCGGATCCACCCTTGCTCATACCAGGTGAATTTGGTATAGGCAAGACAGTATAACTTAAGAATGTAATTGAGAACGGGGAAATTAAAGTTAAAAGGTTAATAAGTTAATCAAGTTAATAAACTGCTTTTTGTAAATTGATATATGAATTTTTTTAAAAAAAAAGAAGACAAACATTTTATTTCTCTTTCCTTAAATAATCAGGGAAATGTATTCAAGCTGCATCAAATATATGTAACTAGCGACTTGCCCATCAAAAATGACGGGGCAATAAAATTTTAAGGCATGGGAATGCTGTTTGACACACAATGTCAAGGTTTTTGTACTCTGAGGACCTTCATCGATAATTGCGAGCCTCGTGCTCATCGCATGGCTGGCAATGAGCGCCTTCTGCGCTCATTGCGAGCCTCTCCTCTCGTGTACGTTGTACTTTTGCTCCTCTGAGCACCTTCGTCACTCATCAGAAAGAGATATATATTTATGTATATTTAGTTAAGTAAAAATGAATGAACTAGTTTTTGAATAAATTAATATACTTTACCTATTTGTAATTAATATATCCAGCAATCAATAGCCTGAAGAGCTAACAATCTGTTTGTATTTTCCAGCAGTATACAATGTACAGTTTGAGTGTTGGTGCCCTGCTGATAAAGTGTAATGTATGTCCCAACTGTGCATTAGAAATAGGCTGCGTGCGCGAGGGAAAGCCGTTGGTTTAGTTGTGCAAAGCGGCATTGTAGATTTGTAATGTTATTAATGTGTTACGGGCTCGCAAGCATTTTCCGTCATTTGTAATAATGTATTTTGTAGTTCGTACGTTCCTGTGTGTGGCAGTGTTTTGCGCTCCGGGGTTGTGTATTTTTGTTTTCATTTTTTGGGCGGCGATTTTTCTCTCTCGCTTAGGTGATTTTCAAGTGGTGAAAATCATCCAAATTGCATCAAATTTGTATTACATCTCACTCCCAGACATCCTGGCTGTTCCCCCTTGCTATGTGTGATGTTTTTGTTGTCTTTTTAATTTTCGCGTTTGGCCATTAACTCATATTTTTTTTTTCTTTCAAAGTCCTGCGCCTCGTAATTTTTTTCCATAAGTCCCGCGTTTGTCAAGTGCTTGGAGACTAAGGCGATCTTGCATTTACTAAGTGTTTGGTGGCTAAGTCCCACGTGTTTTATTGCCTTCACAGGCGCTCATCGCCTAAGTGCTACGCGATAACGGCTCGCCTCAATTTGCGAGGCTCGCATCGATGAGCGTCTTCGGACTACTCAATTGCTGACGGTCTTAGCAAACCTCTGAATGCTGTTTAATAATTATAATACTTGATTATAGCATGTACACTTACGAACATTAAAGCCTAGTTATTAGGGTGTTATTAGGGCATATAAACTACATTCAAATGCATTTTTATTCATTTTATTGAGCTTGGTTTATATTTTTTGTAATTGCATTTGCTCTATGGACTACTTAAATGAAGATTAAAGGAGCGTGGACCACCGTTTGGGAACCTCTGCTTTAATTTCTAAAACACTGGCAGAGTTCAAAAGGAAAATTATATGGCATGCTTTAATAATCATACTTTATTTGTACAAGATGTTACTATGACATCTGGTAGTATCTTTTTGACACATATTTTATGTTATGAATAACATCTCTCCATGAGGAAATGTTAACCTAAGGCTGTTCCACTTACATAATCAATTGTATGGGATGCGTCTTTGAACAGTGGGTGTAATTATGTTGGGTGGTACAAATATTGATAAATATATGGTTGTATATTTTCCCACAATAAGTTTGTAATTTCCATGTAGCAGTTACGCCCTTTGTGACAATTTTAACGTAATTGTCAGTTCCATTCATTATCAAGGTTCCTCATTAAATAAAATTAATATGAATTTGCTATGTAAGGAAAACATAGATAGATTAGATCTTTGTTAATTGCAGTTTCATTTCAATCAAGTAGTCATTGAGAAGTGTCAGATTATGGGGATGAGAATTGTGTTATAAAATGCAATAATTGATGCTTAAAGCCACATCCATTGGTATTAAGCCCATTTTATGATACAAAACCCAGGGTAATACACAACCCAGTACTCAAGGGGTTAATACACATCATGAAACCATGTTGACTAGGAACAAACACTCTAATTCATTCTCTATAAATATGATATTTTAACACAAAATAAAACACATCTTTATTTATTAAAGCTATAAATACAATTGTTGCATCGTTTTAATATCAAAATATATTAATAAATAAAAAACAATTACTTTATATATATATACATATATATATATATATATATATATATATATATATATATATATATATATAAATCTGTTAAGAACTATGACGTTTGCATTTCCTATTGGCTCTCAGGGCCCTGTCTCATCCATAAGGTTTGTTTTGGCTATTCCCTGCACAGAAATCTGTTGCAGCTAAGGCAGGATTTACAGCATTGAGCAGAGTGCTCTAATCTGGGGGAGTGAAACATATACATTAGTGTAGAAGTTGGGGGGGAATCCCACAGCCAATTTACAGCAGTGCCCTAACTTAGAGCAACTGATTTACATAGGGCTCTATGTCAGACATATACAAGTAAATAATTCACAAAATACAAGCTGACACATGGACAGGTTTCCAGTCACTTAGACTAATGCAAACCATCATAGACATACCATCAAGAAACAAGACACTGATCCTAAACTGGAAAAAAAAAATCACTCCTGAGATCCAGAACCTTTTAAATCAGCAAATAGAATGCACAGCTTCATTATTTTTTCATGTATTTGAATAAAGTACAGAGTAGCTCTGAGGTTGACAAAATCTATACCCCAATTAGTAGACAGCCAGAGTACTAAAGAGGAGCCAAATTTTTTTTTAGGAGCCAGGGAACTGAGTATATATACAATCACTTAAAAAGTTAGGCGTAAGAGGACACTTTTTAAGAGCTATGGCTCACTGGTCACCAGGATTTGTCAAGCCTTATCTTAGCTGCTAGTCAGTTCTTTAATAATCTATATACAGAGATAGATAAAGGCAAGCAAAATGTAAATCTTATTTCATGATCCCTTTTTACATGCCATTTTTTGATCCCTCCTAATTGCTCATTCTTATCCCATTATCTATCTTTTACATTCTACTTTACAAGGATTTTCTCTCAATAAACATTTTCCTCATTGTACTCTATAAACTTCTCCCCTTGTCTGCTGTCCCAGGGACACTGTTCATTATGTGCGCCGATCTATAGTGGCACCATATTTTGTGGTCGTTTACCATATTTTAAATTTTAAGATGTTGCACCAAACTGTCTGCTGACCCCTTTGTCCTGTATTTGTATTTCACTTGTATTTCTAGGTAGGTCATGCATGTTTTAGTTTAGGTTCAAGCATGCACAGTTACATAGTAATTGAGGTGGAAAAAAAGACTTTTAGTCTATCAAGTTCAACCTTTTAAGATCTCCTCTGATCTGCAATATGCGGATTAGTTGTGGATTGATCCAGAGGAAGGCAAACAGAAAATAAACCCCAGTGAAACTCGCCAATCGTCTCAAAAGGGAAAAAAAAGGAATTCCTTCCTGACCCCAGATACTGATGATCGGATTCCTCCCTGGATCAATACTCTCTCTCTCTAAAGCTATCGAATCCGCTGTCACCATCTCCTTTGGTAGAAAATAACCACCCTTACTGTAAAGAACACTTTTCTTTCTTTGAGGTAGAACCTTTTTACTTCTAACGTCAAAGGATGTCCTCTTGTCAGTTGAAAACTTCTTGGCACAAAAAGCTCACTTGAGAAAGCTTTATACTGACCCGGGATGTATTTATAGCATGTAATTATATCTCCTCTTAGATGCCTTTTTTCCAGAGAATATACATTTAATTTTAGCCAGCTCTCGATCCATGAGCAGATATTTACTGCAATTGCTGTATCCCTTAGTTTGCACAATAGTCTTCCATGTGGCACTGTATCAAAAGCCTTTGCAAAATCCAAAAAGACTACATCCACTGAGTTGCCTTGATCGAGGTTCTTACTAACTTCCTCATATAAATTAATTAGATTTGTTTGACAGGACCTATCCCGCATAAATCCATGTTAACTCCTACTTACAATCCTGTTCAAATGGACATATCTCTTGTACATTATCCCTTATTAACCCTTCTAAAAGTTTTTACCACTACAGACGTGAGGCTTACAGGTCTATAATTCCCCGGATTTGCTCTTGCTCCCTTCTTAAATATAGGTATCACGTCTGCTTTTCTCCAGTCATCTGGTAGAGACCCTGTGATGAGTGAGTATTGAAAAATAAAATATAATGGTTTGGCTATTACAGAACCATGTATTCCTAGACACGTTTGACAAAAGGCAATCCAAGACTCTTTCTCATTATGGGCCCTATTCTTGCGACTTCTACTTTATAAAGTATCACACTCTGAGGGATGGGAGGAGTGAGAAAGGCTAACATGGTAGCTCCCTAGAGGCTAGCAGAGGAAAATTAAAAAATAGTAATAATTCATAATGCTATATAATTGGGTTTTCATTATATTTTCAATGGCCATGATTTGTTTTACCACTAGCATGACACATTAAATGACTAATCTCAAATTGTACACAAATTGATAGGCAGCCAATGGATAAAACAATCAATTGCTAGCAGAACTCCAAAGCCTTTCAGGAACAGATTCAAATTACACTCTTTGTTACATGTTCAAATGGTTGAGCTCAACACAAAGACTTATACATTAAACAATCACAAATTCGCTACAATATGCCAAGAAATCTTAAACCTATATTGGTTAGATTGCAATATAGAAAGGGACATTTGCTGGGAATGTCCAAAACTAAACAGACTGGTCAACATGCTTTAATATTAATTCCAGCCTAACATTTCCAAAACATTTAATGCTGCCATTCTACATACGATAAAACAACAATATTCCTCAGATTTGTCTAAATTAGTCGATGAATGGGTGTGGAAGACCCACCCCACCTTGGTAGCAAGTAGTCACAACGAAATCAAAAGAAAAAGTTTGGTTCTCTAGAAGAAAACATTGTCCCCTTGATGTTTTGGCCTCCATGTAAATCA
The DNA here is from genome assembly GCA_027410445.1 of Discoglossus pictus. Classification (NCBI taxonomy): domain Eukaryota; kingdom Metazoa; phylum Chordata; class Amphibia; order Anura; family Alytidae; genus Discoglossus; species Discoglossus pictus. The sequence goes on from CM050167.1 coordinate 36,850,253, forward strand.
AGTGCTCTAAGTTTTCCCCCTAAACTGCACCTACCCGTGTATATGTATATCTTTAGCTCCCCCATTTTAGGGCCCACATCTGAAAATCCTTGCTTTGTCTGCAAGAGATTTGGAGAGAAAGTTCTAACTTCATGCCCTGGGGGTTCCTTCCATCTAAATCCCCCCTGGAGGGAATCCCCGGGCATCCCCTACCCTACTCACTGCCTGTTCGCCCCCTTTTCTGCTCAAACCTCATCTACATAACTATGGGGGTCTATACAGATCCTTATTCCTCAGATCCTTATTCCTCATGGAAACTAATCGGTTAACACCTGCACAGGACACCGTGCCACTCTACAATTGTAAGAGCAACCAGTTAAACTAACCAGAGCAATATATGTTGCAATACAAATTACAGACTGTATACAATAAGTGAAGTGGTGCAATTTTATCACATAATCAAGACATTTCTGACTTCCTAATAAAGGATATTTGAATCAAAGAAATCTAACCAACAATATTTCAAAAAGCAAATATCAGGGATATATATATATATATATATATATATATATATATATATATATATATATATATCCATCTCTCTATATTTTAATATAAATATATTTTCTCTTTTTGGAAAGTGCTATATTTGTAATATACCTGATATAATAGGAGAATTAGAAATAAAAAAAAATCTCCTTCATGTATGATATAAAAATTCAAGATTAATTGCTCTCTTTAAGTTATCAATGTATAACAAGAGTGGGAAAGTTTGTAATACAAAGATAATTTATACACCCAAACCTCCCCTCTCTATATCAAGTGTATATTAATAAAAATACATTAACCTCCCTTTCTCACACTGCGTATCAATAAAAATATCATGGTGTTGTTGTGATAAAGTTGTGCAAAAACCTAAGTGAAGGAAGGATAATCACACACAAAATATCGAAGAGTTGTGGCATTTGTCTAAGATATCTTCCCTTATACCTAATGAGACAATAAACTCAGATTGGCTATAATTTGGTGCAGTTGCATTTCCTATCACCAACATATACTACTATATTGAGATAGAGAGCTACTAATAATTTTGGAAACATTACAGTGTGTTTTAAATTTGTAGTTTATGCAACATATTTTTAAGAATATTAACTATGATTTTAATGCATATAAAAAATGTTAGTTTTAGGTAATCAGTTTATGCCTTCATTTATTGGTCTGTTGATACTTATATGACATATGTACAGATAGTAATTATTATTATGGTATGAGATAGTTGATGAAAGAGGTTCTTTTTTGTTATTTCTTAATATCTGCATATTGGTATCATGGAAACTGGACATCGTAGAGCTCCACAATCTAAGGAAGTTGTAATAGCAGAGAGGATTAAAATAAACTGATGAGAGGGTTAAAGTAAAGAATATAAGACAGAAGCTTGAAGAGAAGGATAAATAAAGGAGGATATCTTACCTTATAAGTGGAGCAGCAGCCGCCCTCCCTTCTCATTTACTACAGCTCCTCAAATCCTGTCACAAAACTGCAAGTGTGCTCTCTGTGGTCACATCCAGTTCTCTTACCTCCATGACTTCACAGCAAGAGATGTTAATTTAAAATACTAATTTGCTTCATTACTGCTGTTTTGTTTCCTCTTCAGTAAATGATATCACTAGCAATACTTGAAATTCATAGTAAGAATGCTTTAAAAAAATTGTTCAATACCCTACATGTTTACAAAAACAAAGAACATCTAAATGCTGTAATAGTATAGGCAATAGAAATGCTATTGATTAACAGACATGTCACTAATGGCCACTGTAAACGTATTTTCACTTAAATCAAATGATACCTGTGCTGTGATTCAGATTGCCAAGCAGCTCTGGATATTACAGTTTTGCCTCGCGCTATGTTTTTCCCGCCTTTTTGCTCTCAAATAAATTATCACTCCCAACTGACAGGAAAAGGCGGGAAAACTATGAGTTACTTGCCAGATCAAAGAAACCTGATGTCTAACACATTTTCCTCACCGGAGCTTCTGAGCATGTACGGTCTGGTTCTTTTTATCTTAGTTTTCTAACTATTTCTTCACATATGAAGCATCCAGTGTTCTTGCGTCTTCTTATAATAATTCCTTCACAATCTATTTTCTCTCATCCTGCCTTCCTCTTTTAACTCATTTTCCCACCATTATCCTTCTATCTCTCTGAATGCTTTTCACTCTTTATAATATTATTCATTTTCATTGTGCTGCGCTCAGTCTTACATGATAAAATGTCTCACGTTCACATTGTCATTTACAACATGTATAAGGGAGAGTCAGCCTCTACCTGTCTTTCACTGTGTACATATGATTTTCTCTCTTTCTTCTCCCACGTTCTTGGTTTCTCTGCCATCTCCAGAATTTTTACTCCTCCAGACCCTCTCCCTCTCACCATTATCTTTTACTTTCTATCAGATGAATGTTTCCTTGTTATACCCTCTCTCCCTGTCATTCACTAGATGTATGCAAAGCATCCTCCCATTCTTTCCCCCCCCCCCCCCCTCATTTTAATCCTCACCCAGTTTCACAAGCTATGTGTCTCCTCTCAGTCTTTATAAGTCTTTATCTCTTTCTGCTTCTTGCAGCATCTCTACTCCCCAAGACCGTCTCCCTTCCCACCATTATCTTTACAACTTAATTTCAAACATGGATTTTCTTCTCGTACACTTTCTATCTGAAATGCAAAGGATCACATATATAGTTGTGAGCATGTGAGTTGTTGCTAACGCTTGCAGGCTCGCGTAGTGAGGGCCGCGGCTTGCGCAGCGAGGGCAGTGGACGAGGGCCTCAGTTGCTGGCATGGAGCGCCAAAGGCGCTCCATGCCAGCAACTGCGACCCTCGCAAACTTCACGTCGGAACGCAAACAACACGACACACCAATTACGACACTCGCTAAATTTTACGAGCAACGCAAACAACATACGACACACGTTAACACACATTACGGCCTCGCAACACTCGGACGCAACTCGCGAACATTACAAAATTCTAAACACAATACGTACACACAGCACATACATAAAAAGCTTACCTACAGCAAGAGGTAGAATCCAGGACCTCAAAAATGCAACTTACACCTTCATTTCACTCAAAATAAAAGAGTTTAGACACTAAACAATTTGCTAAGCGACAGAAAAAATGGCCGCCGAACAAAACGAAAACGAGTCTACACACGCAAACACCATACGAGACACGTTACCAAACATTACGACCTCGCAAACATCGGACGCAACACCCCGACATACAAACATTTAAAACACAATAAATACACACAACACACACATAAAAACCTTACCTACAGGAATAGGAACCATCCAGCACCTCAAAAAACCAAGTTACACCTTCATTTAAATAAAAATAAAACACTTTAGACACTAATAAAATTGCTAAGCAAGAGAAAAAATGGCCGACGAACAAAACGAAAACGAGGCTTCAGAACTCTCAACACGTAAAACACCACAACACACTCGCAAAACACCACACGAAACTCGAAAAACCCCACGAAGCACCTACGTATAATCCGCAAAGACGCATACCACAGATAACCCGCCATTTTACGCCAATGCGGAAGTACACCACTACGCTAACGGTTTAGTCTCGCGCACGCACAGTATTACACTGCACCCCTTCACCACGCTTACACAGCAGCTCCACACCACTAATGCTGCAGCAACCTCAAAACACATTGACAGCTCTTCAACACAATGCTTCAAAATAGGTAAAGTATATTCATTTATTAATGTATTATATATTTTAATATTACACACCAAACAGCATTAGATATTCATTTATTAATGTATTATATCTTTCATTATTATACACCAAACAACATTAGCTACCTTACAATTTCATTGCCGTCATTTTTTGACGGTCAAGTCGCTAGTCACTATAATAGTTGTCAGCGTGTGTCCAGTTACGATTTTGGTTACGCAAAGCGAGGCGAGTCGTCGACCATGCGTGACTTAGGCTGTAATGCCCGTTGAGGCCCGTGGGACTTAGCCTGCAATGAGCACCAAAGGCGCTCATTGCACTGGGAGGCGAGCAGTTGAGGCATGCAGGGCTTAGGCTGCAATGAGCCCAGAAGGTGCTCATTGAACTGCGAGCCATGCGGGACTTACAACCCGTATGACATAGGACCGAAACCCGTACATGCACTGTGCACTTCGCAAAGTTACGACTTTAACGCCCGAACCACGGAACTGAAAAGACATGAAAGAAAACGTAAAACAGACCCGAAGGACGTAAAAAATAGCCCTAAGCAGTAACACTTAACGAAAGCCAATAACACTTAATCCAAGTCACTAACATTTAACACAAGGCAGTAACACAACCAAAGACAGTAATACTCGATCGCAAGCCTTATAAACTACACGGGGAGAGGCTTGCAATGAGAGCCACGTGATGAGCGCGGAAGAGGCTCAGAGGGCCCATAGCCTTGCATTGGGTGGTAAACAGCATTGCTAGCCTTACAATTTTACTTCTGTCATTTTTCACGGGCAATTTCGTAGTTTATATATAGTATTCTCCTTTTAACTCTCACTGTCTCTGATTTGCCACCCTCATTTGTTTTACACTCTTGTTAGTACATGTATCTTATCATTCTTGCATAATCTATTGCCACTCTCTCCTCCTCCATTTTACCCTCTACACCTTTACCCTCACTATCTTCCCTTCTCAAAATATCTGCCCGCTCTAACTTTTTACTTCAGTTTATAAATTGAAACTGGACAGACGTGACATTGTATGTGAGGTAATTGGCAAGGAGCAGTGCAAATGGTTGAAAATGAATGATATGAAATGGAAGAAAAATATGATGATGTGCACAGAGTGTTTGGGTTTGGATGCGTCTGAAACTGATGCTGCTGCTGCAGTTCTATGACTGTTAAAAATGTTTAAACAAAACAAATAAGTCAGAGGTGCTCATCAGAGAACGAACTAACCGCTAATAGGTTAGTTCTATGGACATGATAATCCACTCTGAGAGCAACCGCTTTTAGCTCACTTGTGCCCTTCACAGAGAGAAATATCCTGTAGTATATCAGTCTGGTCTCACTCAAGAGTGACCCAGCGCAGAAATACCAGGCAATTCTACCCTGAACAAGAGGCTTACTTAAAGTGTTACTGGCTTTGGGCTCTTTTTTACTGCCTTTGGACTAGTTTTCATCCAGTTACGTTATTTCAGCCGCAATTTTTTCTCTCGCTTAGATGATTTTCGAGCGTGAAAAAACACCAAATATGCCTCCAATTAACTTGCAACCTCACTCACAGGCTCCCTGGCTCTCCCCATGTGCTGTGTGTGTGTTTGTAACTTAATTTGAGGCATATTTGGAGGGCTTTGCGCTCATCGCCAGCCCTGCCATAAGCGCCTTTGGCGCTATTGCTAGGTCATGTATCCTATCATTCTTGCATAATCTATTGCCACTCTCTCCTCCTCCATTTTACCCTCTACACCTTTACCCTCACCATCTTCTTTTCTCAAACTATCTGCCTGCTCTAACTTTTTACTTCAGTTTATAAATTGAAACTGGACAGATATGACATTGTATGTAGAGGAGTCATAAGGTAATTGGCAAGAAGCAGTGCAAATGGTTGAAAATGAATGATATGAAACGGAAGAAAAATAACCTAGTCTGAAACGGATGCTGCTGCTGCTGCTGCTGCAGTTCTATGACTGAAAAATGTTTGCTTAAACTAAATCTCTTAATGTGTTTTCTGGCTTTAGATAGATTGATAGGTACATATTTATAAAGAGACTAGCGAATTGCCCGTCAAAAAATGATGGCAATAGAATTGTAAGTCAAAGAATGTTGTTTGGCCCAGAGATTATTTTTTATGGTGGTCTGAGATGTCGGCGCTGATTGTGCTTTTCATTGATTTATTATAGGAAAAGTGTTAAATTATTTGAGGATGTAGGCTGTAGACAGACTGCTTACCTTCCACTACTCACAGAGTCCAGTTGTGAGAGTCAGACTATTTTTAACAGAGTGATACTACATGAGACACTGATTTTTCATTTTGTTTTGCAGTGATTTGAATAGAGTAGATATTAGGTGCAGATGCTTTCATTGATAATCTAACTATATCTATGACAGTAGTATGTTTGTTTGACTTTCATCTTCCCTCTAAAAAAAAAAAACAGCATTTGCAGAATATGTTACAAACTAACAACATTAGAAGTTCTGTAAGCCATGGACATAAAACATTTTTAGAGAAAACCAGAATTAGTGAATATTTTTTATGATTAAAGGAATCCATTCTGTCTTATAAAATCCCTTCCTAAGAGATGGACCATGAGGATGTGTGTTTTTATCTATCAGATGTTAGATAATTGGATATGACTATAATTGACACCACATCATTTCCCTCTCATAGGTCCAGAAGCAGACTGTTTGCATCAATAAATTGTAACACCTCTCACACACACTCACTACTTCCACAACGAATCATAGATGCCTCAGCAGAGGCATTATTGTTTTATAATTAAAAAGCAGCTTTATGAGTGTACAGTGGTCATTTAAAGTATGCTTGTCAAACTCTTGTCCGCAAAGGCCTTAATCAGAACAGGTTTTCATGATGTTCTTGTGAGAATATAAGTAAGTAAATCAAAATTATAAAGTCAGTTTGTTCCACCTTTAAGGAAACAAGTTGTCCGGAAAATGAACTCTTGAGGTCTGGAGCTTTTAACCCTGCTTTAAAAGGAAACATAAAATATACTGTATTTTTCGTGTGTAAGACAGTATTTTTTACCAATGTTTTTTAAGTCTAAAATAGGGGGACCGTCTTATACACGGGATGTTGCAATTACATACCATGGTCTGGCACTGTAATGCTGCATCTGGCCACTGGTTTTAAGGCAGGAGAAAATACACATTTGGAAATGCATTGATTCCAATTAGATTGCATTACAAAACTGCTTGTGAGCTTAGAAATGTGTATTTTATATGTTTTAATTGGGTTACACATATATTTAAGGGCACTTTCTGCCCAGATTTTCACTGATTTCCATTTGAGCTCAATATCTTTGTGATCACATCACTTACTACTCAGTCACGATCTGCATTGCATTTTTCCAGTTTAACACAGGATCACAAAGAGATTGAGCTGGAATGGAAATCAGTGAAAATCAGGACAAAAAGTGCCCTTAAATATATGTGTAATACAATAAAAACGTATAAAATACACATTTCTAAGCTCAAAAGCAGTGTTGTAATGCAATCTAATTGGAACAAGCATTTCCACGACGTGTGTCTTTTCTCCTGCCTTAAACCAGCTCCATCTAGTGGCCAGATGCTGCATTACAGTGTGATGCACATCGGAATTGAGCTGATCAGCTTGTGTATGGCATATGTTTGCTGCTTGTGTGCATATAAATGTGTATTTTATAGGTTTTTAATGTATTACACATATATTTAAGGGCACTTTCTGTCATGATTTTACTGATTTCCATTCCAGCTCAATATCTTTGTAATCCTGTGTTAAACCGGAAAAATGCATGTAATGCATGTGAATGATGTGATCACAAGGATAATGAGCTGGAATGGAAATCAGTGAAAATCCTGACAGAAAGTGCACTTAAATATAAGTGTAACACAATAAAAACTTATGAAATACACATTTGCATATTTATTTATGAATTTTGGGCTCCAAAAATAGGGGACGTCTTATACATGGGGCGTCTTATAGACGGAAAAATACGGTACTTTGATTTTCTGTGAAGCACATGCGTTAATATATTCTGAGTTATCCCTACTATGCAAAGAGGGCCTTTGGTTTTAAAATTATATATATTACTAGCGAATTGCCCGTCAAAGAATGACGGCAATGAAATTGTAAGGTAGCTAATGCTGTTTGGTGTATAATAATGTAATATATAATACATTAATAAATGAATATACTTTACATATTTTGAAGCATTTTGTTGAAGAGCTGGCAATCTGTTTTGATGTTGCTGCAGCATTAGTGGTTTGGAGCTGCTGTGTAAGCGTGATGAATGTGTGGAGTGTAATACTGTGCGTGCGCGAGACCAAACCGTTAGCGTAGTACTTCTGCATTGTCGTAAAATGGCGGGTAATGTGCGGTATGCGTCTTAGCGGAATATCCGTAGGTCTTTTGTGGTGTTTTGCGAGTTTCTTGTGGTGTTTTGCGTGTTTAGAGTGCTGTAGCCTCGTTTTTGTTTTGTTCGGCGGCCATTTTTTCTCTCGCTTAGAGAATTTTTTAGTGTCTAAACTCTTTTATTTTGAGTTAAATGAAGGTGTAAGTTGCTTTTTTGAGGTCCTGGATGCTCCCTCTTGCTGTAGGTAAGCTTTGTATGTATGTGCTGTGTGTATTTATTGTGTTTTGAATTTTTTCATGTTCGCGAGTTGCGGACGATTTTTGCGAGGTGGTAACGTGTCTCGTATGTATGTTGTTGGCGTTGCGACGTAAAGTTTGCGAGTGTCGCAGTCGGTGTGTCGTGGTGCTTGCGTTGCAACGTAAAGTTTGCGAGGGTCGAAGTTGCTGTGTCGTGTTGTTTGCGTTACAACGTAAAGTTTGCGAGGGTCGCAGTTGCTGGCAAGGAGCGCCTTTGCGAGCCCGCAAGCGTTAGCAACAACTCGTATGCTCACAACTATATATGTGATGCTTCTCTCCCCAAAAGTGCACAGATTCTGTTGAGCATCATCAGACTATGCAGTGTTTTTTGTACCAAATCATCTCCCTCCTAACATGGATGGCTGTTATCATAAATAACATACTTTTCACTCATTTGCAATTACACAATGGAGTGCAATATTTTTAGAATAACAAAGTTCCAGACTAAGACAGTAGTTTTTTAAGCAAACAGTTTATTTGATATATCACATATACAGCATTTCATATACATGAGTTTAAAGTTTTAATCAATCTCTAAACCTATAATATAATTTAGATTTATTTTCTGTAAACAAAATAAAATATTAAATATTAGTATAAAATAGGCACTTACTAGCAATGTGTTGCTGGACTCAAAGGAAGTGAAATTATCGTTTGCAATGTTTTTGGTTCTGAAATAATTGCGTTTATACACATTTCTTTTTATTGTATTGAAAAGCAGTTTGAAAGTTGGACACATTTCATGATTTTGCAGTAGCATTAATGCTGACATTTGCAAGGAAACTCAAGGAATATATTGTGAATCTAAAACAGTTAGAGAAATATGATGATATTGGTTGTGGAATGGCTCAACTGGCCTTTTCTAAAGGATTTCATGTAATTCACTGACACATGTTAATAAACGTTGCTAATATGGAGACCTACAGTTATATGATAAATAATAAAAAAGGCCTCATCAGGTACATAGAGTTACAATAATTAAAATTATATTTGGCCTGTATAAATATGTTGATTCTCCATGGAAATATTAAAAAAACTGAAATATTTTGCCATAGTTTTCAAAGAAATACACATGCATACACAAATTAGTTGGATGGAGTTTTAGTTTTAAAGGCTGAATGGCAGAAGCAAATATTGCTAAACAATCACAATGATATATATAGGGATGGATAAAAATATCAGACAGAAGGCATGAATATTGTATTCTGTTTGTTCATAGATATACATTATACTTTGAAACAATTATTAAGGATCCAGTACAAATTTTGGGAACCCTAAAAGTATTTATATATATACTGAAATATATTCATATATTGAGGATAAATGAGGTAGACTCAGGGTATGTGAGTAGATTAACTCTTAATGAAGCATAAAAACAACCTCCAGTTTGGATCATAGAAGTGACTGAGAAATAACAAACCTGGAACTATAACTAACTGACTAAGTGAAAGACTATGTCAACAGAAGTATAACTGCATGCAGTAAATTCCTAAAGTATACTTTAATTCCAATAAAACATAATTTGAGATGCTGAATGACTTACATTTTTTGGAGCACTACGAAAAATGAATCAAGTCAAGGAAAAACAGCCCAGATATAATTCTCTTCTATGGGCACATATAAGTACAGGCTTATATACATTCATACATGATGTCAATGGATCTTGAAAGATCATGAAGGAGAATAGAGGTCTAAGCAGAAAATAAATATTCTAATATAGTGCATAATACATAAAGACGTACCAATATCAGTCCTATATTTTTATTTTAAAAACAAATAGTGTGAGGTTAGACATTCCCTTTAACTCTAGTTTGCATGAATGAGAGATAAGAAATGCCAGTGGTTTTTTTGTTCCATGCATTTTCCTTGTTAGTCAATTAAATGAAACAAGAACCTAGCACTCATACCGATTAATGTCATAATTCTGCGATATTTATTTGATCTTTCTAGTGTGGCAAAACAGAAAAACACCTACAAAGACACTAGGAATAATCTAAATTAACCTCATTAATATTTTCATTGTTAGAGATGCATATAAAAATGTCTGGTGTGATCCTTGTGTTAAATACAGTTTAGCACAAAGGCTTTTGAGACTAGAAAAATTATATGTTAAAATAAACAAGTATTATTTAATTTACCAACGTAAAATAAGTAATTACAGTATTAGCAGCTTGTTTGTTATGTCATAAATTACAATAAAATATCAGAATCCTGATTCATTACCAGTAGTGTATGCATTCCTTTGACAACAAAATAATGTAGCATATATGGTTCAATAATTATAATAGCTTAATTATTACAAATAAATACTTCATAGAGACATTTATAATTGATGTTTCTACGCATGTTTAAATTGCATCTGAAATTAAAGCATTATAATGCTTAACTGCATTTCAAAGACATACATGAAATTATATCTGGACATTAACAAATTCTGAAGGAGAATGTGGTACCAATCAGAAGTGTAGGAGCAAAGATAATTCTGGGTGGGATACAGCTCATGGTAGACATAAACCACACAACAGATTCTATGCACATACATGCACACATGGAAAATCTGGGGTTACCACCTACACCCATGTTATCAATACATTAGGAATAAATATTTCAATTTAAAAAACATAGCGATTGGTCAAATATTTCCATATTGGACTTCCTTTGCATTTTTAACATAAAATAGGACCAGTTTGTCAAGGTACATTTGAAATAAAGTGTATTTGATATGCTTTATTTCAATATCTAATGTCTTACAGTGCATATAATTATGGTGACACTGCCAATTTGGTAGTTTAATAACTGACGAATCTGCACACGCAGTTTCAATCTGTGTGTGACTTTGTTTGGATGTTGTTTAACCCAGATTAAATATTTCATTGTATACTTTAAAAAATAGACCTTTTGACTATTACCATATTTAAAAATATGAGATAGTAATAATGTGTATTTACTACTTATAGAATAAGAAAAACACAAACATTAAATGTGACTGAACTCAAATGTACCTATGAGGCATAATTACAATGCATGGAACATCATTTGATACATAGTGTATTATTTTCATAAACAAACAGATATTTATTACATTCATTTTTAGACATTTTTTCATTTTTAATATTTGATGCACACAGCAGTCATCTTTAGAGATGGCCACGCTATACTGTGTCACATGTTTTTTGGTTTTGTCATCACATTGACATCAATTTCTTTAAGCAGAGACACATAAATAAGCTGAAATATAATTTAAAGTTGCCACTGACATCACACAGACCTCTCTTGTGTATTTGTTTTTGTATTTGTCCTAACTTTTGATTAAAGGCCATTTCAGTCAATTAAATGATACGGACATACTAAAAGTTATTAAAGTAAAAAATCTAAAGGCCAGATTAGTGTAGAAGTTTAACTTACAAATAAAGGTATTTGCAATCGGTTGTTATTTAAAATAAAAATGTAAACTGGTGTTAAAAATAAGGATATTTGCAATTGGTTGTCAATTAGGTGATGTTTTAGTTTCTACCATAAAGTAAGCTTATGTTGTTACTTTAAAATCCTGCATTTAAATGTTACAGTTCAATGGAAAATGACACTCCAAATCTAAGTTGGTTTCCTCTTAAATAGCATTAAAAACTTTCTATACAATTTACTTACTGTTTTCCTCCACAGAAAATAATTCCTGAGATAATTAGCATTGAGAGTGTGGGTTCTTTATGCGGATGTGCAGCTCAATGTGCTAACTTATGCCTCAGAGTGCTTAGTTATGGTGGTGGAGGGGATCTAGCTGTATGATAGCCTATGTGGTATTGGATTGGCACCAGAGAGGCACCAGAGACAAGCAGATTATATTCCTAATTAGTACATCAAACCAGCTAATTAGTATTTTGGGACAGCTCCTTAGAATAAAAATACAAAAAAAAATAACATGAGTCAGGAATGATTCTCTTTAGAACCAAATATATAGCTAGTATTTCATGTTCTTTAAGAATATCTTGAAACAACTTGATTTTGAAGTGACAAAGACTCTTTAAGGGACAGCAGAATCCTGATGACTAATAACTAGGATATAACTGGAAGGTCATATAATCAGACCAAATTCCCATACAAATCCATTAATTGGAAGTATGCACAATATTCTGCTACATACTCACCTTGCATGTCAGTAAGGAGGCTCAGGATATTTTGTACCTTCATTATTTGTCAGCATTAATCATTTCCCTCAGCAGAGCTATAAAATGGTGTGCTAAATAACCTTTATATATTTCACACTAAATTAATAAATATGTTAAGAGCCTGGTGTCTAAGTCATTGTAGGAAAACAGAGCTCTCATCAAAACTGTAAACTTAAACACTGTAAACAATCTCCCTGATGGCAACCTCCATGGAACAAAAACTTGTTAAATGTGCAAGTCTTTCTGGTCAAATACAACTCTGCTTGCCAGATAAATGGCAAATATTCCAAATATAACAGATGATGCAATGTACAGAGTAACTGATTCCATAAATTGTACGATCATTCCCATACAGAGAGAGGGGAAGACCTGGGAAAGCAGGAATGTGCTATCAAGTGTTGCAAAGTCCAATCCAATCCCTCGTTTTGTATAACTGTCTTTGCATGTCTCTTTTTTGCTTGTAGCTTGTTTAGAATTATTATTAGAATAGTATTCCTTGGAATGAATATAATTCTCCAGTTCTTCGGGAATATATACCCGTTCTTCTTTACTTTGCATCTTAAAAGTACCATCCTGATAACTAAATGGGGTATTGGGTGCAAAATACACTGCTTCTTTGGTGACAGTGTTTCCATTTGGCATTGTACATTCCAGTGCTCTTGGCATAAACACCTGTTGAAAAAGAAAAAAATATATAATTTTTAAAGATACTGTGAGATTTCTACAAACAGAGCCTGTAATTACCTTCAAATTTAACTTTTGGCTGCGAGGTCCAAATTTGTTACATATATAGGTATATTTAATTGACTCAAGCCCGCAATTAAATGCTCACAGCCCCAACACGCAAACCATGAACCAGTACGTAGGATTTTTTAGGGCATGATCATGATCAATTAAGCAAGTCCGTAAGTTACATTTTAGACAGAGCCAATAGTAAATGAGACCGTCATCATGATGTCAATAAAACATGGAGTTTAAACTACAATCAATTAGTGATTGCACATGGTACTGGCAATACAAAAATGTAGAAATCAATAAAGCAACTTTTCTAGTCCATGCAGGTTCCATGATATATATTATCGATCAATATAGCACAGAAATAAAATATATATATAAAAAAATATTGCAGATTTGCGAGTTGGAAACTGTTGTGCAATTAGTCCTAATGCCTTTCATTGTTTTCTCAGTATATTTAAGTACAGTATTCAGTATTGTGTGTTTATTTGCTTTTGCAGTGTGACGAACAGGTGTTAAAAGGTATAGTTACCTTTAGGTACTTGCTCTGCAGCAACTTGCAGAGCAAGTTCATGTCAATTAAAAAAAATCAATGTGGAGCTTGCTGTTCAAATTGTGTGTATTCTTTTTTTCCGTTTTTTATTTTAATGTTTTTGTTTTTGGGTTAGTTCCCCCGCGTTACCTCCCCCTCCACTGTTCTAGGGAATGATGGATTTAGCCTATTGCTGAATCAAAACAATCGTGCTGCTGTAAGCCTATGAGGGAATTATCATCCAATCGTATACTTCCCCCGACGTGCATGCACAGTTTCCTCAATCCTGGATGCTGATAGCGCAAGTCGGGCGTCGCAGCATCCCTGCGCAGCAATTTTCAGCCAGAGAGCAAGCATAGCCTCTGCCCGTGTGTCACACAAAAACAAGTACCCACCCTGTGTGTGTGTGACAATGTCAGTGCGAGTGTGTGCCAATGTGTGTGCCAATGTCAGTGCGAGTGTGTGCCAATGTGTGTGTGCCAGTGTGAGTGCGTGTGCATATGTGTGCCAGTGAGTGTGCCAATGTTAGTGCGAGTGTGTGCCAATGTGTGTGTGTGTACGCGAGCGAGTGTGTGCCAGTGTGAGAGTGTATGACAATGTGAGAGTGTGTGTGTGAGTGAGCCATATTTGGCCAGTGAGTGTGATCCAATGTGTGTGACTGAGTGTGCCAATGTGAGTGTGTGTGCCAGTGTGAGTGCGTGCCTCTGTGTGTGTGCCAATGTATGTGTGTGTGTAATATATATATATATATATATATATATATATACATATTTATATAATATATACACACTACACACACACATGTATAACACACAAGCAGGAAACAGTTTTTTATATATATATATATATATATATATATATATATATATATACGCATACATACACACACACACACATAAATATGTGTGAGTGAGACTGTGTGTGTGTGTGAATGTGAGCCAATGTGTGTGTGTAAGTGTTAGTATGTAAGTCACACACACACACACACATATATATATATATATATTTATATATATATATATATATATATATACACACACACATGCACACACCCACTTGTGCTCAAAAGTTTGCATACTCTGGCAGAAATGTTGACATTTATTTATAAAATATGACTGATCATGCAAAAAGAATGTCTTTTATTGAATAGTGATCATATCAATCCATTTTTTTTCACATAGTTGTTTGGCTCCTTTCTAAATCATAACTAGCGACCTGCTTGTCAAAAAATTACGGCAATAAAATTTTAAGCCATGGCAATGCTGTTTGCCACACAATGTGAGGCTATGGCCCCTCTGAGGACCTTCGGCGCTCATTGCAAGCCTCCCACCCGTGTAGTTTATGGGCCTTGCAATGATTGTTACTGACTTTGGTTAAGTGTTACTGCTTTGGGTATAGTGTTACTGGCTTTGGGCTCTTTTTTACTGCCTTCGGCCTCGTTTTCATCCTGTTAAATTTTTTCGGCCTCCATTTTTCTGGTCACTTAGGCAAGTTTTAATTGCGTACAAATGCCAAATATGTCTCCAATTAACTTGCAACCTCACTCACAGGCTTCCTGGCTTTTCCCCCTGTGTTGTGTGTGAGTGTGTAAGTTAATTTTAGGCATATTTGGGTTTTGTTGTTGTTCGTTCGATTTTCGTGGTTCAGCCGTTAAAACGTATGTGTAATTTTTGCAAGGTCCGGAATATTTGCGTTCTACGGGGCTTGCAATGGTCTTTGGAGCTCATTTCAGCTAAGACCCGCGGGCCTTGATATGAACACCTGCGGCGCTCATCTCCACCCCTGCAATGAGCGCCAAAGGCGCTCATTGCAGCAAAGTCCCGCGGGCCTCGCGATGAGCGCCTGCGGGGCTCATCTTCACCACTGCAATGAGTGCCAAAGGCGCTCATTGCAGCCAAGTCCTGTGGGCCTCCACCCCCGCAACTGCGTCCCTTGCTTTGTGAGGCCAACAGTATTCGTTTCACTATAGGCCTTGTGAAACCTCTCCAAACATAGCACTTATGGTTGTGACCATAAATCTCTATTTTGGTCTATTCACTCCAAATTACAGTGTGCTAGAAGCTGTGAGGCATGTCAAGGTGTTGTCGGGCATATTGTAAGTGGGCTTTTTTTGGCATTGGTGCAGTAAAGGCTTCTTTCTGGCATCTCGACCATGCAGCTCATTTTTGTTGAAGTATCGTCGTATTGTGCTCCTTAAAACAACCACACCGTCTTCTTCCAGAGCAGCCTGTATTGCTCCTGAGGTTATCTGTGGGTTTTTCTTTATATTCCGAACAATTCTTCTGGAAGTTGTGGCTGAAATCTTTCTTGGTCTACCTGACCTTGGCTTGGTATCAAAGATCCTCGAATTTTCCACTTCTTAATAAATGATTGAACAGCACTGACTGGCATTTTCAAGGTTTTGGATATCTTTTTATATCCTTTTCCATCTTTATGAAGTTCCATTACCTTGTTACGCAGGTCTTTTGACAGTTCTTTTCTGCTCCTCATAGCTCAGTATCTAGCCTGCTCAGTGTATCCACGTAAGCTCACTGACTATTTATACACAGACACTAATTGCAATTTAAAGAGCCACATGTGTGGAAAATTAACCTTTAATTGCCATTTTAACCTCTGTGTGTCACCTTGTGTGTTTGTAACAAGGCCAAACAGTCAAGGGTATGTAAACTTTTGATCAGGGCCATTTGGGTGATTTCTGTTATCATTATGATTTAAAAAGGAGCCAAAAAACTATGTGATAATAAATGGCTTTATATGATCACTATCCTTCAATAAAATAATTGTGAGGATTTTTTTTTTCTCAGTGAGATGAAAGTTAATCATTTGTACACAATGAAATGATTAAAAAATACAGCAATAGTGTAGCTTAAATGACTGGCTGATCTGTTTACTGTATTTAAACAAAATAAAATACCATTTTATAGATTGCATCAGAAGAATAGAGTTCACTAGAGAAAAAGGCAATTTCAAGACAATTTTCATCAGGTAACTTATACGTTATTGATAGAAGGTTACTAATGTAATACTCACATCTTTTTCTGCATGGTACAAACAAATCAGGGTGTAAGGTAGGGTCTGTAGTGTAGCATAAGCAAATCCTGTCAGTGAAGACATAATGGTCACTATTACTATATTGTGAGATAGGCATATCACTAGGGCAGAGGATGTAAAGGTGACCATGCTGGCAATGTATATTTTTTTTGACCCAAAATGTTTGGTAAGTTTGTTCATAATCACTGAAAAGAAAGTTGAAGTAGCACCTTGGAGGAACAGCCCAAGGCTTCCCATTCGAATCCCTGCAAAACAAGACAGAAGTATTAGAAATGAGATAAAGATATGCTGTACAACTTCTATGAGATAACTACCTCTCAGGTAGATACATATCTAGGCATATATAATTTATAATCTGTGTAATATATTATATGTTTTGCTATTTTTTAATAGTCAGCACAAGGGTAACTATTTAATTCTTGTGCACACTTACCAATACTAAGGCAAATGTAAAATTGTTTAGAGTTTTATTTTACATTTGTATGTGTATACCTATATATTATGATAGTGAGGGGACTCTTCTTCCCCCGTCCATTCCTTGAATTTAATTTCACTTTACACATCATTCCTTCCTTTCATTTAAGTTTCCCATTTCTCAATTCCCTCATTCCATCAAGCCACCTTCTCATGTCATATCCCTCATATCTTTTATCACTCATTTGTGTTATTATTTGTTACGGTTCTTTCCTCCTCTCATATAGGTGCTGCTTTTCTCTCACTTAGAGATTTCAAGCTTTGAGCAACAAAAAAGATGGTTAGCAACTGTGCGTAGATTAGGAGTGTATTTTCCTTTACATATGCAGAAATAATGTTTTGATGCTTAGGTATACAACATATCCTTAGGTATACAATATATCCTAGATATTGGAGTGGAGAAGAAAGATAACGTTTAATCAGTCCACATAAAACAAGTTAATGATTAGAATCCTAAATACAAAATCATTTACACAGATTGTACCTAAAATTAGTGAAGACCATTACTCTCTGATCAGTTCAAATTTTTTTGACTAATTGACAAAAAATTGCTAATTCAAAGTGTACAATGGAACAATGTATCTAATGGTACTGTGGTACTGAAAATATAATGGCTCACATTCTAAAAGATGGCAATATACACACCACAGTGTAGCCTCATATTTACAACATGATCTTTCAAAGATCTAGATTTGAAAATGGGAAAAATATTTTAGAAAGTAAAACAAATTTGGCTTTCATGTATTATTTGATTAAATTATTTGATACTGTTGGAAGCCATTTCATGTTAGATCTGCTTGTTTAAGCACATCTATTAGCAGATGTGGCTTTGTAAATAATCTGATTTCCCTTAGTAGTATTGAAAGCACTGGTACTTATCCATGCCATATTTCCATTGTAGAAGATGAAAGTGCCAGTATTCACGGTATCCTCCCATCAATTGAAGCAGATCAGAAACTTATGGTGGTGCCCATTGCTGCATAATTGTATATAGAAGGCAATACATTAAGCCTACTATCATTTATCTAATGTAATTACGGTAATCAAGACAGCATATTGTAAATATGGGACTAGCGAGGTCCTATAACTTGTTAAGTAACAGCAAATAAATATTTACAATGAATCACAAAATGTGAAGCATTTTATACAAGAGTATGCAATTTAGGATTAAAGTTTTATTTTTCTGGCTGACAAAATCTTGACTTCTATTCTGGATCAAACTCATAACTACATGACATGTTTCAGCTGATGGAAGCTAATAAAAGGTCTTCATCTTAAACATTAATAGAGGTGCAGCCACTTTTACTGCTCTGTGCAGCCGCCATAGATTAAAAGATATATTGGAATGACTTTTAACATATGCTAGAATTTTTTCACATTCCTGAAAGACTGTGATAGCCAAATGCAGTGTTTAAATATAAAGACAAAACATATCCTATTAAAATATCAGATCTTTATTTTTATCAAATGATGTTAGGACAGCAGGATCTAAATTAGTTTGATGCCCGTGGAGCCATACGGTATTAAACAAAATTACCAAAGCCTTATGTGTTTTTCCACATGAATGAAATATTTTAACACTGGTCAGGTCAAGGCATGTACATCAATAACAAAAGATTCCCCTTTTGAAGAATTTAACAATATAATTACACCATAATTGCAGTGAGATCTATAAACAAACTTCATAAGAAGCTCATTCCTTACATGCCAATTTGAAATGAATAAGATTTAGGAATAAGATATTTACAATTTCTGAAATATAACAATTGCAAAAATCTTGTTAGCAGCAGATCCACCTGAACCACCTTTTTTTTTTTTTTTTTTTTTTTTAAATCAAACGTGTACCTATGATATAACCACATGTTTTAGTGATGAAACGGCATTAAGTAGTCTGCTAGACCACTAGGGACATTAATACCTTTTAATAAGTGGAAGCGTTACATATATACCCACATTATTGGCATTTGTTGCCTTATATTCCTGTCGAGGAAAAGTTTTTTTTTCAATCCCATGGTTATTAAGGAGTGCCCTATTTTGAGCTTACTCCAGCAATTATATTAGTCCAGTCTATTCTCTCTCTAACAATTTTTATGCTGGTCACCAATATAATAAAGTACCAGACATTATTTCAGGAATAGTATACCATTGCGTAATAGTGTTACTACAGTTTATCACTTTTGGGGGAAAAAATTGCGTCATTGTTTTTTTTATGTCTAATAAAGTTTCCAATTTATGTAAATATTTCTAATCCCAGGGATAGATGCACTCCCAGTATTTCTTAGACCATTAAGATAAATCAATGTTCTGCTGTGGGTCTCTGGCGTGTGAAGTCACTCATCAGCAACGCCACCTAACGATTACCTCGCCACCCAACCATGAAAGCTTGAATCGCCCACTAGTGGGCGTACGGACCAGGTTGACTACCACTAAGCTAAACAATCATAGCCTTTATCACCTTGCTGCAGTTTTACACAAAATATCCATGGAGATCATTTACTCAAATCTGAAGTGTTTTTATTACTGTATATATCCGAGTTTTTCAGCCCACGAACACCCACGTGTCTCTCTAATCCCCCTCTGTGTCTCTATACCCCCCTGTGTCTCTCTACCCCCCGTGTCTCTCTACCCCCCAGTGTCTCTCTACCCTCCCGTGTCTCTCTAACCCCCCTGTGTCTCTTTCCCTCCCCCTCCTCATTCTAAACCCCCCTCATTCTAAACCCCCCTCCTCATTCTACCCTTCTAAATACCTCTCCCTTTCCCCTCACTTACCTGCATCTGAAGTTTCTGCTCCGGCCTCCGCTCCTTCTGGCGTCTTGACGTGGCGCGCATGTGACGTCACGTCATTAGCATATACCGGGTGCCGGCACACCTCACATGCGCGCCACGTCAAGATGCCAGAAGAAGCGGAGGCCGGAGCAGAAGCTTCAGATGCAGGTAAGTGAGGAGAAAGGGAGAGGGGAAGATATTTAGAGGGCTAGAATGAGGAGGGGGGGGTTGAGGATGAGGAGGGGGGTTGAGGTTGAGGATGAGGAGGGAGGTTGAGGAGGGGGGTTGAGGTTGAGGAGGGGGGAAGAGACACAGGGGAGAGAGGGGGACACAAGAAAAGGGCACACAAGAGGGACACAGGGGGCAGCACATTTCCCACCCTCGGCTTATACTCGAGGCACTGTAAATAACGGGGAAAGCGATGATAGACATTCAAATTAATTGCACAACAGTCTTAAACTTGAAAATCGTCAATTTTTTTTTATTTTTTATGTGTCATTTCGGAGTTATGTTGATCTCAGGAATCATTAAGTTAATACATATTGGGCCACCAACATGGACAAGAACAGTATTGACATTAATTTTGATTATTTTGCGGTTTAGCAATTCCGATCGCATAAAAGCTAATTGATTGACATGTAACCTCCATGTTTTACTGACCCAATGATGACAGTCTCATTTTGCTATTGGCTGTTTCTGGGTAGTTACGGCCTTGCTTAATTAATCATGTTCCCGCCCTGAAATGCTACATACGAGTGCATGGTTTCGGCATTTGGCCCCTAACTTGCGGGCTTGTTCAATTGAATAGCACCGGAATCGTAGCAGAGTAGAAGCCCGCATCAAGCCCGCAGACATACGGCCTGTATACTGCGAGATGCTGGCTTCTAATTGAATCTGGCTTACAGTTTTCAAATTATATAAAAACAGGTTTTGGTTTTCAGAAAAGCAGAGCCATGACAACATATTATACTGGTTGCCTTTAAATTAATATGTTACAAAAACCTCAAAACAGTATAACTCTGCATAATATATATTGATGGTTCACAAATTAAAACTAACCATAATATATGGACGTTACACTAGGGCTTAATAAGAATTTAGAATATTTAGGAGTCAGATACATAAAAAAATAAAACTGATATGTATATGTAATTATGTGTGCTTTGTGTGTGAATATAAAGCATTTATAATCTAAAACATTTAGAAATCGGATGGAATTCATTGTGTTTTGATGTCAAGGAGCATTATTTTTGTTATCTTATATTGCATGTTACTAAGTTACCTCCACAGAGTCAAAATTTGTTAATGTGTGGACACTCACATAAACAAATGTGTACAATGCATTTGCAAGACTTTTTTTTTGCAACAATGCTACAATGATGCATCATACATACTGCAACAATGATTAAATACTGATTAATGATGTAAAGTAAGTTATCCCATAATATGCCTGTTTTGTTTTTCTTTATACTGTAACTTGGTACATGACACATAATTGGCAGCCGTTTTCCCATGTGCAGTAGATATTCAACTCCCTCTGTGCAGGATCAAAATGCTATATAATTCTGGACAGCGGGAGCTTGATATCTACTGCACACGGGAAGCCATTAGAGACAGAAAAGGAAACTGCAGAGAAGGAACCAAATGTTTCTAACCTAGTCTTGGAGATAATACATAGTCAGGCTGCAGCCAAAAACCTAGGCATCAGTATGAAACATTTCAGTTGCATTGGTGACCAGTAGCCTGGGTTTTGTCAGGCTTTGAATTATGCAATATAGACATTTTTCAATCTCTGTTTCACATACCCACAGCCATATCCTAGGGGATCCTAGTCAAGGCGGTCCAAAATGGGGGAAAAGGGGATTATCCCCATGGGGCTATTAGAAGCTTGTGCTGCCCATTCATGTATATTGCTAATGGAAATGTGAAGAAAAAGGGAGGAGAGGAAATTTAGATAGTGTTAAAAAGGGAGGTGGCCAGGGGAAAATAGCTATTTAGTCTACAATACTTTTGTGGTAGAGGAAGAAAGAGGTGCCACAAGGGTTACACAACTCCTTTTATGCATGTAAATGGAAGTTCAGACAAGAGTACAGTTAAATAACAAACGTAAATAACAGAGGTATAAACAAATTCTATGGTAAGTCCCTACTCTGAAGAGCTAAGAATCTAGAAGATAATGTTTGGGTGTATACAGGTGAGTGATATATGCAAGATGTCTGTGTGTTGCACTGCAGGTTGTGTGTGTGAGTAATATGCAATATTACTGAAGGCGATGAACAGATGTGTTTATAGTGAGTTTTCAAAGGTTTTGAGGCAGGAAGATAGTCATGGGGATCAAGGCAAGAGAAGTTCAGATTGAGAAAAGTCCTGAAGGCAGTATTGAAAGGACGAAAGAAGTTCATTAGCAGAGCAAAGAGGGCTATTTTGAAACAAGTGAGTCTATAGGAGGTGCTGGAGACAGTGAGTGTTGAGTATGGTAGATGAGTCTAGTGGAGGTGTTTATTTTGCATTGGAGTGGAGACAGATAGGTGATGAGAAGCAATCAAGGAGCAAGTTGAAATAGAGACGGGACATGATAAGAGAATGGAATAGAATTTTTATTGTGTCTTGTGTAGGATAGTGAATTATTTTGGAGATGTTTTTTAGGTGAAAGTGAGAAGATTTGTTAGTAATTGGGCCTGGTCCGATAGATCCCCAAAACAAGAGGCCTGGGATGTGGGAGTGATGATGGCATTGCCAACAGTGAGAGAAATTTCAGGAATGGAAGCCAGATTGGAAGTGGTCAAGAAGGAAGTAGAGAGATTGGGCAAAATTACATGCAGAAGCAGAGTCAGATGAGGGTTTCTTAAGAATGGGTGTAATTATAGATGGTATGGTGAGTTTGTATGTTAGGAGGTGGTGGTGGTCAAATAAAGGAAGTGGCAAGATGACATGTTGGAGATTGTGCTTAGACTAGTAATGATAAGGTCAAGGTAGTGTTTATCAAGGTGACTTGAGGACTTTATCCATTGTGAGAGGCCAAGGGAAGATGTAAGTGAAAGTCATTTTGTGGCTGCAGGGGAGGTGGTTGTGTCAGTGGCAATGTTGAAATTTTAGTGGGTTGTTCAGGCGGCTGACAGATCACAGCAACTTGCAGATAAATGGGTGAGAAGAGAATAGTGTGAACTTCGAAAGATGATAATAGGAGGGAAGGAACCAGGAATATGAAGTGAAATATAGTGATTTCTCACAAGTCAGGTTGTACATCATTCAGATCGATATATAATTATAAGATTTACACTGTATACATCTACAGCCTTATTAAATTGCAATTTGGCAATTGAATAGGGCTCTATGTAAGCACATAGCATATTTTTTTATAGAAGTTTTTAGTTAGTGAAGACCTTGCTTTTGGATAGAAGTTCACTAACTAAAAACTTCTGTAAAACAAAATATGCTCTGTGCTTAAATAGAGCCCTATTCAATTGGCCAAATCGCAATTTAATAAGGCTGTTAATATGCATTTTTTCATTAATTACTGTTTCTTTGAATTTAATAGCAGTCCTGAAATACGTATATGAGTTAATTACTGCCTAGACTGTTTTCTATTTAAAGGGCCATTTACCTCTGTAAGTACTCTTCATGGTGTGAAAGAGCACAAGATTCTGTTTTAAAATGATCTATTTTTTGTAATTACACGAATGACAGCTACAAAATGCAAATGTTTAAGTCTGTTTACAAACACACTTTTTCTCACAGTGAGGAAAGAGATTGATTGCATTGCTAAGTTCAGGGAAAGCTGCTCTCAAATCCTAACCCATATCTGACCAATTTAGGTGTTTCCAACATTACATGATCTGCACAGATTGATCTGTTGAGAGTTAACAAGGGGTTTCCCTTTTGCTCACTACATATAGCAGATGCTGCATATCTGGGAGTGGGCAGTCAGTGACTCATGTAAACATGGATTTTCCTTTACTGAATTCTCTGTGAAAAATGTATTTATTTCAAAAAGTGTTTAAACATGATTTTAGGAGATCTTTACTGTGAAAAAGGTGGCCCTTTAAACAAGTAAACGAAACATGACATTCATTAATATTCTGATTGTTGAGAAAAAGAAGCCAGAAGTAAGGTTTACTAGACATTTAAAGCACCAACCAATTCGTGAAATCTACACACAAAAAAAAAAAATCTCAGATGTAGCTATAAAACTGAGGTATCAGGAGGAAGGCACCAAAGGCAGTAACTAATGGCTTAGCATGCTTCGACAGCTGCATGACCCCTTATGGCTTTTGCCATACTTACAAGTGTACATCCTAAAATATCATTTATTGAAGTGTGCTTATATCCTGCTATAGTAGTTAATCTTTGATGGCATTAGCGTGTACAAAGTGCTACTTATTTTGCTTTTAAAAATAGACTCAGAAAACCACATAATTCTAACATACTTCTACCATACCATTTTTAGAATATAGATATTTATGGCACTTGTAAAGTACAAATTGTAATAGATACTATAATAGACATATCAGACTTGCACTAAAAATGAAACATTCTAAATCAATACATGTTCTCTGCTTTACTGAGACAAATAGATACAGATGTATTATAAGTGAAATGCTACGAAGATGCTTATGTACTTCTCACCAATTCTTCCCCTAACTATGTCCTACATAGGCCCCTTAAGTAAAAACTCACCTATATGATTTTTTAAAACAATAGAAAAAACTAGTCAATTGCGCTTCACAATAGACGGGATAATGTTTGATTTTTCTCCCCCCCCCCCTCCCCTGTGTCTCGTCATCCCCCTCTTCCTCCCCTGTGTCTCTTCCCCCACCCCTCCCCTGTGTCTCTTTTCCTCTTCTGTGACTCCCCCCCCCCCCCCCCACCTGTGTGTGGGATCCCACCTCTCATGTGTGTCTCTTCGCGCCCCAGCACGCAATTTCTCTCTCCCCTCCTGTGTCCTTTCTACCTCTTCTTCTCTCCTTCCCACTCCCTTGCAAGCCTCCCTTATCTGGATCCCTCCCCTGTGTCTCTTTGCCCCCTCTCCCCCCTTTGTCTCTCTGCCCCCTTCTCCCTCCTCTGTGTCTCTTTGCCGCCTCTCTCTCCGCTGTATCTCTTCCCTGTCACTCCTGTGTCCCCCCTCTCCCTCCCCTCTGCCTCTTTGCCCCCCAGCACGCAATCTCTCTCTCCCCTCCTGTGTCCTCCCTCTCTCTCCCCTTCTTCCCACTCCCTCGCTATGCATAACTTACAACTTCCGGCTCCCATTGTGGGCCTCGCAATGAGTGCCGAAAGTGTCATCCCTACCACTTCTCCCTTACTTCTCTCTCTTTCCCTCTCCCTTGTGAGTTCATTGTGGGCCTTGGCATGCGCTATGCGCACAAACTGGCATTATGACAACGATATTAGTGATTGTTATTAAAAATAGTGTTTTCATAACAAAATTACACGGATAAATAAAATATTCTACCCTTTAGCAAGCAAGTTTATATGGATATAAAAATCACCAAAACTGCTGGTCACCATCAGGTAGAGGACTGAAATAATTTGGGAAATAAGTTTACATTCTTAAGTGATGAAGCATTGACTTATAGGGCTTGGTTATAAACATGTTTACTTAGTACTTATATGGAGATTTGGCCACAAAGCCAATGAGCTGCTTTGTGTGGCAAAACAACCACATGAACGGAGCTGCTTGAATCACCCTCTTAGAGAAACATGCAGTAGAGACCAGCAATTAAAGATCTTTCTGTGTCTCTCATCAGCTACCAGCATTTGAAAGCCATGCTTGGCATCATCAGGATGATAGCTGGATAGTTGACACAACTGTGCTAGCTCTATAGGAAAAGTACTGTCCTGCAATGCTAGAAAAGTAACACCAAGCAGGTTTGTAGCACTGGAATGTGCCAGAACTAAATTTGTATCACCCTCAAATTGGCTAAACAGAGCTTGTTCACTGAAGATAGTGTAAAGGTGCTTACATTTGTGCACAACATGAAAACATTTTAATTTAGGCAGGTTTATTTACTTATTTTTAGGACAGCCTGTTTGCAAGGGCTTAAACCATGAAATGAGGGTTTTGTTGGAAGCAGATGGATTGATGTAAGCAAAGCATGACTAATAATTGTCTTCTGAATACTTTTTTACAGGTGTAATTCATTTGGTTTAATTCTGAGATTAGTTGGGATTGGTTGTACCCACCACCCCACTGGTGAGGTGGTTGAGATTGAAGCGGGAGTAGTTCCTCCACACCCTAGTCTCTCTGTTTGAGCCCACTGTTTGTGACTTAATGTGCACAGGTCTCTTATTTATTGCATGGGGTAGAGAGGAAGATAGTCAAAACTGAAGTTATAGGGAGGTATATATTGTTAGGGTTGTATTTATCATGATTGTATACGTTAGGTTAGTATGTCTCTTGTTAGAGAATTTAAATCAAGTTTACATTACTCAACCTAACCCATTAACATTTTAGCGTTAACAGGGATTTCAACAGGCCTTATTATATTGAGCCAACTGGTTGTAAAGAAAGCAATTTGATAGAACACTTCTGTGACTCCAGTGATATTTTAATACCAGCGTCTTTCATAGAACAATCATATAGTAGTCTCACAAGAAGTTCAAGTATGTCAAGTGTGTACCAAACAATAATAATCAGCTGTATATGCCATTAAAAATAATTGGGGGCAAATCGGATTTTTTAAAGTCTGCTTAAGGGTACAGGAATCAATTTTGTGTTTGTTACATCAAATCCTATGTGATGAATTATGGGGGTGTGGGTAGTCACCAGTGGAGGGTGGATGCAGGAGGAGGAAACAAGCATAAGTCCAGACCATTTTTACATAACATAAACCCCTTACTCCTTTAAAGTAAACAACAATATATTTGTTAGACTCAGTTTCATAATTAATAGGATCTGTGACTGGCCAGTGCTGGTATTAGTACTGTTTTACTTATTTGTCCATAATTATGATGCAACACATAATTGCAATGTATATGTAATAGAAATAGTATTATACATGGTAGTGTCTTCCTTCCATTTCCCTGCCCCCTTTTATCTCCTTCTCTACCTGCCTTATTTTGTCTCACAACTCCATTCCTCCGACTGTGTTATGTTATTAAGCCATCATTATGGGTATATTTTTCTTAACCTGAATGTATATTTACTTGCCTAGTTGCAAATAGGTGTTTTCTTCTATATATTGTGAACCTATACCATATAGTATGTATATGATACAGGGTCCAAGGCAGAGGAAGTCTTGAGCACATCCAGCCTGGAAGCACTCAAATACCAGTAAAGTCTGTTAAAATTAAGATTTTCTTTAAAAGCATTTTTATGATCATAATGTACATATATACAATGGTGTTAAATGTGTTCTATACTTCAGAAATATGACGTTTTTCCCAAATTGCAGTGGTTGTTTAAACCATGCTTTTTCTCACAAATGGATATCATTTAAAACTAATGTGTTGATACTAAACCAAAATGGACAGTTCCAAGGTTATGCTCAATGTTTGCTAAAATGTGGTGGATCGAGATTTACTATTTTTATCAAAAAAAGTCACCAGGGAGAGAACTTGGATTCAGGTAAGATCTATGTTCAATCCTTATCAATGTCTGCTACTGTATCATCATATTTGTCCATAGGAGTAAACAGAGGTGCAAATTACAGTAGAATCACCCCCTCAAGTTCCAGGCAAGTCCAAGAGTCTCCTAGATGCAAAGTTAAATATTATTATTATCCTTTATGTGTAACATAATAACACTATCTACTCATTAGTTTAGGTTATGGATGAACATTGTTTACAGAATACAAACCTTTCTGTGCATGACCCCTTATGAATCTTACAAAGGCGTTGAAAGTAATTTTTTTTCTTTGTTGCATCTGAAGGAGGGTATGTGATAAAGTACCACTGTGTTTTCTTTATTCAAGTGATGCTCCCAAAGCAGACAAAACTGACTCAAATGTTTAACTGATTTTGGGGCCAGTGAACAGTAATATAAATGGATGGATCATAATTGTCTGGCAATTAAATCTACAGACATATGTATGCTCTGTGCCCTTCCTGTTTGTTTTAATTACGTTTAAACAGGTTTTACTTAATAATTTTACAGGCAAAACACAACTTTAAGCATGCACTTTTAAAATCATGAAATAAAAAGAATTGTGTTGCATGTCCCTTTAAGTTCTCTTATCCAGAAAAATGACATGTGGAGCAGTGAAGGAAAACAAATCTATACTTGTCACAGACTTTTAAAGGGCAATGGAAAACACATTTTTGTTACATCTGAAAGAAGTTATTTGAAAATGTTTCACAGAGTGTTTTCCTTTTAAAATCAAAGGTTTAACTGCTAAATACATTATCTTAAATGATTAGTTTTCTGCAGGAACACGTCCCTGTCAGCCAACGAGCACTAGTAATAATATGAGTAATGAGTTTAAGGTAGTGAGGTAACATATGGCTGTTGGATCTCTGAGTTGAAAAGTATTTCATGCACATTTCAAGCAAGGTGAAAAATATGGGCCCTATTCTATTGGCCAGATCATAATGTTACACAGACTTAAAGTTGTAAGTAAAGTTGCCACAAATTCCTATTAGCTACTTGCATCCTGACTACAAGTTACCCACCCTCAGTCACTACAGACAAGCCAAAGACGCAACTACTGTTAGCCTCTCCACTGATTTTTGGACCGCTCAAAAATTACTAGTCCACAAATTAAGTCAGACCCGCAACTAGAAAAAAGTATAACATTTCTAAAAACCAAGTATGACAAGTAGTAAATAGGACTTGCAAAGTCCTTTTAATGCCAGTTCTGATAGATGTGGCAGCAATTAAACACCCACTACTATATTTTAAAATCATGGGAAAGCATGAAAAGACATTAGAATTAATCGCAGAACACTCTGAAACTCACAAATATGCAATTAAAAAAATATTATTTTTAAGTGTTATTTATGTGTAATATCGATCTCAGTACTCAAGGGGTTAATTGTGAAACCAACATGGATTAAACCAGATGCTCTAATGCATTGTCTAGATTGCTAGCCTAATGGGCAAATATTACTTACTGGTTCTCATTAATGCTTATTCTCCAATTGCAAGTTATGTCTATATTCTATTATTTACTGACATTATGATGATATTCTAATTTTCTATTGGCTGTGTCTAAAATGTATGAAACAATAGATATAGCCGCACTATCGTTCCAGTGCTTTACACTATCCATCCATTAGAACAACAACTAAAAACAGGAACTTTATTATAAACCAGTTAAAAAATATATAATATAATATAAGGTGCTCAATACATGTGGGTTGGTTAAACCAATACTTTAATACAATAAAGGTACACAATACCACCAAGAAAAGAAGTTTATGCAACAATGTCCCTGTGTCTCATTTCAGAGACCTCCTATCTGAAGGGCTATGGTGTGCCCCACGAACAATATCCAAGGAAGCATAGACTAATCCAATACTTTGAACCAAACCAAACATGCATTGATTTACTTAAAAAGTACTCATTCACACAGCTAAAAAAAAAAAAAAGCCTTATATATTCCACATTGGGAGAAAATTGAATAATCTACGGGTGAGGTGTGGGTATTATACTAACACCCATAGTATAACTCCCTAACAGAGTAAAGCGTATTGCTGAAGGATCTATCTCATAACCGGTATCATAATAGAGCAGCCTGACAGGTATGGCCCCTGTTTGCCACATATGGCTTTGTCAAAGGCTATTTGAATACTAAAAAACACTACTGTGTCTAAGAAGTAAATTACTGGCTTGGTTAAATATTGAGAGCTCATATAATCACGCCCCCTGAAATCTTACTTACGAAGGTATGGTTTACGTACGGAGGCTGAGAGACTTGAGTCTCATTTCTTTCTTTGTTCCAAGCTATATACAGTAGGATACTTAATTCTTTCCTAGTATACTTTTTTTCTTTAGACCATGCACCATTTAATTGTGCCTTAATGTATTTATATTTCTTTGGAGGTATCACTGTACACATAATTAAGTGAAAATAGTAAATGAAATGATATACATAGCAAAAGCAATAATGAAAACAAGATATTGTCCTATTTTCACTCAACAGAACATGTCTTTTGTATGAAGAGCTTTGAGAAAAAAGCTAAGACAAAAAAGAATAAGAAAATGGAGAAATAAATAGATAGTTCATTACATTAGTAAATGTTTTCATGGGTTTGTCATCAAACTATGGTATTATTCTCATGGACCTCGGGGCATTGTGCACAGAAATATTTTATTTCCAAAAAAGGATTAGAAATGCTGTAAGAATTGTTACCTTCATCATATCGGAGCCTTGATTCTGTTCCAGGAGCTGCACTTGGAATACCTTTATATAATCCCTCTCCAACAAAGTCAGTGTAAAACAACATAAATGACATCACAGCCATCCAGCTACAAAGCTGAGCAGCACACAGGTGCTTCATAACTGTAGGAATGCGACAGTAGCTGTCATATATTTTTGGAGTGACTGACCAGCAGAGGCTCAACAAACAGAACAAGGGGTTGCACTTCCATGAGCGCATCTTCCATTTTGGTATGCAGCAGCATCTTGATAAGAACATTGTTGAAACAGGAGGCTTCCTCTCTATCCCTTGTGAAGGACTGTATACAGGTTCTTCTGATATCTTCACAGTAACAAGCACACTGATTATAAATATAAGAGCTAACATTAAAAAAAGGCACTCATCCTGACCCCCAAGGTAAAGGGACATATAAGTGTAGCTCCAGTTGACAGATGTCATCAGGTATCCAATGCAACCTCCAATACTAATCATGAATGAGAACATGGCAAAAGCCTGGCTGCAGCCTTCATCGTCATGGTATAGGTCAGATAACAGAGCCTCCAATGGAGTAAAACAGAGTTGGACACAACAATCTAACAAACCCACACCAAAAATGAGGAAAAATATGTGCACACTTTTTCTTCTGTAGCTAAAACAGGAAGCCAGGAAATCGGCATGTGGAATGATGAAAAGTGACAGAAGGACCCCGAGAGAAAGAAACCAGAGGAATGGACGTCTTCGGCCATAGCTGCTTTGGTAATTATCACTAGCTGATCCAATCAGTGGTACAAAAATAAGTCCAAGCACAGGTCCTATACCTGACAGGAAAAAGAGCAAAGCAAGTTATTTTTGTGAGTTGTGGCTTAAGAATCCCTCCATTACAGTACTAGTAAATAAATAATAATAAAATAATAAATAATTTTTAGATTGGTTGGATGGCTTACATTGGCACTATAATGGTTTCTTAAATCTTTAGTCTTAATTATGTCATGTCCTGCCTAACAGAGAGGGGAAGCAATTTACCTAAATGGGACCATGCCTCTCTGGATCAAAGCATTAAAGGGACACTTTTCTAATACTTCTACAGTATTAGTTAGTACTTGTTGCAATACATTTAGTTTATTTGTGTAGATATATACAAGGGGTAGAGAAAAAAATTATTTCATATTCTGGAGCTATGTAGATTTTCTAAGAGACAGTCAAGATGTTTCTAAGAATCGGGGACAGTATCATATTTACTTATCACTAATGCTATAGTAAGAGCAGATAACAGGTGTGTTATTTGGTGTGGAAATGAGAAAGAACATCCTGTTCAGCACAGACAGCCACAGCTGCCAAAAATGCTCACAGTTTCCTTACATAATAGAAAAGGCACAAAATGCCAAGATTTTGATCCTTCCATTAATTCCAATAGTTCACTTTAGTGAGAAGTGTATACACATTAAAAGATTATCACTAGTCTCAGAGCTGTACACAAGCTTAAGATGTTCTTAACTCTTACATCATGTCAAATGTATCCCAACATGCATCCTTAAAGAATTACCAGCCTGGATATTAAAATACACAAAAATAGTGTTCCTGTGGGAGTTGATGTTAATTACATGCAGAGAGATACACATTAGTGAATCTCTCAAGTATTAAACGGTCTGGAATTCAAAATCAAACGAAGAAAAGAGGTCAAATATTCACTTACAACTATAGGGCTAAAATACTATTGGCTCATAGCAGACACTAATCTGTTATTAAAGGGATATTATTACTAATATTAAAATTTGGCTCAATGGCAAGCAAGCTATTTTAAAATTTACATCTGTATCAATTTTGACAATGAACATCTTATTGTATCAGCCTCTTTATATATAATTGTAAACTTGGTGCTTCAACAAATGGCAAAATCTTATCCCTGATTATAGTAGGTCTTGGCTACCATAAAGATGCCACACATATTTAAAGAACCACTTAAGTCTGATTTTTGCAAACTGCTCTTTTAAAGAACTAGATTTTTTAGTATGAAAATATTTTAAATAGTTTTAGGTTTTTAATCTAAAAAAAAAAAAAAAAAAAAGACGTCAGTTGCTCCTTATATGAAAAACCTCAAATTTGCTAATTTGTTTGTAAGACATCAAATCTAAATATATAAGGGGAGGGTACAGTTTATTTTCATGGAATCCCAAAGGCCACCTCTCCTTATATAGTTACTGCAGAGTAGATTTGTTTCCATCTATATGTGCAAGCTGGTGTAGCCTAATAATATTGCTCAAATAAGACAAGTCTGGAGTATAAACATAAATCTCTTTGATGAATTTGCATAACTTTTCCTTTTGCTTTAAAATTTTAAATTATTCAGTTAAAACATATTTTAATAGCACAGATCATGACAAACAAATTCCATTTGAATTATTAAACAATTTAATCAAACGAAAGCATATATAACATTTTCAAAAAGTTGTATTTTTGTTGAAACATATATTTAAATGTGCCTCTAATAAAAATTGCATTTGTGAAATTAGATATTAGAATTTTCTCCAACATATCTGTTATAACTATAGAATGTGAAATAAAGGGATAGACCAACAAATAAACTCTTATTTTAAACTTATGGGCTTAACGTTGACTTTTTAGCAGAATGTTTCAAGATGTATATAAATAAATAGATTTTTGATCATTTTGAAACTTATTAACAAAGTACGTCTTTCACCTTGGGTGTTTCAGTACTTTTAGTTTTTTTGTAAATACATTGTAACTAAACATCTCCAGGTGTCTCAAGTAAGAAACATAATACTTTCAAAATATGACCTTTTGTAAGATAATAAAATGTGCATGGATACAGGATTTCTAACTGAATGATTTTGAAATAAGTTTATATAGAGCCAATTACAGTTTTTGCATACGACAGTTTAAAATTGTGGTAAATGTTGTTAAAGAAAAATTTAAGAAAAGAAAATTATAAGTCTTACCTAGGACCATAGTCATATATTGCTCTTCTACTCCAGCTTCTAATATTAAAGGAGGCACATATGTTATACCAGCAGCTATGCAAATCTCAAGGCCGCAAGTCATAAAATTTAGCAGGACAAGATGCCATTGCAGATTGCAGGATGTCATGATGTAGAATCTTCCTCCCGCAGTAGCTACAGCTGAACGTTTAATATACCATGAGTTTTCTTGGACGTGTCATCCCGCAGACGAGCCTTTGTGTTTCCATTTGTTCTTCCAAGGTCTCATTTTTACCGAAACATGCTATCGATGAAAGAAAATGTAAACAAGATTGGTATTCAGATAGCACTAGCAATCGTAATTCAGTATAGCTTTTGCTTGTCTTTAGATCATCTATTAGTTTTGTTCACAGTTAAGCATCTATATTGATTTAATGTTCTCCCTGAAGATAAAAGTAATTTACAAATTGTTTGCATCTATATTCCATTCACTGTTTGCAAGCATAAACTTCTATTAAAGTACTTCTGCTCTATTAAATGTCATATTCCCTATTTAAAAACAAAGAGACTGCAGAATGTATCTATAGATACACATCAGAGATGGTTAAATGAACAAAGAGCAAATCTCAACTTGATCCAAGCAGCAACCAAAGCTTGACTGTGTCAGGTTTGTAAGCGACTCTCGCTGCGGGGCGTTGCACAAGAGCTCTGAATGATCTTCTTTATAAAAGTAAATTGTGTCATATAATAACACATATAAACAGACTTCCTAGAAACAGCATGAAAAAATGCATTCCTCTTGACAATCATCGCTATGTCCCACTAAGGGAAAGCTTCATTAAACATCTGCAGCCTCCTTACTGATTCCCTAAGCAGTATACAAATGTTATGAGCAATGTATAGAACATGTGGAGTTTTAGGAAATGTCTTTAGCTAAATATATCTACATTTAACAAACGGTCAGAAAAACTTTTTTTTTTAAACAGAATTCTGCTGTATACATAGCTGCCCCTTTAAATAACGATTCTGAACAGTCACATGCAAAATATGCAGTTCCAAAGAAATGAACAGTCAACAATTTCAGAGGTAAACAATTTTGCTTTGGATTATGCTTGAGGTTGGTTTCACAACATTCAACATATTCATTGGCTAAATATAAAGATGCAACATTTGTGAATGTTAAGATTAATAAAAAAAACAGCACTTTTACTAAACTTGTTTTGTACATTTGAAATAATTTATATATATATATATATATATATATATATATTATTTCATACGTAAGTATAATTCAGTATTCCAAAGCATAACGCACAGGTTAGCAGGGAGAAAAAAGGAGCTTGACAATCCCTAAAACTGAGGTCTCTTGTGAATTCGGAGACCATGAGATCCAGACTGCAGTCACAAACCCAAGCCTGTTATGCACAGGATGCCACTTGTGCCCTAGTAGCGTGTGTATGAATTGAAAAGAATGGAGGTGCTGATAACCCAAGTGGATTGCTTGAGTGATTTTATTGTATATCTCAATGCTCTGTTACTCATATTTAGGCCAAAAAGAGAGTCCAAATTTATCAAGAATTTGGTTCTCTAAAGATTAACATTGACATGTGAAGAAGCCCTCTTTATTTCTGGAGGCATTCTGAAAGAAAGTAGGAAAAACTACTTCTTGATGGAAAGAAAACAAAAACTTAAAAAGTTGGTAAAATGGGCCCAGCAAAGCCTAAATTAGGACTCAATTACATTGCTCCCTTAGGAAATCTTGCAAGTGAAAAGTTCTAGTAAGCCCTAATGTAACTATTACATGCCGCCCATATCAAATCCTTGTGTATAAACTCTAGTGAACTCTACATGTGAAGTTGCCTAACATGCAATTAGATGGCTCTAGTAGGAGCTTATGAAAAATACTGTTCTCAGAAGGCTCTGCGCTTGCTTCTAGTCAGCCAAATCCTTACATGTAAATTCATCCTCCCACAACGACATTTAAACCCCTTTCGAGACACTTAAGGATTCCAGTACCAGAAAAAGAAAAACAGGATAAAGAAGCATTTTTACAGGCCACCAATAAAATAAAAATCAGGCATAAATAATTTGAAAAAAAAAAAGGACAAGTAAGGTGGCTCTTAGCATTGTGCCCAGGAACTTATAATAAGATGGGGTGCTACCAGGGATCCATAATGTAACGCATAATAGTAAAGAAAAAGAAAGAAAATCCCTTTGTAGTGATGCACTCCCGGGAACCTACTATAATCAATAGTAGCCAATAAAACTTAGCTTTTAATAGTTATTATAAAACCAAAGAAAGTAATAAAAAACTAAACACACCAAGCTACAGCTACCAAATAATAAATATATTAATACCTCTACTGGCTAAACTGCATTAATCATAACAACAACCAGATGATTGGATACAATAAATTAAGAGAAAATAGGCAAAAAGTACTAAATACTAGAACTAACACTAAAGTGAATTAGGACCCAAAAGAGTCCTTTTGTACAAATAGACTGAATTGATCAGGGTAAAGTGACTAAGTGTTACTTGGGGATTTTCCCACAATGATAAGGTGCTAAAAGTGCTTAATATTGCACTGTTGATGATTTATATGAAATTAAGGTCCATACACATGATTGTTGTTTATATAAAAAGCCAAAAATTGAAGGAGTCACAAGGATAGTACTAATGCTAATATAAAGTCTGCTGTTCCATGAATCTATCTCTCTCTAATAAGTATTTCATGGATGGGTTTTAGCAAAGTTATCACAATAAAGCTATTCTAATGGAACTTGGCGTTCCCATGTGCTGCCTAGACACTCTGTAATGACGTCATCGGACAGCGACTAAGGGAGCGTGGGCAGCGTAGCGTCAACCCGACGCACGTTTCCTGCCCCCCCCCAACAGAAATATATACATATACACTTATTTTCATTTATCATTATAGAGGAGAGAGAGGTGGCCTTGGGGAGTGGAGTTGAGGATGAAGGGAGTGGAGGTGAGGTAGAAGGAGGGAGAAATTTGCCCCTAGTCATAGGCACTCAAAGCAAAGGGTCATAGGAGGAGGATCCCTATCCACAATCGGGAGGGCAAGCACAAGGACCCTAACTACAGGCACAAGGAGATAATAGCTCTCCTCAGTGCCATACGTGGCCGCCCCACTATCCATGCAGGGGTGAGGGAAGTTAGGCCCGAGCCCAGGCCTGCAAGGAGGTAGCAGCTGCAGTTATAGCAGTCAACTTGCAGAAAGGGATGTGAGGTCCGTTAAATAGGGAGGATGATGGCAGAGGAAGAGAGCAGCAAGAGCTCCGAGTGGTTGCCCCCAAGTGACTGTCAAGTTCAGCAAATGGGAGAAAGTGCTCAAGGCGATGTTGAGCCAGGTGCCTGTTGCAGAAGCTCGAGGTCTGGTGGCCCAACAGGATCTAGCCTCCTTGACAGGTGAATATCAGATACACCAAAATGCCACCACATGTACATCACACACATAGAAAACACAAAACCCATGTAAAATGCTGACTACCAATGACACTGACATGTCAGATCCCTGGATTTACATAGGGAGTAGAGAGATTATTCATGCATCATTAAATCTATTATAATTAAATCTATATCTGACAAATCAGTTAGTGAGCACAACATGAGTAACTTCAATAGAGAATCCATGTAGGAACATCTCTTAGCAGCATTTTAACAACTATTGCTGAGATATTGTCACTGATTGGTTAGTATGACACACTGCCCAGCAAGTTCTGAATAGTATGTATATGCATATATAGATTGCAGCAGGAATCCAGATATTGTTATGAGCCAAACAATTGATCCCATCTAGTAAAAGATAGCTACACATAGTAGAAATTAAATTAAACATCCATGTTCAAGATAACAAGATGTCAGATAGATATGAGCACACAGCAACCAAAGGATCATTCAATATAATTAACACAAATACCATTTTTCTCAAATTTTCAGCTGGCAGGAGCACTAAGTCCGCTAGTGAGCCAGAGGCAGGAGAGTCAGCTCCATCAGAGACGGATGTGCAGCACGGTGGCCCAACAGGAACCATAACAGGAGGAGACGGTCAGAGGGCCCGGGATATGAGGAGGAGGATGACAAATGCTTCATGTGATCAGTGGGGGCACATCCTGGATGTTCTGCCACACCCGTGGCATTTGACCCCATTCGACCCCTCCTCCAACAAATTGAGTCACCACCCGAGTCCTTCTACTTGACAGACCAAAGATCCATTCCATCACCATCAACTCCTCCTCCTCCCACCAGCAGTACAATTTGGCTCCCACCACAATCAGGCCCACCTCAACAACCACAGTTTCCAGCTGGGTCACAGTCCCTCCCCACTGGGTCACCACTGCCTCCTCACACAGCCATGCTCGGCCACAGCAGACCTCCATCTCAAGGACCCCCATTGGAGGGTCCTCCGTTGTGGAGATGCTGGTCCTGATGCGTCATCACGTGGACGCTACTCAGGCTCTTTAGACTAGTATCTCCTCAAGCCAGGCTGCCCCAGTCAGAGCGCACTCATCTAACTGATGATGAATGTTGATTCCACGCAGTGTGCTCTGGTTCCAAGTACTGCTTCCTCCACCCAGGAGGCCTTCCCCGAACACCCGCAGCCTGGCCACTCCTCATCTCCCTCAATGCCTCCACCACTACCAATGCTGCTGCCTCCTGGATGCCTCCCCCTGCAACCCCCTCTCCCCTAGGGGGAGGGAGTGCAACCATGTGGAGTTGGGGCCCTGTGGCTAGGCAGAGAGGAGGATGTAGTTGCTGCACATATTTTTGGACCTTCTCAACAGCACTTCTCAGTGACAATCTATTGGTCAAAATGTTAACATAATCTAACCTAGCTAAAGAGTAGAGGATCATGGCCTATGGGATGGTGATATTTTGTAAGCAGATGGCTACCATCCATGACATTGTCCATGATCCTCTTCTCTGTGGACACATAGGGTTATGTTTAACAGTTCACCAATTGATGGTCACTGAGGAATGCCATTGAGAATAGATGATGCAGTCCCTAATTTATTTTTTATTTTTTTTTAAACCTTAATCATTTTTTTTTATTATTTAGGAACAATGCAGGTGCATGATGGTGCAGTTAGATAGACATTCTATCATTAACATCCCTTCCTAAAAATATATCTCAAGTGCTATTAATTATATCATATATACAGTTTTTGAATACATGATTGTTGTTAGCACACATTTAGACCAATGCAGATATGGCGGGGGACCCTCAAAGTCCCACCTTGGCATGTTAAGCAAAACCAGCATTAATACATGCACAAGTGATATTAATTGTCAGATGTTCAGACCTCATGATATCATAAGAATCATTGAAAATATGACACCTGTATACCAGATGAATGTGATATCAATGTGGCTAAAAAATATCATATAGAGATGGTGATCGTACTCTTGGACCACTGACTGTGGTCACAGCTAAGCATTCATTGTGAGATGACACATCATTATTAATGTTCATGGCTAGTGATTTATCATGACACCTACCCAATGATTAGTATTGCTTGTAGATGAAGACCAGGTAAGTTGGTTTATAGTTACAGTATTTAGCACTGTATTGTACATGCAGGTTTTTGTTTTCGATTTTTATCCCCCTCTGTCTTTTTTAGGTTTTAACCAACTTTTTTCAGATTTTTGTTTTTTGGAACACGCTGAATGTTTACTTAGGGCCTCATTCTATTATCGGCCGTAAATCGGCCGTAAGGCTGCGATTCCTTGCGAGGGTTCAGTTAACTCGCGATTCTATTATACGGCCCCGCAAGGATCTCCTTTTACGGCCGGCCGCATATCTTGGAACCGGCCGTAATCTGTGAAATATAAAAACTCAAAAATAAATTCAAGCCTGCACTGTACAGCTCTGTAAATGCTAGGGATCATATTGGGGGACATGAGGATTAAAAGGAACCCACTCTCAAGCTTGCACATCTGCCCAAACCCGAGTTCAAATTAACTGTTTATTTTCCGGCTGCGGCGTGGGTGTGTCTGAGGTGCTCCAAGCACTCTGGACTTTTTACATGGATATTTTACGGATATTAAAAATTAAATATTTTACGGATTTGAGGACAGGATAATTATGTGCTATTTTTTCTAACACCTAAAATCCCTTTATAGTCTTCTCAAAGTGCAGGATGGCTTTATTTGAGCTATTTTATGTGCTTAATTGGTGCTAGCGAGACCTTTTTCCTGCAAGTAACTGCGGCTCGTTTTTAGCCTTGCAGAGAGGTTTCCTGGAGCAATTGAATTGCAAATCTCTTGCGGCCGTTTTAGATCAAAGGCTTTCCTCCGGCGCGAGCGGCCGCAAGAGATAGCAAGGCACCGGCCGCAAGCCTGCCGGAGCCTCCGGCCGTAAGGGAATAGAATAGCCGAATAGCTTGCGGCCGGTCCTTGCGGCCCCGCAACGGCTGCGGCCGATAATAGAATGAGGCCCTAAGTCCACATGTTTATGCATCTGTTTGAGCAGATGAAGACCAGATGTAAGTGCTATGCATATTACTGGTTACTTCTATTAAATGGAGTGATGTATGATGAGATTTGTATTCATCAGATCTGGTTGCAGTGTTGTAGTGACCACATGTGACCCTAGTAGATGCTATGTATCATTATTATTATACAATATTACCTTCAACCCTTTAGGTTTCCTCTTTTTCCGAAACAGCCTCTTGTCCTTCTGGGAACCGCCCACACCACACCCATGATATCAAAGCACAGACAGATACATTTCTGAGGGTGCTCTGTCTATATAATAAAGTCTTTTTTGTGTGTTTTCTATGGTTAACATTTTGGGACATCAACATAAATAACCTTTATGTAATCATAATATATTTATTGGTAGATGATCTTCCTGTACACTTATCCCTTCATACATTTGAGTACTTTAATCATATGTTTGCATGTCACTAATCTTCAGTTAATTGGGATGTGATGTTGTTATGGGTTTACACTTTGTGTGTTAAAAGTTATGTTAATATCATATATTTTTTTTAACATCAGTTCACACCTAAAATCTGCATGAAGTATGCCATCCTTCTGAAATAATTATTCCTATTTACTATCCAAAACAATTACAGTGACATAGACGTGGTTTCCAAGTGATCACATGTAGTAATCTTTCCAAAATGCGTACAAATTCTATTTTATGTATTATTACCATTTTAGATATCATGCTTGAACAACATTCTTGGTGATGTTTGTGGGTTAATATTCAGGAAAAGTATACATTGTAGCACTGTTCAGTATCACCATTCCCCTGAAAGGTTGTTAACCAAATGACAGGTATTATTACTAATTAATTAATACAAGAACGCTTGCTATCATTTCATAAAATTATTATTGGTATACACCTTGCCACATGCCCAACAGCAGGATGGGTGTACCCAAGATTGGCCTTGATGGAGGTGGATTTGCTGTTACTCCATGTGCCTCTTCGTAACCTCAGTGTGTGTTGGTGGGCCTTCCTAGAGAGCTTGAACAGATTAGTGCAACCACCCTTGTCCTGATTTGTCCCTGAATCCCCATGTCCCTGTGCCTCTAACAGCATGTTCCTTACATTCTCCTTGGGGCAATGCAGTGCCTGACCTGTGCTATGTAGCCAGCATCAATGTCACCCCCCTCCTCTCTTTAAGGTGATGATCATTAGTGTTGCTGAGTATTATTTGAGGTGTGTCTATCCCTTTAATGGTCATTGCATTAGAGAAGGTGTTGTGGTCCCTGTGTGTTTCCAGATTGGTATTAACCTCTTGTGTAGTGTGATGTATTTTCCCCTGGTAATTGATATATGTCATGTGGTGTTGTAAAATTGCCAATAGTTTTTGTTCCAATATAGATATGTTGACTGAAATATTTTAATTAATGTAAGCCTCTGTGAGTGTTGCTCATCATTTGGAAGGCAGGCCCATGTTTTTTTCTTGCAATTTAGTCATTTACTGTGTCTTTAATTGTTTTATACATCCAATCAACACTTTTAATATTACCATTTGCATAATCAGTCCAAAATATTATGAAACAAAAAAATGTATTTGCATATTTGTTCACTGTGGTGCAACACTGTTGTGCAATACATTCAGATTTATTTTTCCATGCTTTTAAAGCACAGTATTGTGTGTTTAATTGCTGCTACAGCGTTAATAAGTGTTTGAAAAAGGCCTTTAGTACTCATAATATTTTTGGCAGAAATGTTGTGGGTTAGACTTTATTTGCGAGCTACAGCTAAGGATCTAATAGAATATCGATTTTGTGTAAATTTAATTACCGTATTTATCGGCGTATAACACGCACCGGCGTAGAACACGCACCTCATTTTAAGAAGGAAATTTCAGGGAAAAAAAAAAAAATTCAAATTAAGAACTTTGAAGCAAAATAAGGGTACCTCAGAACTTTTTTGTATTAATATTATTAACACTTACAAGGTAAATGACGTAAAATGACAGTAAAAGCAACTGTTTTAACAAAGAAACTTGGATATTATATGTTTTTACAAAAGTTTACTCAGAAATTGCTGCTCCTCCTCAACCCCCCATCCTCAACCTCCCTCCTCATCCTCAACCTCCCTCCTCAACCCCCCCATCCTCAACCTCCCTCCTCAACCCCCCATCAACCTCCCTCTTCAACCCCCCTCCTCAACCCCCCATCCTCATCCTCCTTCCTC
The DNA here is from genome assembly GCA_027410445.1 of Discoglossus pictus. Taxonomy (NCBI): domain Eukaryota; kingdom Metazoa; phylum Chordata; class Amphibia; order Anura; family Alytidae; genus Discoglossus; species Discoglossus pictus. The sequence goes on from CM050167.1 coordinate 36,892,247, forward strand.
AACCCCCTCCTCAACCTCCCTCCTCAACCCCCATCCTCATCCTCCTTCCTCAACCCCCTCCTCAACCTCCCTCCTCAACCCCCCATCCTCAACCCCCCTCCTCAACCCCCCCATCCTCATCCTCCTTCCTCAACCCCCTCCTCAACCCCCTCATCCTCAACCTCCCTCCTCATCCTCAACCCCCTCCTCAACCTCCCTCCTCATCCTCAACCCCCTCCTCAACCTCCCTCCTCATCCTCCTTCCTCAACCTCCCTCCCCCATCTCCAACCCCCTCCTCATCCTCCTTCCTCAACCCCCCTCCTCAACCCCCCATCCTCATCCTTCTTCCTCAACCTCCCTCCTCCTCCTCAACCCCCCCATCCTCAACCCCCCATCCTCATCCTCCTTCCTCAACCCCCTCCTCAACCTCAACCCCCCCATCCTCAACCCCCCTCCTCATCCTCAACCCCCTCCTCAACCCCCCTCCTCAACCTAAATACCCCTCCTCAACCTAAATACCTTCCCCTCTCCCTTTCCCCTCACTTACCTGCTTCTGCTCCGGCCTCCGCTCCTTTTTGACCCGGCGCACATGTGACGTCACCCGGTATATGCTAATGGTGTGGCGCGCATGTGACGTCACATGTGCGCCGGGTCAAGAAGGAGCGGAGGCCGGAGCAGAAGCAGGTAAGTGAGGGAAGAGGGGGAGGTATTTAGGGGGGTTTAGGTTGAGGAGGGGGGGTTGAGGATGAGGAGGGGGGAGGGAATATCGGCGTATAACACGCACACATCATTTGCCCCCTATTTTCAGGGAGAAAAAGTGCGTGCTATACACCGATAAATACGGTATTTAGCTTTAGTAATGTCCCAGCTCTGCTATAACCAATGCTAATAGAATATGTGGCAGTTTTTAGCCAATAGAATAGGGCCCTTGGAGCGACATAGGAAAATCCAGGTTGTCAGTAGGCATAACGGGGTCTAAATCAACGCCACTGGCCCGTTTTCTTTTGGGCCTCCACTGCATTATTAAATTTATCATATATTCAATCTGAATTTTTTAATTCAACCAGAATTGTGAGCTTACAGTTAACTGAAGTTCTTTTAATAAGTATCCTTCGCAATGTAAATGTCCTTCTTTTGTGCAGCTAGCATCCATAAAAAAAGGATTCTGGACCTTGACATCATTTTCATAAATGCATTCAGACCTGGATGGTCAATTCAATATGATTAACAAAATGTGTTATTTTTTTACAGATTGCCATATTCAGAGAGACTGAAGTTGCTTTGTGCACACTGATTTTTTTTTATGAAATAGGTTCTATCCCCCACAAGGTTGGTATACATATTTACATAGAAATATATTTGTATTATATGTCAATATAAGTTATGCTTTCTGCTGTAAAAAAAACATTTTGGTAAAATATTTTCTCCCTTTATCAGGAATATATTTTGGCAGCAATAAAATCCTTCATGTGCAACACTGCATAACCTCTAGATATTCATTTCACGGGTTCACAAAAGCAATTCTGAACAATCATAATTATTATAAATACTAGCAAGAGCAGAAAGGTCACTGTATGTTAGGTTGCATCACTTTCAATAAACACAGCTGGCTGCAACTAAAATGATTATGGAATTATGTCACTAATGTAGACAAAATAATAAAACAGCTCTTGCTTTGTCTTGTCTTGTTTTTTTCAGTCAAGAGATTGCTTAGCATTCAGAAAAAGTGAACCAGAACAAATTTGTGTGTATCCATTTAACATCAGTTTTACCTAAAAGGAATGTCCATTACCTTCTATAAACTTGCTGATAAATGTATCCACACCACTTGATCTGGCCAATAGAGAGTAAGGATTCTTTATAGTATATTTACAGAGTACACAGAGAACAATATTTAACTTATATATAGGGTAAGCAAAACTATGTATAGACACCAAAATCAACCATTAGTCCAAATTAATGTTCTAACAAGTTCATAATACATGGGTATACTAGCCCTCATTCAATACATGTGAAAAGAGCCAGATTGCACTAATATAGGTACATGTTACAGCAGTCCTGATGAGATATTTTAAAATTCTTGGTATGGATTTTAAGACTGTGTACCCATTATGTGATCCTGGGTGAGGTTTTCTACCATGGAGACTTATTCTCAGGCACATATTGTGGGTTGTTTTTAGGCAAGGTGTTCCATAAATACATTTGCAGCTAAATATAGTTTGGAAAACTTCTGGACCTAATCAAAAATTATGAAGTGGTTCAGATCTTTAAAACTTAAAATTGTAATTCTAGCTATGAAGCCATAGGCTCCTTCTCCAAAAAAATCCCTTCAGAGCAGGTGACACGGGCTGTTTTTCATATCTCTCTAGCCCTAATGTGTGTGCACAGCCTGCTCGCAAGAGACTATTTTCTAGCTAAAGCTTTGATTTGCTGCTGTTTGCACATGTATTTTTAATGTTAATTAATGGTGAACTAAAAAATTAATTTAACATGAACTGGCCTTTTCATGGGCCCCTGATAAGTCCCCACGGTAATTATTCTGCCTTCATATAGTCCACAATAAAAGCTTGTTAAACAGATGCTTTAAAAGGGATTTTAGCCCATTAAAATGCTGCTGTTGCCTGCAACTACAATCACATTGCTCTCAATAACAAATACTGAAGTCCTTAAAACCTTAACTTGAACAGATGTTAGAGTATGTGTAAAGCTTTTACTTAGCATTTTTAACTATGTAAATGTTTAGAGCATTATGGTACCCAGATCTTATTATTAGAAGGTGCACTCTACTGAGGGGTAGTTACATAGACCTTAGGAAACATACAGAAGGGTTTTGGCAACTGGCAGGTACCTAAAAAAAAGTTATTACTGGTATTGCCCTTCTTCTGCCTAGCCCATCACTTTGCTATGGAGTTGGCATATTAGAACCTGACTATTGGCCCACAGCATCCTTTTACAATAGGGGAGGCTTAGTAACCTCTACAAATGCAGTTGGATGAGGGGTGACAAAGACTCCAAAGGTGACTGCATGAGGTGGATGTGTGGGTGAAGGGCTTAGACCTTAGGAAACCTACAGCAGGGTTTTGGCAACTGGTCTAATCACATACATTTACTCTAATAACCTTTTAAAATGGTCATCAAAACACCAACTACTGTAATATCATGCTCACCACCAATCCAATTTTGTCTTAAAGGCATATCTAAGTGTCCTAGATTATGAATGCATCTAGAGGAGAATCAGTAGTGTATGCAATCATTTTTGTGCATTAAAAAAAAAAACATTTACAAACTCAGCCTGATGTTTGCTAAATCCCTTCAGTTTGCAAACTGTAGCTTTTGTTAGTTGACACTCCTGAAAATCCCTGCTAAGATTAGCATAAAATTCCTAATTTGTTTTGGCCATACAGGTTAAAGCAGTGGTTAGTTGATACATTTGTATCATATTCTGGGGTTCTTGTGTTGCAAAGAAGCCTGGGATATGTAGTCTCTCTCTCTATCCTTGTGGTCTGATTCAGCTGTGAGCTCAGACCCCACCCAACCATGTGATTCCATCCAGCAGCAGGTACTTCATGTGGTATATGCCAGAAAGATCAAACTCTGTATCTGGCAGCCTTTCCTGTGTGTACTTGGTTGTGCAAACTTCGTGTGAGCGTGCAAAGCTGGATTTTAGCTGCATCTAACTTTGTAAGTACAATAAACTTTTCTAGATAATACATATTTTTTTGGATAATCACTACTTGTTTCTTGCCAAACATTTGAAACCCAGGAAACATATATATACCTTTAAGGGGAATTTTAACCATGTCACGCAATACGACACCTTTTTCGTAATGTGAAGTTTTTAAGAGCAAAGAGGCAAATCTGATTAATAGTATTTTATCTAAATTATTTCGCTGTATATAAAAATAATAAAAAATGGATACACAAGGATATCTAGTATTGTTAGAATTGTATGTCTATTTTGTAATATGAATGCTAGCTGAATTTTTGTCAGGAAAAAAAGTGATTTTTGTTATCTCCTCATTATTAAACCATGTTATTCCACTAGTTTATATGCCCTTATTTTTGATTATGGCTAGTACACAGATAGAACATATCCTTACGATCTAAAAAAGTGACTAATATAACACATTTGAGATTTCATATTAAATTCACAGAGTATTTTTATGTGTTGGTATTCTAACCATTTTCATTCAACATGGACCTAGAAATATCTAAAACATGACAACAGAAATAATAAAGAATGTATTACTGTACAATAGCACATGTGAATTAAAGTAGTTCTACTAAAAAAATGATTGAAGTGAGAAAGTCAGTAAGTAATTGCCAACAAATATTCATTAGTCAGAAATTACATATGAGGATAGTTTAAAAAAAAAAAAAAAAAACAGACTTTGGGTGGTCCAGCACATCACAACTTACTCTGCCAAATATGATGCATTACTCATGAGATATGTATGGAATCACGTTATCTTTTGGACCAATTAGTTACACATTATGTTCCATAGAGAGGTTTCCATCGCCCTTTTTAGCAACATAACTGGTTTAAAAGTTCAGTTCTGATGCAGAGTCATGTAGCAACATGTCTGCTAATTTAAAATTCTCTTTTTATTAAATATACTAGCGACTTGCCCGTCAAAAAATAACAGCAATAGAATTGTAAGGCAGGTAATGCTGTTTACTACACAAAGTAAGTCTTTTGGTTGTGTGAGTGCCTTCGGCGCCCATTGCAAGCCTCTTGGTTGGTGTAGTTTTAGTTATCAGAGCTCCTTTGGTGCTCATTGCAAGGTTTGCGCTGATGGCCTTTTGGAGCTCATTGCGAGCCTCTCCCCTGGTGTAGTTGTGCTCCTCTAAACACCATTGGGGCTCCTTTTGAGGCGCGCGCTGAGCGTTTATTGTCATTCTGTCTTCTGTTTTTTTTTCTGATTATGAATTTTGTAATGTTAATTAATTGCTAAAATTATAAATTAATATACTTTACCTATTTGTAATTAATATATGTAGGAAGCAATATGCTGAAGAGCTAACAATCTGTTTTGATGTTCCTGCAGCATACAATGTAGATTTGCACTGTTGTTGGTCTGAGGTGTAAGTGTCAGCAGTGTGTAGTGTAAATAGGCTGTGTGCGCAAGGGGAAACCGTTTGTTTAGCTAGCTGTGTAGTTCCGCATTTTGTAATGGTAATGTTATTAGTTTGCAGTTAGTGTTGTAAAATGGCTGTGATTGTGTATGTGTTACGCGGGTGTTGAGCATTTAGTGTCCTTCCATATAGTGTATTTAGTAGCTCGTACGGTTCTGTGTAAAAGCCGTATGTGCTCGTTTTTTTAGGCGGACATTTTTTCTCTCGCTTAGGGGATTTTCGAGTGCCGAAAGTCTTTCAATTTGATTTAATTTTGCATGTAACCTCATTCCCAGACGTCCTGGCTGTCCCCCCTTGCTGTGTGTGTATTTTTTTTAATTTAAGTTTGTATTTTGTTTCTTTCGGGTTTGTCGATATGCGTAGAAATGTTAATTTCTGTTTGAACTTTACCGTTGCAGACACCAGCAAAGCTGCATCTCAACCCCTCCTTATAATGGTCCATTGGTTGGACACATTTGTCGAGGATGTATTCTTAAAATTTCTACTAGACTGGTCTTTTAACCTGCACTGGTACTGCCCCGCAGGTAAGAGCTTAGATCTTCTCCCACCCCAGCGATACTTAAAATCATTGGGAATGCAGCCCTCGTTATACTTTGATATAAATGTTATAATGCATTTGGTTTGAAATATATTTATGCAATATATACAATTTGAAAAATGTAATGCAAATTGTATAGGAAATGTACCCTGAAAACATCCTGACAAAATGCATAAGTGATCCAGAATTGTTATAAAAGAGGAATATACCCCACTCACCTTGTCTCCCGTGTGAGGGAGAGAGGGCAACCTAATATAGAAGGGAAGTTATTTTACTATATTTGGGAGGAAGAATAAATATAAAATAAACTTTTGTTGGGAACATATCTCTATGAAATTTTGATGACAACATTTCTTTGTACCATATAGGAAAGTGATAATATTTCCAAGTGTTGGAGAACTTTCTATTAGCGACTGAGTCAAGTATCGCATGTTGCATACTGTGAGCATCCTACATGAGCACAATAAGCAGTTTCAAACTTGTCAGCCTTTTTCTTTAATTTATTCAAACATTCTAAGCCTAAATGGCAATGTATTACTGCAGTAAAGAGTACGCAAGAATTTAGAAAGGAACTTATGGATTACGGTTCCTTTGGGACATGAGAACTTGTCCTCATTAACTCAATATAGCTGTAGCGGATATAAGCAGACTATATTTAGGAATATTAATTGTGAATCAAAAATAAATGTTTGAATAAACTGTGTAGGGGATAAAAAATTTGCCTATGCAGGATTACTCCAAAAGACTTGTAACTGGATGTGAGAGCTGGACCATAAAGAAGTCTCAGCGCTGTAGAATTGACAATTTTGAATTGTGGTGCTGGAGAAAACAACTTAGAGTCAAGAAGATCCAATCAATAAATACTACAGAATATCAAGTCAAACTGTTCACTGGAAGGTTTGATCATGAGGCTAAAGATCAAATATTTTGGCCATATTAAGAGAAAATGGTATTCCCTAGAGAAGACTGTGATGCAAGTAACGATAGAAGCCACACAAAGAAAGGGATGGGAGAGGAGGAGATGGATAGATGAGTTCAATGAAGCAATGAACATGAGCTTGGGGGGAGCTCAAAGCTGATGGATGTGCCTGGTGTGCTGCAGTCCACACAACTGAATGACTAAACATTGTTTTCATCATGGGTGGTGCATCATTTTCAGTGTAGCAAAAAGAAACCTGGCACAATCGAATGGAATATCACTTTAATGAAGAAACAACATTATATTTACTTTACTTGGGAGAAATAAACATTACAATACCTTCAAGACTTTGTTACAGTAAAGGATAGTCTATTGCACATATCCAGTACCTCCAACACAATTTATTTAATGGTTTTGTTGAAAGGGTGGGAAATTCAGAGGAAACAGATAATAATTAATCCTGGCAAAACATTTTTAAGGGGTATAGAGAATGAAATTAAGTGGTGTTGGGTATCTATATCAAATTGTATTACATTTCTATAAAGAGAATCTAAGAGAATAAATTGAAACACTGTTGAATGTCTTATGGGTTGGCACAAAGAAAATGCATTGTACATTGTAAGTCTGATTTAGCAGAATGACACCGCTTTGCACTAAAAGACAAATACAAGCTCTTCTCTATATCATAAGAAGGGACACTGACAGATCATGTACAGATTAAGAATACTTAGTCAAACATAACTTAAGTTGTATTCCCTTGAATCGTGTTTATGAATTTTAAAAATGATCTTGATTGTAACAATGTGTTATCAGCAGCCCCTCAATATACCAAACAGAAAATCTCAGTTTATGTTAATGATGTAATTACTTATGAGCATGGGAAAATATAGATTATTAGATATATAGAATGGCTATGATTATAGCCATAATCTGAAAGTGAGACGCTCAACCTGAATTCACAGAAAGAAAGGACAGCTACTTTAAGTTTATTAAGTACATATTTCAACAAAATAAAAGTAAATGCATTTTTTATTAATTATTATTTACACATAGTCTGAAAATATCAATACCTCTTTCCTATGGTAGGTTGAGATAAGTTGAGGATGGGGGGTTGAGGAAGGGGTTGAGGATGAGGAGGGAGGTTGAGGATAAGGAGGGGGGTTGAGGTTGAGGAGGGAGGTTGAGAATGAGGAGGGGGTTGAGGAGGGTGATAAGGAAGGGGGGAAGAGACACAGGGAAGGGAGAGGGGAGAAGAGACATGGGAGAGAGAGGGGGGACACAGAGGGCACAAGAGGGACACGGGGTAGCACATTTCCCACCCTCGGCTTATACTCGAGTCACTCATTTTACCCATTTTGTGGTAAAATAGGTGCCTCGGCTTATACTCGGGTCGGCTTATACTCGAGTATATACAGTAATTAATATTCCACTTTATAACATATTTTCTTGCATTAATACATTATTAAGATGAAGAGACAATACTACTTTCTCATGATTTAGTTTTTCTATTTTCCCACTTGGTAGCAATGCCTCCATGTTCGTAATGCAACACAGGTCATCATGCTTTATCCCATGTATGTCACATATCTGTCACCAGTGGCATTGCAAGACCAAGTGAAATAGGAGAATGCACACAGGTAAGTTTTGCACATTGCTTTGCAACTGCAACATTGGGACTGTTAATAATAAAATGGCTGCACCATTGTGTAAAATAGAAATTCCTAATCATGAGTATGTAGTGCTAATCCTTTATAATATACTTTATTGCATTGCAATTTTAAAATAAAGTGAAATATTGATAAAATTGACATCTGACTTCAGTGGTCCTTTAAGTAGCATATTAGAGCCAACATTACTAATACAGGCTGTGTGTTGTATAATAATTAGTGGGAATATAATGTTAATAAAAATCTTTGATTACTTCTTTCAAATTATTTTTAGTAATATTGCAAAAATAATTTATTATTGATACAATTGATATATATGATACAATTAATAGTTCCATTAAAGATGACATTTGGAAATAGCTATTTATATTTAGGTAGTAGGAAGACAAAAATATAAACAAGATATTATCTAAATCTGGCTAGGGACCACTGATGGATGCCAATAGCACAATGCATATACTGAAGTGAAAGGGGCCAGTTTCAAATAAAAATAGCTGATATGCTTAAAAAATGTATTTTTTGAGGTTTGAATTTTATGATCTCTAGCTGATGTAGACAGTATTGCAAATGTATCTGTGAAATAGTTGCCGATTACCCTATTTTAAACAATAGGGTACATGCACTGAGCCATCATAATAAACATAAAAATGCATTGCAGCCCTTCAAAGTATTCACTAAGCCCATTTTTCTAATAAACTCTCACCAAATCCCATCTCATTGCAGTGTCTTATGGCCGCATTAAGGATGTGTTTTGTGTAAAACCCTAGCTAGGATGACATCAAAGTATTCAGTAAAGTATTTATCTTCAGCCAACATGATGCAGCTATCAAACATTGTGAACTGAAGACTTGGAAGTCCCTGTTCCAATAATCTGAACACATTTTATAATATGTTACTTGCTGGCATACACACCAAAAGTAATGAAAATATTTATCATTTAATCATATTTGTTATGATTGTGATTCCTATGTTAACAGAAGCCAGAAGATAATAGTACTTACCTTCTGGTTTCTATTAGTATAGGAATCACGGCGTACATAACAACTACAATTCAGTAAAATATTTTCATTACTTTTTTGCATATATTGTAGCGAATATCTAGATGGATCTACAGTAATAGTGAAATGTATTTGAAGTGGCATTATAATCACTAGAGCAGTAATATAGGAAAACAAAAGGATTTAATGATTGTATTGTAGATCGAATAAAATAATCTTAATAATACCACAATAGAGGATGCATCACATCACTTTCTTAGATAACAAAGCATTGGAAAAAATTAAAGAATTTTAATTTTTCCTCTTCCCTCAGCGAGATACCACTGATGTTAAGCTTCTCTATACTTCTTATTAAAAACAATAAGCATGCCCGGTTGGAGTAGTTATAATAAAAAGACTTTAACAATTGAACATTTTTGTGCATATTATCCAACTGGGCATATTCATAAACCACCTCTCAAGCAACCATACATTACAAGGCAGTAAATAAAATACGGTATTAGGAATATAGACTCAATGTGAAGTTCTTGTGCTTTGGAGTTTATTTCTGTTTCCCTAAATGAAAGAATTAATTGGAAAGTAAAGCAGCATCTTTGAAAACATATCACTATAATAGTTGTCAGTGTTGGTGACGTTTGCGATGCTGGTCATGCACTTGCAGCCCTCGCAAAGCGAGAGCCGTCTGCGAGGTGAGCTGTTGACTGCTCGCCTCGCAAAGCGAGGCAAGCAGTTGAGGCACGCAGGACTTAGGTTGCAATGAGCGCCAAAGGGCGCTCATTGCTCCTCTGCCCCACTGATGCTCGCGATTAGCGCCGTAGACGCTCATGGCGAGGCCGGCAATAGGCTCCCCCTGCCCCACTGATGCTTGGGACCCCGGTACTGACTCCCACTGTCCCACTAATGCTCGTGCGCCAAGTACAGGCACGTACCTGGTTAGTGCAAACCCTGCAAGTAGCTTGTGGTCCGTACCTGGTTCTGACACTGCCAGCAGCACAGCACTCACTGGCTTCGCCTCTGCGGCTAATGAGCGGATTTATCCAGGAAAGTAGTTCCTGCCGTAGGACGGGAGCCGCGGAAGGGAAGCCAGGGAAGGTGACAAAGAAAGAAGACACAAAGGTGAGGAAGAAAGAAGACACAAGGGAGGGAAAGAAGGAGCGAGGAAGGACACAAGGCAGTGAGAGGAGTGGGAGATGAGACACGAGGGAGAGGAGGGGGCAAATGAGACACAAGGGTGGGAGAGGAGGGGGAAAGGAGACGCAAGGGTAGGAGAGGAGGGAGAACGGAGACACAGGGAAAGAAGACATGGGGAAAAAAAGAGGCACAGGAGAGGGGGGAAAGGAGACACAGGGAGAGGAGGAAAGGAGGTATAGGAGAGTGAGAGGGGGAAAGGAGGTACAGGGGGAGGTGCTCAGAGGGCCCATAGCCTTGCATTGTGTGGCAAACAGCATTGCCAGGCTTACAATTTTATTCTTGTCATTTTTGACGGGCAATTGCCTAGTGATGTATACACTGTAATCAGACTTCCACAGTTGTTAAATCCATGCACCATTTACAGACAAATAAAGCATCTCTGCTTTTGATGTTATATTGTTGTTTTGCATAGGATGCTCCAGTGGTTTGCCTGGCTGCTTTGATCAATTATTTCTTATGAATTTTCTGAAGCTTCCAGGTAAAGGAAGCATTAAAGTATGACAAAGAGAACATTATTTCATTGATCTTAGATAGTGTGTCTGAGAACATATGAAGATTAAGATAAAAACTACTAACACAATTGAACAAACATACCATAATATCTCATATGTAAGAACTATATGTTCCTCTAAAAAACACATTAATACTTTACTACCATAAGAGGCTAACGTGTTTATTCTTACTTCCAGATGTATCTTAAAGGTATAATACAAATCTGTCAACAGTCTCCGCCCATTGCTGCTGTTTCAGCTTGTAGACCTCAATACAAAGTTGTGTTTAAATATGCAAACTCCTGACACAGATATGCGTAGAGACCATCACCACATATACAGTATTCCTGCAGTTTAATACATATGCATAGTATACACAATAGATATAAAGCAAAAATCTTTGTTACTGTAGTCAGCCATACACCATTATTAAAGTATCATTGTAGTGCCCTAACAATAAGTACTTGATGTTTTAATTAGATGTTGATAATGAATATAATGGGTGTAAAAAGATATCCAATATGAAACATTCTTTCAAAGATCTAACTCAGCTGTTGGTGGTCTCCCACTATATGGTCAATGGGGATAGAAGCTTTATATAGCTGGCAGTGTTGAATGTTCACGCACAAAGTAATACTGTTTTCTACATTGGCTGGAGTTTGCCATATTAAAAGTGGTTTCCCTTTAATTAAACTTTGGAGAAGTTCAATCTATATGATGTATGTAGATTGACACACCCAGAAGATCTAGATTATACTTTATTTTCGTATTGCCACAAAACTTACACCATATTGGACTATTTTTTACTAGACCAGGCTGTACTGGGGAATACAGCAAAAGCTGTAATTAGTCCTATATTTTGGTCGGATCATGGACATATCTAGATCTATTTGGAGGGAACTCAATAATAATAAGAGACTTGACGCTAATCTCTTTCAGTCAGTATAAGATAGAGCAGAAATGCAAAGAGCATAGCTCCAAAGGAAATGTTGGAGGCCTCCTTCATAACTATCCCCAAAGAGGGAAAAGGTGAGCTGGAATGCGCCAACTATAGGCCAATTTCTCTTTTAAACATAGACACAAAAATGTATGCAAAAATATTTGTTAACACGTTGAATCCATTATTGCAACAGCTAGTAAAGCACGATCAAACTGGATTTATACAAAGAAGACAGAGACCGGCTAATATACGTAAAATGATCAATTTGTTTGACTTTGCTGAAACGAATAATCTCCCAGCCGTTGCGGTCGCTTTAGACACTGAAAAAGCATCACTGCATCAACTGGGATTTTATAGAAGCAACTTTGGAGGCTTTTGGACTTGGAAACAAAGTCACTAGAGCCATTATTGTCCAATGTACCTGTTGATTTTCGACCTATGCATTGAATCCTTAGCTAACACCCTAAGAGGAAATGAGGACATTAAGGGAATAGAAATTGGAAATACAACTTCCAAGATTTCCCTTTTTACAGATGACGTGGTGCTTACTACAAGATCAATATGTATAAAACTGAAATATTGAGGTTAAATCTATCACTAGAGGAGGTATTTGACTTATTATTTTCCCATCTAAATGGAAAATATTTTTTTTATCACTCATCTAGAAATAACGTTGAATCCAAATTGACCTTCTATTATGGACAAAAATCTAAAGAAAATATATAGCCCAATTTGTATGAAAATTAGAAATTGGAGTAGGTTGAATTTATCTTGGATAAGTCGGATAGAGATTACAAAGTTGGTTATCGTTCTGAAAATAATGTATATTTTAAAAAGCATTCCGTTACAAATTCACAAGAGTAGTATAATGAAACTTCTAAGGGTTATAGATCAATTTATAAACAGAGGTCGCAAAGCGAGAGTGAATGGAATGTGGATTAAAAAGAAAGTGAGATATGGCGGTCTAGCATCACCAAACTTATATGACTACATAGAGGCTGTAAGCCTTAATCATTGTTTGAAATATAGAGACAATAAGAGCCCTCAAAACTTTATTCAGATAGAGCATGAGCTTTGCAAAGAGAAGTCTTTACATCACGTATTATGGCAGAAAATCCTCCCAAAAAAGGAACTAGAGAAGATGCCATTGTTTATCAAGAATTGTTTAGAAGCTTGGTATAGCATTAATAAAAAGTGGGATGTACTCCCCTTCCCCAACAACCCCACTTCAACTACCTAATAAGATAAACAAGATAGAGTAAAATGGAGGGCTTGGAATTTTAAATACAATCATTTGAGGACGTAAAGAAGATCAATAATGTTCCCAGCTCCCATTGGCTCCATTTTTGTACATTGCGTCAATAATTGAGCAATTCAGAGTATAGCGAACTGAAAAGGCTTGAGCTCACCAGGTTGGGAAAATAATGTTTAAAGGTTAAATGTGATATCTCTATTTTCCATTGTGGTAAGATTCTAGAGGAAGTGAGAAGTAAAAACAAATGCCCCGGGATGGGCAATTGGGAAAATATGGTACGATGCCTATAGAGAAACTGGAAAAAGTATTAAGTGCAGCTCATTGAGATAAAAGTGCTGAACAGATGGTATAGAGTGCCGACAGTACTAAACAAAATAGACGCTAGGATACACTCAGATTTGTGTTGGAGGGGATGTTTAGAGAAGGGAACACAGGTACACATGTGGTGGTCATGTGGGAAGATACACATTTTTTGGAATATGTGTATATCACATTTATCAAGAATTGTAAATAGAGATTTTAAGTTATCACCCGAATCTTCAGATTTTTCCTGTGGATATTGAACGCAAATATATAGATACCTTAATACATATACTCTTAGTTATAAAATGGCTGATAGCTTTAAAATGGAAAGCAGGCTCTTTTCCCTCTTTTGTAGCCCGCAATAGGCAACTCGAAGGAGACTATGCACTAACAAATGGGGACCCTAGAAATAGAATCTCTCTTAAATGGTCTCCATGAGACAGGCATATTGACATAGAGATACCATGAACCATTGGAAGGCGAATCCTCTCTGCACCTTAAAGTTGTATATATTGTATTGTGTTTTTTTGTTTGTTTTTTCTGTATTTTGTATGATTGTAATAAATAAAAAAAATGGTTTCCCTTGGCAACAAGCATGTAAATATTTTTTAGTCCTTTATCTAATGGGATTGTTCTTAATGCCATGTTAGACCTGTCTCTCAGTCAAAAAACCTTTTCTGCCTTCATAATTTTAACATGCCTCTGATGAGACCAATCTTGCCACTGTACATTGGAGGAGCTTGGTTGCGCGCCTGATGCCTTTTGACTATGGACCGGCATTTAAATACTTTATTTTCCTATGCAGAAAGACTTTGGTTCCATGGCCATTGAACTGTATGTATGTGGTCTGAGCGCCATTCAGTAATAATGTGTGCTCAGACCTAAGCTATCTGCAGATATGTTCTGGGTTATAATAGGTTGTGGTTATATCTGTAAAAATATTGTATTGTGTGGTATGCAGTCAAATATCTTTGGTCTCATACACTTGGTCAGGAGTTGCCCATCTGCCTCTTAATAGTATCGGCTAAAACACACAAGAGATAGCAGGAGCTGAGCAAGATCCTGAACAAGATAAACCTCACAGGGTGTCGCCAGGACTTGAACAAAGAGCCAGTATGGGGTTTCCCCAGGGGCATAGTCCAGGAGGAAAAACAGGAAGTGTCCACGGGGACAGTCTGGGTGAGAATGAGCATAGTAGCCACGCCTGGGGTTGGCCCATGGGAGGAGTCTCATGGTTCCCACGTAGGGACCCTGTCTGATTGGCCAGAGGTAATTAGGGGTTGACCAAAGGTAGTCACTGCCCCTACTGTGTATGTGAAGTGTTTGAAAATGTCTTTTTTATTCAATAAAGAGAGTTCACTGCTTGACCCTCAAACACAGAGCTTATGTCTCGTTCTTGGGGGGATTCATGGTATGCTGTTACAGACTGACTGCCAGGAGTGTAAGCATCTTTGGGGGGGTTTCCTGTTTAGCTGCTAGCGGCTATTCGTGAGGTTCCAGTTCAAGGCTTGGAGTATATTCACCTTGGATCCAGTTTGGGGCGAATCAGTGTCCTGCAGTAGCTGTCCCTATATCACTGGACGGGCGAATCGGCTAAAACGGCCTTGGCGCCCCCTTATATGTGTGGGGGTACCGTAACACTGGTGGCAGCGGTGGGATTGTTCCCACAGCCAGAAGGACAGTTACAGGAGACACCATTCTGTGGATTTACAAGTTGGGGGCAACGCATGTCCCAGCAGAGCGACCCCAAAAGCAGCAGAATGGAACCAGCAGTGCTATACGAAGATGAGGACCTGGATGGCCGGGATGCATTAAGGAAAGGCATCTGGTACCAGGCCCTGGATAATGTACAATACCAGCGGGGTGAGAGTCTCCCCAGTGAAGAGCAGCGGTTGCAGAAGCAAGTGGCCCTGCGCATGCCCTTCCTGGGAGAGCAGCCCCTTGAGGAATTGGTGGAGGAACTCAAGCTCCGTGCATGGCAGGAGCTATGGCTGGAGGATGCCTACCAGGCGCTCTGGTGGTATATGGCACAGTATATACCCTGGACAGCCGAGCATGACAAGCCAGAGGGAGAGGAGTTTGCTGGTCCTGGCTTGTTATGGCAGTCATTTGCAGAGCCTGACTTCGGGAGCCCTGCGCAGACCAGACTTCAGGATATTTTCTATGAGAGGGAGGCTAGGCATGACTGGGATGACCCCCATGAGGTAGAGCAAGACCTTGTTCACCTAGCAACCCTGGAGTGGGAACTGGAGAAGGACTACCGAGATCTCTTCCACTCCATTGGGAAGGCTCAGCATTACAACAAGGTGACAGACCCAGATCCAGACCCCTTCAGCTGGGAAGATATTGTAGAGATTTATTGGGAGGAACCCCAGGCGGCAGGTGGAGATGGGACCGAGGTCTCTCCACCGGCCCTACAGGGATGCTGGGTGGCTAGCCCAGATCCCCAGCGCCAGTGTGAAGTGCAGGGAGTGGAGAGCATTGTCTCCCCTCCCCAGCGGACGTGTACCTTGCAGGGAGAGGAGAGCAGCGTCCTCCCTCCCCAGTGTCAGGGTGAGCTGCAGGGAATTGGGAGCCCCGTCTCCATTCCCCATCGGCAGAGTGATATGCAGGGAATTGGGAGCCCCGCCTCCATTCCCCATCGGCAGAGTGATATGCAGGGAATTGGGAGCCCCGTCTCCATTCCCCATCGGCAGAATGATATGCAGGGAATTGGGAGCCTAGTCTCTATTCCCCAATGGCAGGCTGAGCTACCAGGGGCAGAGACGGTCGGTCCTGTCCCCCAGCAACAGGGCTGTTTAGCCAAAGGGGAGACCGTCGGTCTCCCCCTCCTACAACCAGGCCCCAAACTGTCTACTTCTGTGGTAGCGCTGGCACCAGGGCAGAGTACCGCTGGTCTCTGCCCACTCAGCAACCCACCAAGGCAGCTTACCAGTGCCCAGCACAGCCGTGGTGAGGCACCTGGACATGGACAAGTTTCTCCTCTACCCAGGTTTAGTTACCAGTTATTGTGGGTGGGCTGTACTGTTGATTGTGTTTTGTGGGTGGGCTACTGGACTAACAAGGGCACTGACCGGCAGGAGGTCAGATACCCTGTTAGTCTGTTTGGAAAAGGGGAGAGATGTGATGAGACCAATCTTGCCACTGTACATTGGAGGAGCTTGGTTGCGCGCCTGATGCCTTTTGACTATGGACCGGCATTTAAATACTTTATTTTCCTATGCAGAAAGACTTTGGTTCCATGGCCATTGAACTGTATGTATGTGGTCTGAGCGCCATTCAGTAATAATGTGTGCTCAGACCTAAGCTATCTGCAGATATGTTCTGGGTTATAATAGGTTGTGGTTATATCTGTAAAAATATTGTATTGTGTGGTATGCAGTCAAATATCTTTGGTCTCATACACTTGGTCAGGAGTTGCCCATCTGCCTCTTAATAGTATCGGCTAAAACACACAAGAGATAGCAGGAGCTGAGCAAGATCCTGAACAAGATAAACCTCACAGGGTGTCGCCAGGACTTGAACAAAGAGCCAGTATGGGGTTTCCCCAGGGGCATAGTCCAGGAGGAAAAACAGGAAGTGTCCACGGGGACAGTCTGGGTGAGAATGAGCATAGTAGCCACGCCTGGGGTTGGCCCATGGGAGGAGTCTCATGGTTCCCACGTAGGGACCCTGTCTGATTGGCCAGAGATAATTAGGGGTTGACCAAAGGTAGTCACTGCCCCTACTGTGTATGTGAAGTGTTTAAAAATGTGTTTTTTATTTAATAAAGAGAGTTCACTGCTTGACCCTCAAACACAGAGCTTATGTCTCGTTCTTGGGGGGATTCATGGTATGCTGTTACAGACTGACTGCCAGGAGTGTAAGCATCTTGGGGTGCTTTTCCTGTTCAGCTGCTAGCGGCTATTCGTGAGGTTCCAGTTCAAGGCTTGGAGTATATTCACCTTGGATCCAGTTTGGGGCGAATGGGTGTCCTGCAGTAGCTGTCCCTATATCACTGGACGGGCCGATCGGCTAAAACGGCCTTGGCGCCCCCTTATATGTGTGGGGGTTCCGTAACAATGCCCTTTGAAAGTGAACTTAATATTGAACATTGCTTATGCCATTAATAAATGATCGATGCATAAATAAAACGATTAGCGCATTGCAGTGGCCCTTTAAACAAGCAACGCAGATATAAATATTTTTAAAACCAAATGTTTCTTTTGTGCTAGCTTCTCAGTAGAATGTTAAATATTAGCTACAGTAAATTGCATGCACTAGAAAAAAGTAGATAAATATAGTAATCTAATGGCCTCATTCAAATGCGATTTAACCAATTGAATAGGGCTCTATTTAGGAAACAGCATATTTTTTTACAGACGTTTTTAGCTAGTAAAGACCTTGCTTTTGGATAGAAGTTCACTAACTAAAAACTTCTGTAAAAAAATATGCTCTGTGCTTATATAGAGTCCTATTCAATTGGCCAAATCGCATTTGAATGAGGGCCTAAGTATTTCATAAAATATTGGTTAAAGTACAAAACTTAGGGACTCATCAGTGCCTCCAAGATCTTCTGACAGTGGTTCTCAAGCTTTTTTTTTTTTTTTTCAATGGACCACCTAAACAGATACCAGGGTCTTAGTAGACCACTTGAATAAGAAAGAGTTTTTGTGGACCAAAACTTGTTCTGCCTGTCTTTTAAATATAATGCTCGATGTTGTAACAAAATATGGTCTGTGTACTTACAAAGCATAAAATATAACATCTAAACCGTTATGTATTGACACTGGTAGTCTATAGACCACAGTTTGGGAACCTCGGTTATATGATATTCTGGTTATTTCAATATTTTAAGGTCAAAAACTGGGCTCTCCATTCTTTATAAGGTGTTAATTTTGTTTTTGCCTTGCAGTTAACCCCTGTATAAATCGCTACGGAAGATGTTGGCGCATTACCAATAAAGACAATAATAATAATAATAATTATGGAACCTGTTAATTGTGTTTTATCTGATCTTGTTAAATTGAATACGAATACAGATACAATGAGTTGCAGTCCAGATCTCCATAAGATTAATTGCCCCTTTGTTTCTTGTCAGAACATAGGAAGATAAAACAGTTCAATTGTATCTCATTTTAATGTAATTTATCTACACTAAAGACCACTTATCCTGGGATCTAATTTATTTGATTTTGAAAATACTAGAACATTCATTCAACTATACTATTTTCCAAAAGAGAGTTTAACTATATGATTTTTATATTTTATTAGACACGTCTACATTATAATAATGTGAAGCAGATGCACAGCTTCATAAAGGTCATATCCCTTTTATGTTATTTTGAGCATCTCACATGTGGCTTATAGCACGCTAATGTTCCCATTATATGCCATTGACTTTGTGGATGTCTTAATTATTTATGTTGTCTGTCTGTAATAAATATTATTCCATTATTATTTTAATGATTTGTAACTTTATAGGATTACAAATTATTGAATAACATATTAGCCTTGGAGTAATCTTGATAAAGTCATGGGTGGAAAAATCTCAAGAGACTGGTAGTCCAGGCTCCTACAATGTTACTTTAGGCTTCTTCATATGATTTAAAGGTATTATGCATTTATACCAAAACAAAACATAAAAAAACTGAGTTTATAGCTTCAGCTTACCGGCTTTGAAAAAAAAATAGCCTGGGGTAAAAACTCTTACTATTTAATCATTATTTTAAAAAAATGCATAACATATTTTGGCCTTGTACAGTGGATTTTTAATTTGAAATTGGTTAATTCTCTCTTCTGCAGTGAGAGTGAAGCATGACTTCAGTAAGAACTTCCCCAATGCTCATTCATAGTTATGGGAGCTCTTACAAGAGAAGTTATGGGGTTTGTCACATAAGGGAAAGACTTTGGTAGCACTCGCAACGGTCTTTATATGTTATGTAAACAGCCTGTAGATTTAATCTGTAAGTCATAGCAACGTATCCCCAGCATTTCCTGTAGCAACTACAATAAAGTAATAGAATTTCAGTACATATTGCAACATTGAGTCTTAATAATAGGCTGTGCCATGCTAACCCACAGATCCCAGGAGTGGAGGCTAAGTGCTATTTAGCGCTACTGAAAAGTTGGCACTTTATAAATAAAGAATAATAATAATAAATAATACTACATGTGAGGAGAGAGTAAATGATTGAGGTTAGAGAGTATGAGAACTTTGTCCGACGTATATTTTACATGTAAATTCACCCCTCAAATATTCAGATAGTCTCCATACCCCTTTATTATTTATGTATATTACCTGTTTACTGTCCCTTACCCATACAAAACTTCCAATACACAATAACCAACCCTACCATAACATATATCTTCCAACCCATACCCCCTTGACTACACACCCACTACCATATACACCACACCACTATTACATAACACACTCTACATACCTACCACATACACCAGTGATACCTACCCCATCCTATTACCACTGCACCTTACACACTTAGGCCCTCATTCAATTGCGATTTGGCCGATTGAATAGGTCTCTAAATAAGCACATAACATATTTTTTTAAAGAAGTTTTTAGTTTGTAAGCATCTATCCAAAAGCAAGATTTTCACTAACTTAAAACTTCTTTAAAAAAAATATGTTATGTGCTTATTTAGAACCCTATTCAATTGGCCAAATCGCAATTGAATGAGGGCCTTAGAAGACACATAAAAAACATAGCACACACATTTTCTTTAATAAAAAATAAGATGAGCTCCCTTTTTTTTTTTATTATTTACGCGAAAGTGTGGTGATAGGGAGCGTTAGTGAATTTGTCCCTGTGTCCGTAAGTTGTGCGCCTGTTTGTTTGTCCTAAGGTGGATGGAAAAAGGGGAAGGGAAAGGAGGAGAGAAAGGGTTACACAGTAGAGAGGGGAAGAGGAGTAGAGGCAGGGAGAGGAGAGAGGGGGATAGCTAAGGCTAGGGAAAAGGAGAAGGTTGTCCTAATGCAGGCACACTGGCCGTAGAAACAGTGGGTGAGGATACTGGGGTTAGCGAGGGGGGAAGAGGGGGTGAGCCCTAGGTCTCGGGGCCAACACAGGGAGGTATAGATTATCTGACACAATCACGGGGTCATGAGGCTTGCAGGAAACATAGGGCCCCTAAGTAATCTGTGGAGCAATTTGTTGTCCTCCGCAACCAGTCCCATATCCACCATGAAGACCTAGTTAGAGCTGCAAGACCGGTCAAAGGGCAAGGGTGTAGAGAAAAAAGGCAGCAGAGGTTAGTGCTGTGGGAGTGCATGTGAAGTGCAGATATGATCACAGCCTGGCTACTGTCAAGAAGAAGTTGGCAAAGGAATCAGCCGGCGCAAGAGCCACAGGTGGTGGTCCACCAACATGCGTGAGTGGGAGCAATTGTCGAGGGACAGGATGTCCAAAGCCACTGTAGAGTGAATACCTGGAATGTAGTGGGAATACATGGCACAGCCCGACACCCAGCAAAGTGAGTATGTGCACCTCCAATCATACAACGCCATTATCAATCATGTTCACAAAACATACACTCTAAGTCACTGATATGGCTCACATCACACAGCAATGATCACATAACTCAGCTGCAATATAAGTATCACTTATACAATGTAGCTGATAACCATCAATTACTAATAATGTTGCCCAGAATGCCACTAAAAGGTATATATTGATAATAATAACTTACTAAAAACAGGTCATATCTGTATAATTAGAACAATCCATGTTATCACAAAACTTTAGGGCCAAACTATGGAGATATCGGAAAGACACAAAGGTACATTATGTCAATCCCCAAACTTATGACATCATAGCTGTCTGATATTAATATTATCAAGATGTCTACTAATCCTTGCCTATGCAACCCATAATTGAAAACAGTAAATACAAATACTGACTGACACAATGCTTATGAGAATTAGAAAATAAAATGTTATTCTTCTTCTACACCACCCAAGAGTCCCCGTTCTCCCACACATCAAACCTTCTCCCACCAGCTTATACTGTGAGGACTATTGCTGCCCCTCCACCCCCAAAGGCTCTTGCAACACCACCATGCCCGGTAGCATCTGGTACTCACTCACAGTCACCCTCTCCCACATAGTACTGGCCTCCCAGTATACCTCATCGGAGGAGAGATCCTTCCAACACGACCCTCAACCACACCTGCCTGACCCAACTGCAGCTGGACAGTCTCCCGCAGCAGCCCCTGCTGAAGCACAACTAGTGGCCAAGTGGGGGAGGAGATAGGTGCTGCATCCCCTTCAGTGTTTCGCAGCTCCAGTCCCCAGGAACCAAAACTAGGTCACATTTTAGGCATATCCCTGCTTGGGCACAGGTGAGTTAATCAGAGACTCTGTGATACTGGTTGTTCTAGCCCAGGCTGTTTATCAGTATTACTGAGTGTCATGTTCAGGTAGACCCACTGGACTTCTGGGGACTGTTGGACTATTGGGGGGCCCTGGATTAACATAAACTGGTGTTGCCCTGTTGGCATGGGGTGGGTAATGATGCCGGTGGTGTGACTGGGGCATATATATGACGTATGATTGTAATGTTATATATGAGAATCCCCACAGCATGTTTAGTATCTAAATGCTGCATTTTCCCCAGGGAGTTTAATAAACTGTATGACTCCTCTGTAAATCTCTATACTTGGATAAGCATTAGGTTTCTAATAAAATATGTGGTGTGGGCCTCCCAGCTAAGGGAGTGCAGCAAGATGGGGAGTTAGCAAACAGCCTACAGGAACATACCCCTCCATAGACTTCATGTCTCCAGAAGAGATATTTACATTAGCACCCATACTGTGTGGTTTTCCTGGTAAGAGGAAGCCAGATAAATTACACAAATGTGCCAATTACCCCTTACATGTTTCCCATTAAACCACTTAATTGTTGCTTTAGCAGTGTGTTTGGGGTCACTGTCCTGCTGGAAGGTGAACCTCCATCCTAGCCTCAAATCACGCACAGAGTGGTACAGGTTTTGCTCAAGAATATTGTGGAAAAACTACCCTACAAGTTATTGTTACTAGAGTTACATAGAAGCAAGGTATGTATGGAATGGAATGTCTCCAATAGATTCATTGTGTAGTTAGCTTGGGATGGCAGCAAAACATTTGTGAATGTATCCGATAACTTTACTACCTGCATTCCATTGAAGATTTCCTGTTCTGATACCTATTCCAGTCATAGCCAAGAGGACAAATATACAAGTCACTAGTTAAAGGGCATCTGAAATGACCATATGCACTCTCCTCCATTGAAAATCATGTGGAAAAAGCTATTTACATGTTTTGTATAGCCATTGAAGCCCTCACACAAGAATCTGCATACATAATAAAGTTAAAGTCTGTATCTGTTACACATTCTATTCTAGATATATTATCTGTTATTAGTTGTTCAAAGGCATAGTATGCTGGTGCAGTGGTACATGTGATGTCACAAAGTCATTTGCTCAACTAATGGATCTATGTATTTATTTCCATGCATACACACACATACATATAATATGTGTGATAATAAATAGAATAGTCAATTTAAAAAAAAAAAGAGACAAGGATTGGGTTAGAACCAAAGACTTAGCAATGGAAAAAAATCTCTTTAAGATAACACATTTAACCACTACACCAACATAATAAGCCTTCAAAGCATGTAACATTCATTCTCTTACCTCTCTAGGCTTATATATACAAAAAAATTGCCTGTCAAAAATTACGGGTTTAAAATTCTAAGGCTGGCAATGCTGTTTGCCACACAACCTCTGGCGCTCATAGCGAGTCCAGCGAGGAGAGCCTTCGGCACTCTTTGCATGGCTCGCAATGAGCGCCTTCATTGCGAGCCTTTCCCCCCGTGTACTTCAACTTTCCTGCTTTGCACTGATCACCTTCAGCGCTCATCGCATGGCTCGCAATGCGGCTCGCAGGGCAATGAGCGCTCAATCCTGCCCAAGTCCCACGTCGACGGCTCGCCTCGAAAATTGTTACCAACAGCTCAAATGTTACAAACACTGACAACTATATATGTGATATATATTGTAGTACAATGTGTAACAGTTACAGACTCCAACCCTTTTATTCATACAGGTGCTAACTATACAATTAGCACAGCAAGTTAAGCTACAATCTATGGAGCTGAAAGCTCCTTGTTCAAGTTTTCATACAGACAATCTCTTTATTGTTTTCAAAAAATAAGGAATATTATTTAGGTTATATAATTAATTTTATTATCTGAAATTTCTCTCTCTTCCTGCTAGAATATAATCAAGTAGTTACATATAACATAGCCACTGTCGGAATCAAAGGCAACACACTAAAACCTCAGGACTTCTATTGAACATAATTCCATGAATTTGTCAATTTTAAAAAGAAAAAAATCTTTTTCGGTATTCTTAAAGGTGCAGATCACATATGGTGAATTCAGTGGCCATTTAACTGATGTATTAAACTGGAATTTTAGGAAACTTATAGGGCATATTTTCTGTTTAAAGGACCACTGTACTTTAATGATAGGTGTAATTTAATGATAGGTGTATTTTAACAGTGAGAGACAGAATAACAAAAAAAAGAACAACGCATGTGAAAAAAGTTATAAATTGATTTGCAGGTCAACGAGGGAAATAATTATTTGATCCCCAATCAATCAGCAAGATTTCTGGCTCCTGGGTGTCTTTTATACAGGTAACGAGCTCGGATGAGGAGCACTCTCTTAAAGGGAGTGCTCCTAATCTCAGCTTGTTACCTTTATAAAATACACCTGTCCACAGAAACAACCAATCAATCCGATTCCAAACTCTCCATCATGGCCAAGACCAAAGAGTTGTCTATGGATGTCAGGGACAAGATTGTAGACCTACAGAAGGCTGGGGCTACAAGACCATTGCCAATCAGCTTGGTGAGAAGGTAACAACAATTGGTGGGATTATTCACAAGTGGAAGAAACACAAAATGACTGCCATGCTCCCTCTGTCTGATGCTCTATGCAAGATCTCACCTCGTGGAGTTTCAATGATCATGAGAACAGTGAGGAATCAGCACAGAACTACACGGGAGGATTTTGTTAATGATCTCAAGGCAGCTAGGACCATAGCCACCAAGAAAACAATTGGTATCACACTACGCCGTGGAGGACTGCTCAAGAAAGCATATGTACAGGCCTGTCTGAAGTTTGCCAATAAACGTCTGAATGATTCAGAGGAGAACTGGGTGAAAGTGTTGTAGTCAGATGAGACCAAAATCAAGCTCTTTGGCATCAACTTAACTCACCACGTTTGGAGGAGGAGGAATGCTGCCTATAACCCCAAGAACACCATCCCCACTGTCAAACATGGAGGTAGAAACATTATGCTTTGTGGGTGTTTTCTGCTAAGGGGACAGGACAACTGCACCACATCAAAGGGACGATAGACGGGGCCATGTACCATCAAATCTTGGGATACACCCTCCTTCCGTCAGCCAGGACATTGAAAATGGGTCGTGGATGGGTATTCCAGCATGACAATGACCCAAAACACACAGCCAAGGCAACAAAGGAGTGGCTCAAGATGAAGCACATTAAGCTCCTGGAGTGGCCTAGCCAGTATCCAGACCTTAATCCCATAGAAAATCTGTGGAGGGAGCTGAAGGTTCGAGTTGCCAAACATCACCCACAAAGCCTTAATGACTTGGAGAGGATCTGCAAACAGGAGTGGGACAAAATCCCTCCTGAGATGTGTGCAAACCTGGTGGCCAACTACAAGAAATGTCTGACATCTGTGATTGCCAACAGGGGTTTTGCCACCAAATACTAAGACGAAGGGGTCAAATACTTATTTCCCTCATTGACCTGCAAATTAATTTATAACTTTTTTAACATGTGTTTTCCTTGTTTTTTTTTTTTTGGGGGGGGGGGGGGGGTTGTTATTCTGTCTCACTGTTAAAATACACCTACCATTAAAATTATAGACTGAGCATTTCTTTGTCAGTGGACAAACATTCAAAATCAGCAGGGGATAAAATACTTTTTCCCCCCACTATATATACATTTTGAGTCTGACTAAGAGCATATCTAAGAGTGGAAAAGATTGCAAAGTCTGTTTCTAAGTAGAATAAAACATATGTTGATGCCTCTGCTGGGTCTGGAGGAGTCCATGACACGGTGATAGAAGTGTGTGTGTGTGAGCCATGGTTGCATCTATTGATTCAAACTTTCTGCTTATGGATCTGCAAGGGGGAAGGGGTGTGGTGTCAATTTCTATCTGATCCAATTATCTAATAAAGACTATAGACCTCTCCTTTCCTCCTCCCCTACTCCTTTCACTGAAAGATACCTAAACACATTCTCATGATCCAACTGAGGGAATTATTAAATAAATAAAGAATGGATTCCTATCTTCATACACAAAGTCTTGGAAATTCTGAATCTTTTTTAAAATGTGTTTATGTCAGTGGCTTAAACACAGCTGCTAATGATGTTAGTTTATTATCGACTTCACAAACAAGTGTCTTTTTTCTTGAACTAAAGTGGTTATTTAAAGGGATTGTTCATCTAAGTTATTTCAAGATCTACTTAGCAAACCAAGACTTAAAAGTATATGAAAGTGAGGTGGATTTTTAATGCATCTGATAGAGGAGAATTTATGACGTCTGAAAAAAATTGATTGCATGAAAAAATTCCAAAGTAAACAGCTGAATTTCTTGCATTTGCAAACTGTTTTCACTCAATGTTGACACCCCCTGAAATTCCTAGGGAATATTAGCAAATACATTGTATCGTTTTGGCCTGGGGATTGTGCAGGCATGCTCAGTTATCACCCGAAGTCTGCCCTACTGTGGCAAGTCACATGATTTCAGACACTTTCCTTTCCTTTAGCCAATCTGCAGCTTTAAGTACCCGATATGTGCAGTGCCATTGCTGGGGGTGTCTACATTACCCCCAGCACATGTTTTATTTTATTTTTTTTTGCAAAAATGTTTTGCGTTTTTCCATGCAACATTTTTTTGCTAGGTGGGTTATGATGCATTCTACAGGATGCATTCATAACCCACCTCACTTACATATACCTTTAAAATAATTACATATTTAAATTGTGTATTTATGGGGCTCTGGTTATTATTGACCCATTAAAATAGTGCGGCAATGTCACAAGCTTGTGTGGCACAGATGCAAATTATAATAGTGGTATAGGATACTGGTTCATTGATTAATATACCGTATTGGCCCGAATACAAGCCCGTAAAAAAATGATTGCCTATTTGTGGGCTTGAGACTGTTGTGCAATAAATTCTATGTCATTCATCGCTTTCCCCGTACTTTACAGTGCAGTATTGATTTTTAATTTACATTTACGGTGCTACATTTAACCCATTCGCGGGTCCTATTTGGATCCTGTAGGTTTTTCTTTGAAATTTGCTGTTCACGGGTGTGAGTGCCTGCAGAATTGTAGCAATAGAATAGCGATTGGTAATTTTAGCAATTGTAACGTTTTGCGAGCTACAATTTTAAGCCTGTAACCCGCAAAATAAGTTACCATGGATAAGGATTAGAAAACCAGGTTCTTGCAGTTATGCTTGATCACTTAGAGAGAAAAGCATAATCTCTCCCATTTTAAGAGTGCAGCTTATATTCGGATATTATCTTTTTATTTTTTTCCCTTGAATTTCACAGGTGTGGCTAATATGCGGGTACGACTTATATTCAGGCCAATACGGTAATGTAATGTATAGTCACACATATAGATTATTAATGTATATATCTGCAGATCACATGTACTTTATTCAAATTAGTGCAAAACCAGATGAAAAATGAGTGTGTCACGTACCGTCCTGTTAAAGGTATATGGAAGTTTTCCTGTTTTTAACTTTTTCTAATCTGACCCAACTGCATATATCAGAAACAAACATTGCATGGATTCATCCTATACACATACAAACCAACAGAAACACAACATTCAGGTACATTTTTTAACCCTATAATAACCTTCAAGCCAACAACAGCCCAGTGCAGCGATACAGAACAGCACTGCCTGAGCTGCTTCCTTGCAGAGGAAACAAAAGACTACACATCCCTTGATGCTTTGCTGCAGAGACTGAATCCCCAGACACTATAACAATGTTGTAGCTGCCTCCGATTGATCAAAGCAAATTGTGAATTATAAGCTAATTTAGATTAGGTTTACAGGGGCATTCATTCTCTAAATCAACTGTCAGAAAACGGTGGAAATTTGCAGACTTCAGGGTAAGTTTTTTAATGTTTATGTGCACCGAAAGGTAACCAAGTTGTCCCCAAACCAAAAAAAGCTTGAGATCACTGCTATATGGGATGGGTAATCAAAGCTGTGATAAAGTGAGCCAACCTTGTATTTAGGTTAATTTCATAACTATGTGGTGAAGTTTGTGAGAATTAAATTTTTTCAACCAAAGGTATATTTCAGATGAAGTCAAGCAATTATTTTTATGATTTAGTAATAATGGGAATCCCCTTCTAGATCGCTATCTTGTGGTGGTGAAGGGGCTTGTATACTTCAATGAAGCTGTGAGCTTTACCATGTAGGGTCACCCAAGATAGGCAGGTCATAGCAGAGAGGTCAGACAAATTGCGGAGCCTGGGGCATGGAACTGGGAACCCACTCCAGAATCTTTGTCATGAAAGCCTTACGGATTAGCAGAACCAGACACACGATGTGCCTGGTGTGCTGCGGCCCATAGGGTCACGAAGTGTCTGACACAACTGACCCCCTAAACAACAAAATAATGGTGAGTTTACAGTTTGTTAATTAGGATTGTTACTGAATATACAATTAGAGCAAGTTCGGTCCTTTCCCTCTTCACAATCGCAAAATCTGACAGCTGCAGTTCCGCCGGTAGATGGCGCTGCCAATTTTCGGATACTGCTGAAAATAGCATATAAGGCGCGCCGACAGAAGAGGCCTTGAGCTATGAGAGGCGCGCCCGAGGTGCCTGCGCGGAACATATCGATGGCCTCGCTGCCGACTCAGCGCCTTTTGAGTTGCGCCACGTCGGAGGGGAGAATAGTTCTTTGCCTTGCCTGGAAATTGACGGCGCCTGAAAACTGACAGCGCCCTCTGGTGGATGGCAATTGCAGCTGTCAGTGCTGCAGAAGGAATGCGCAGGCAAAGAGGGATAGATCTGCAAGTTCTTATATCATGGAGTCCCTCTGTTATCCTTCCAGAATCAGCTCTGTTTCAATAATGATAGAGGGTTTATCTATAATACATCCTCTGGCTTTTACAGTGTCTGTACGCTGGATTATTTCCATTTGCCATGGACTACCTACTGTAAACATAGTCATCCATCACCCAGACTTATCACAAAATATTGCCAAGTAAAATAAGAGAACTCTATCCATCATTTTATCATCTCTCCATCTTTATCTCTCTCTCTGTCTATGTGCTGTCATTATGTCTTATTGAATGGCACAATATGAACTGTGCACAAAAAAAGGGAATTCACATAACCAATACAATTAACCTCTGCAATGCCAGAGATTATTCACACGGTGTTGAATGCCCAGACCTGTATAGGTGTCTGTGAGCTCAGGTATGAAGACTTCCTCTGCTTTCCTTTACAATGAACGACAAGCCCCCAGGTGCTTAACAGTTACTGAATCTCAAGACTTGTGTGTTTTTTAAAGGTATTTTAAGTTGTAAAAGGGACCACCCAGTTGTATGTACTATATGTGTAACCGTGCAGAGTGCCATGTGTCACACTGTGCCACTGGGAGGGGTCCTAGGCCCTCATCTGAAACAATGAAACACATTAGCTACAAAGTATCCTCCTCATTGTGCCAGTGCCGAACACACTGCAGGCACTCACACAACTCACAGTGTAAGAGAAGTTCAACAGGGACAGCCCCAGGGCTATAGTGCTGAGGGAACTTACCCGGAGCTGTCCGATCACACCGGGTCACCGAGGGCATTTCAACTTTTCCAGCGTGGAGAATTGTTGGAAGTTAGAGTATTACGAGTCACCAACCAGCAGGAAACGGAAACTCCGAGCACAGAGACCCGGGGAGACGCACACAGTGCAAGGGAGAGGGGCACAGACAGCAGAGTAAGGGGAGAGAGGGACTGAGGCGGGGGGAGAGGGGATGAGGCGGAGGGAGAGGGAATGGGCTGAGACGGAGGGGGAGAGAGGGAATAAGGGGGGTTAGAGAGGGAATAGGCTGAGGGAGAGTAGCACAGACAGCAAAGAGAGGGACTGAGGCGGGGGGAGAGAGGGGATGAGGCGGAGGGAGAGGGAATGGGACTGAGGGAATAAGGGGGGGGGGGTAGAGAGGGAATAGGCTTTGGGAGAGTAGCACAGACAGCAAAGGTAGGGAAGAGAGGGAAAGGCGGGGGGAGAGAGGGAATGGGCTGAGGCGGGGGCAGAGAGGGAATGGGCTAAGGGAGAGTGGCACAGACAGCAAGGAAGGGGAGAGAGGGAATGAGACAGGGGAGATGGGCACATGCCACAAAAGAAGGTGGGAGAGGGGCACAGACAGCAAAGGAAGGGGAGAGATGGAATGGGCTGAGGGAGATGGGCACAGACAGCAAAGGAAGGGGAGAGAGGTAATGAGGTGGGGGGGGAAACAATGGACTGAGGTCGGGGGGAGAGGGAGGGACTGAGGCGGGGGGAGAGGGATTCAGCTAGGGGACAGTGGGAATGGGCTGAAAGAGAGGGAATGAGTTGAGTGGGAATGATCGGGTGGGAGGGTATGAACTGAGTGGGAATGGGCTGAAAGAGTGGGAATCAGCTAGGGGACAGTGGGAATGGGCTGAAAGAGACAGGGAATGAGCAGGGGGAGAGGGAATGGGCCGAAAGAGGGAATGAGTTGAGTGGGAAGGATCTGGGGGGGAGGCCATGAGCTGAGAGACTGAGAATGGGAACTGAGAAAATGGGCTGAGGGAGAAGGAATGAGCTGAGGGACTGAGTTGAGTGGGAATGGGTTTAGTGAGAGAGGGAATGAGCTGATGGGGGAAGAGGGTATGACCTGAGGGAGAGAGGGAATGACTTTGGGGGGAGGGTATGAGCTGAGGGAGAGAGGGAATGAGCTGGGGGAGGGTATGACCTGACACGGGGAGAGAGTGAATGAGACAGGGAAGAAAGAGAATGGGCTGAGGGAGACGGAATGAAGTGGGGAAGAAAGGGACTGAGGCGGGGGAAGTGGGAATAAACTGATGGCGAAAGGGAATGAGCTGCGGGAGAGTGGAATGAGATGATAGCCATCAGTCCTATAATAAACATATAAACACATTTGGTAATATAATACATATTTGTTCAGAAAAGCATAAGTGTTTGGATTTATTTTAAGTGGATTTTGGCTCAAGGTAGAAAATATGTTTTGTTTCACTATCAAGATTTTCTTTGCTTTTCTGTTTAAGATTATATTATGTTGAGCAAAGTTTGGTTCATCTAGTTGGCCCATTAGATCCAACTAAAAGTTTTAGCAAACTTAACCCTCAGAGTAGCTTTTATATATCCCAGACATGGCTCAATTACTTTTCTGCCACTCAAACTAAATACTTTCTCTTATCTACATCCATTTGTAAAGTAATTCTTCTGCACATTACTAATAACTCCTCTACCCTCTCATTTGAAATTATGACCTTCAGGCCTTGTATTCCTTTTTTTTGATACTTGCTTTTCTACTGAACTTTATTTCTTACAATATTTGAAGGCTTCGGTTGTCTCTCCCTTCCCACTAAAGTAAAGTCATATATTCCTTCTTTATATGTTTTGTCTTTTAGACAAATTGTTCTCAAGCTTTTCTTTTCATCTCCCATAGAACACCATACCTTCATCCAATATTAGACCCACATCTCCTATAAATCAGTACTGGGTCCATTATGCCTATATTCAATATTGAACTTATATCACCGAACAACCATTACTGGATCCACTCACCTATGGTTGGTGTTCTCTTATAGAACAGACAAATCTTAAAATTTCAACCAGTTGAAGTTTTCACATCCGCTTACAGACGATCAATGTCATCATAAACCTGGAACCTATGTATTTATAGATCCTCTAACACCTTAAAGCTAACCTAATCCCTATAACTTTGGATAAAGGCATTATACAAATGTCATCCATGTGGTTGAGGCCTGCTGGGTCCTGATTGGTCGTCCCCTGGCTGCCGAGGTGTCCCATCCTTGTTATCACCATCTAGTGAACCTCCTAACACCGAGGGACAAGGCGCAGAAGAAAATAACATACAAGGAAAATAAGAGAAACCTTAGTGGTGGATAGGATAAGGAATATTAGTTACGCTGCTACTATATGATTTATGGCATATGACATGTATCTGAAATCTCAGGCCTAGGAATAGGGAGAGAGAAAAGTGATTATACTACACCCAGATCATTTTAAAACCTTATAGAAAGGTTCAGGTCTTTGTTTTGCTTGTGGGATATGCAAAATATATAAGAGTGTTGTCTCAATGGCCAAAATCATTCTTTGAAATCCAATCCATCTATGATATCAAACAGCCAGGTAATTATGACTGAAGTATAGGATTGTCCATGTGGTTATTTTAATAAGAATTGATTGTACTAACTATAATTTGATATCCATTTATACTTATTTTGTTCATATATACTATGTACTCTACTTATATGTAACAATCTGCTCTTATGGGGCTTGATAAGGCAAATTAGAGCCAAACCTACCCCGCAGATTTGTTTGGTTCTTTTAGAAAATCCCTTCTGTAAGGACAGCAGACCTTGGCTGAACACTCCGTGGTTGGGACAAGTTACCAGTTGCAGTTAAACCAAGTTGCAGGAACAGCTGGGCGGTAAATAGGCACTCAGTTGAGCAGAGTAACCACCAGTATGACAAAGACATGCTCATAAGAATGAAGACACACCATGTGCTTCAAACATATGCATGCTTTACTGATTCCACAACCACAGTTTCATGCCCAAAATACAATACAACAGAAGGGGGTCAATCATACAGTAGGGGTAATGTGTTGTAGCCACTTGTCAATCAGGAGGAAATAATACCCACGTGGGTGTGATGTCTCATGGATATTAGCTGATAAGGAGGTGTCTCTCAGTCTACTGACGTCTGACATCATCTGTTCCTGATAGGATAAGCCATTATACATGTTTTATCTTATTAGACAGCTACCTAGAGGTTATGTGACCTGGGAAGAGGTACTTGAGGTCAGTCTTTAAAGTGATATACACCCAATAAACATTAGTAACCCCAGGTCGTACAATATACATCACACAGACATTAATCATTCCTAAAGGTAAAAATGAACATCCTACTGACCTAATCCCTATGAGGGTGGGTCAGAACCTGTCCCCTCAGCCCAACAATGCCCATAGCCCAGAACAAAGAGTCCAGATGCACATGTCAGGTCACGGTAAGCCCAAAAAGTGTCTAACCAAAAGTCCACTGCGAAATTATACATAATAAATATATTCATTAAGTTCTGTCTCTGTTATTCTGAGCCACATGTTACTGTAGATATATTTTCTAGTGTATTAGCAGTTAAGGCCTATGGCCTTTGGCACTCATGGCGAGACACGCAAGACTTTACAGCTTTAACGGCGACATTTTTTTCAAGCCGGTAACTCCGAAGCCGTTCAGGGTCACCAAAAGACCCAAATTGATTACCAAATTAACTTAAAACCTCACACACCACAGAGGGAGAGGCAGGGAGCCTGTAAGTGAGGTTGAACGCTAATTTGCTATTCAATTGGCATTTTTTAAACAGTCAGTAAACGCTATACGAGAAAAAAAATGGCGGCCTTAAAGACGTAATATTTTTTCAAGCCAGTAAATCAGAAGCACATTTCGGACTTGGGGAAATTGATCAAGGGGAGGGAAATAAGGGGGAAAAAAACAAAGGGCGGGGAGAGGGCAAAGAGACAGCGGGAGGGAGAGAGGGGGAAACACACATGGAAGGGAGAGGCTCGCAATGTACGCCAAAGGAGCTCATTGCGATCCCCAGCAGTGAGCATCGAAGCCGCTCATTGCGGGGCTCGCGAGGAGCTTCTTTGGCGCTCATTGCAAGGCCCGTAAAGGGGGGGGGAGGCCCGCAATGAGTGCCAAAGGCCCGCAAGTTAGAGGGGGGAGAACCTCGCATTTTGTGGCAAACAGCATGAGGCTTCAAATGTTATTGCTGTCATTTTTTACTGGCAATTCCCTAGTAACTTTTATAGTTATGGTTAACTGACGGCGTCCATAGATTGTTACATCTTAAATTGTCTTGGTTTTGGCAGTTACATTATGGATTTTAAAGCATAGGAATCTGTTAAGGATAGATTACAGCCATTGTAAGTGACTGATAACTTGAATAAGCTGTTTTGTGGTAACCCTTTCACTCACATACCCATGGCTAGGTGGATACATGTAAGGTTTCTATCACACCCTAGTAAGAACGATGACATCCAGGAAATTAAAGCCTTGATAACATCTTTCAGATTAAATATATCTTCAGAAATCCAAAATGTCTTTCTAGACCTCCCCACAAAAAATCACAACAGTAGATTCAAGAGTCAGCTTTCCAGAAACACAGTATGGAAGCCTTCTAAAAGTACCCAATGCTCCAATTGTTCGCACTCTTCAGCCCTGGATATGTGGTGCATACATGTTAATTTATGAATCTGGCTTCTTTAGTCTTAATTGAAACCAATGATTCTCAATTTGTGTTAATCATATCTCAGCCCGTCCAAATCATTAAAATGCTTATTTAAGGAAGGAAAGCACGCCAACATTCTTTAGATGCCACAGGGTCCATGGCACAATATACCATGGGGATCCTTGGAGACCACCATGGTATAGCGGTTTCTTTTAGGTGCCATGGGGGTCTATAGGGACCCCTATGATTATAATTTAAATGGGGATACACATAGTAATAAGGGCTAGAGGGTGGATTGGGGAATCCCAGGGGTCCCCCTGCTCATAGTGCATACGTAAGGTTACAGATATTGAGCAGGAATCCCCTGGCTCTTGGGGGTAGCAGTATTAACATTGTAATTGTGTCTAATTGAGACATCAAGCCTTAAATAAGGAACAATTAGGGTGTTCGAGTTTTGTTAGCATCAGATATATAGCATGTATGCTTCTCTGAAGCTTACTCATGTTACAACGTGTGGGTGAAAGTACACATATGCTTTTGTAAAAATATAAATAAAGGACTTACAAGTAACTCTACGAGTGCTGGGATTACACTGCTGGAACAGTGTGATGTTAGAGTTTACTTGTAATTTTGCCAACAGGAGACATGGAATGAAGGCCTATGTCTCCAGCTTCTGCCTGCAGCTGATCCCTAACTTACTACTTCAGTATTCCTGTACACTAGGCTCCCTGTTCCTGCTCCTCAAGTTCCTGTCAGTATCAGTTGTATCCTGTCTATATACCAGTCCGTTAAATACCTTCTCCAGTCCTAGGGTTCCTGTCAACACCAGCTGTATTCTGTCTCTATACCAGTCCGTTATTTATTCAGCAGCTATATCCTGTCTGTATGGCAGACTGGTACCTACTTACTCCAGTCCTTGAGTTCCTGTCAGTTCCAGTTGTTTACTAATCTGTATACCAGTCCACTACCTGGTTGCTCCAGTCCTCAAATTCATGTCATTTCCAGTTGTATCCGGTTTGTATACCAGTCCAGTACCTGCTTGCTCCTGTCCTTGGGTTCCTGGCATTATTAGTTCTATCCTGTAGGTATATCAGCAAGGTGCCTGCTTGCTCAAGTCCTCGAGTTCCTGTCCTAGTCCACCTTGTAGATCTGCCAGTTGATGCTTTCAACAAGAGAGATTATACCACCACCATATGCAAGTAAATCCTGCGACAATTTTAAGCTCAAAGACAGGGCCCTCCATCCTTTTGAAATGTGTTAATATTGTTTTTTGCCTTGTATTTAACCCCTGTTTAGAGGTATGGAATATGTTGGTTTTGTTACAAATAAAGGATAATAATAATAATCTCTTTCCTAATGTGAAAAAGGAGGAAACTAGACTAGATAGAATCAACAAAACCTTATGCCCTTAGTCTAACCCAAACAAAAACCCCTAGGGATGATATTTCCAAATGTCATTACTACCCCACAATAAATTGTGTCTCAGACCTGCTCACAAAGACATTTGTAAGTTTGATGGCAGACATCCATGAATAAAAAATACCTCTCTCATATCAATCTATAAAAGGAGTTTTTTTACATAATTATTAACTCTACTAGATAAAATATTGATACATTTTGAGATATCTATTTTACCTTATAACGAAAAAAAGGCTTGACTCCAAAAACTCAGTAGAAACAGCAGAACCACTCCAAAGACTAAATATTCAAACCACCTAAAATCTTGTTTTGTTAGTCCCCAGCCTAACAGTTGACTACATGCTCTACCTTAACACCCCCTGAAAAAAAAGGGTAGAACTCATCATAGCTGACCACCCAAAGCTTTTAAGGAATCATCAACTTCAGACCATACCTGACTCAACCTCAAATGTTTACTATTAGCATAATTAGCTACTATTTTTCTTCTTTTTTTTCTTCTTCTTCTAACCCTTTCTACTACAGCTACACCTCGTTTAATGCTGTTAGATAGGTTCCAAGCAGTAGGAGTGCTAAGCAAAACAGCTGTAAATGGTGCAGTTTAACATAGGGAAGATAGGGATAGGGGAACTCATAAAAACAAAACACAATTTCAATAGAAATGTAAACTTTTTTTTTTTTTTTATGAACTTCAAGCAAGCAGCAAACATAACACAAACACAAACTAAACATTAGCAGAAATATAAACTTTAAATTATTGATGTTGAAGCTTCTGGCTCATCCTGTAATCTGTTTTCTTTGGAGAAAATAAAACTGTTTTATAGCGAATCAGGGTCCGGCTGGCAAAAACAGAGTTATAGCGAGGCAGCCTGTCTTCTGGTAGTGAAGTGACCGACCTATGCTAATGACGTGACATCACAAGCGCGTCACGTCATTAGAATATACCGGTAACTTCACTGCCGGAAGACGGGCTGTGGGGGTAAAGATGAGCAGGCACCTCATCGGATTACAATAAAAAGTAAGGAGAGAGGGGGAAGTGAGGCACCCCTAAAGTCTACTTTGTAGAGCCACATTTACATGTTTCCCTTTAAACCACTCAAGTGTTGCTTTAGCAGTGTGTTTGGGGTCATTGTCCTGCTGGATGGTGAACCTCCGTCCTAGCCTCAAATCACGCACAGAGTGGTACAGGTTTTGCTCAAGAATATCCCTGTATTTAGAACCATCCATCTTTTCCTCAACTCTGACCAGTTTCCCAGTCCCTGCTTCTGAAAAACATCCCCACAGCATGATGCTGCCACTACCATGTTTTACTGTGGGGATGGTGTTCTTTGGGTGATGTGATGTGTCGGGTTTGCGCCAGACATAGCGTTTTCTTTGATGGCTGAAAAGTTACATTTTAGTCTCATCAGACCAAAGCACCTTTGTTACACCCGCATGATTTGGGGTACTACGCTCCCAAGTCTCTTTCTCTCTAAGGGTCGCAACTGTTTGTTCAGATCTCGACAACAGCAGACACTTCAGATGACAGCATTGTTTCTGAAGAGACAGGCACAATCAGTCCCCTTTTCTTAGGACCTAAGAACCACACACCATGTACCTTTGATTAGTACAAGCATACTCTGACACCACCCTTTTAGTGTGTCCAAAGTCAGACTGCCACTTCTTTATTTTTCAAAACACATTTTCAGATGACACAAAACACCAAAGACTTCCCCCCAGTTTCAGCCCATCTTCCTGGCCAAATAGCTTGCTATCCCCCCTCACCCACATGATTTCCAGATTTATAGAGGGGTCCGGCTTTCTTCTCATTACACATTTTACCCATAAAACTAGCTCCCCACATGACTAAAGTCAGAGCCTTCACACGTGGCCGATCGAAGCTCCATATAACTTCTTTAAAATCTTTTCCTTTAACCTTTGTATATCCCAGATATGACTTTCTTCTGGCAACTCTGTCATAAAGCCCAACTCTATGGAGCGTACGGCTTATTGTCGTCCTATGTACAGATACTCCAGTCTCTACTGTGGAACTCTCCACCTTCTCCAGGGTTACCTTAGGTCTCTGTGCTGCCTCTCTGATTAATGCCCTCCTTGCCCGGTCCGTGAGTTTTGGTGGGCTGCTGTCTCTTGGCAGGTTTGCTGTTGTGCCAGGTTATTTCCGTTTTGGGTATGATAGATTTGGTAGTGCTCCTGGGGATCATCAAAGATTTGGATATTTTTTTATAACCTAACCCTGACTTGTACTTCTCAACAACATTAAGAGAGGCTTAAACGTACATCTGGGGTTTGCGGTTTCTCCTTCTGAGGGTAGCATTGCCTGGTATTTAAGGCCCGAATCATTCATTTGAGTGAGTACAGACTGATATACTACATGATATTTCTCCCTGTGAAGGGCACAAGTGATCTAAAAGAGGCTGCTCTCTGAGTAGGTAACCAGACCTATAGAACAAACCTACTTAGGTATTGTCCATACTCAGATGAGCGCCTCTGCTCTTTTTGTTTAGTTTTTCTCACCCTTAGGGTGATAAGGGGAACCAGACATGGACTCCTTGTGCCTTAGGGAGTACAGCTGCACCTCACTGACGAGGCCCAAGAGAGCATGGATGCTCCCCAGCATGGGTGCAGTGACCAGCTATTTGCTTCGGAGCCCGATACGCAACAGGGTTTGCTGTACTGTCATTTTAGACACACGTCAGGTAGCTCCCTAGTTCATTTGGAGGGTGAGTTGCTCAACTGTAGCTTGTCGGTTGGCCCTCACACACCTTCGCAGCCAACGTTCACCTGTGACAGCAATGGCACATGGTGCTCCGCAGTTTTGAAGATGTTTATTCACAATGGTGCCATTTCTCCAGTCAAGGTATACTAACCACAACAGCACATGAACAGTTCACCAACTGTGTTGTTTCCGAAATACTGCCACCCTTGGCCCGAAAGCCAATGACCATCCCCTTTTCAGAGTCAGATTTTACCAATTTTACATTTTACCCATGACAGCGATGGTTGATATGTTTGCAGGAAGTTTGGAAAAGCTACGTACCAGAGATTTTCTTTGGCTCCTGCAAAAACGAACTGGCTATACCCAGGGGATATACTGACTCTAACCCAGTGGGGTTTGCCCAGAGCTCTCTAGCTTTAATGTGTGCTCACAGCCTGCTTGTAGGAGACTCTGAACAGTCTGCCATGGTAATCAGAAGTATAACCCTGATGGTACCTAACATTAAGCCCTATACAATGGTGGTCCTTATGGACCCCAGGGCACATTAAGTTAACCCTTGTACCATGGGGTTTTCAATCAGTAAATTATAAATAGTTAGGACTTTTTCACCAATCAGACATAGGGCGTAAGTATTTCAAATACCCGATTCCGATTGGCACATATTCATCCAATCAGAATCCGCAATATTAGTATATTAGGAATAGGAGCACTCATAAAACAGTAAGTCGGCTTTAGAGCTCCTCAGAGGATAAGCTCCATTAGGTGTATATTTTTTTATTTTTAATAGAGTGGCGTGTTTTTTAACTGGAGGCCAATTTCCATGGACAGAAGATAAGGACAAAGGACTTCATTCATGACAGATGAGAAGTTATTCTTCAATCAACATGGATGCGCCTGCATATCCAGAGCTTTGATGATTGTCATTGGAGAGGCGTCAAAAATATAGGTAAAGTATTTTTTGCCCTTACAGATTTTATTTTGTCTTTTTTTCTGTCTTATTTTCTGTATTTAGTGTTAGGGACTATGGAGGTCCTTATGGGGGGAATAGAAACATAGTAAAATAACTACAGCTTGAAACTACTGAAAACCATTTGTGATGACATTATTGCTGTGAACTTTACTCCCCTGCACGAATTCATTTTCATATTACAACCTTTAGAAACCCTATCTTTCCCAAATGCACACAATTAGATGAAAAGTTATTCGGCTTAAACAACATTATAGCAGCATCAAGTTAGTTGCGCTCTCCATGGACTAGATAGCAACAGTGTACTCGGACAACGTCAGTGTCATTGGCCACTGCCAATTGTTTCTACCACCCCTTCTCTATGTGCCTCTTGAGGGGAGACGCCTCTTTGAAAGAAACCAATGTGCAGATACCTGCACAGGAGCTACAGAAGAGGCAAAGAAGAAAAGTGCGTATATTAACCGGTCAGAAGGGGCAGCATTTTCTGATCAGAAAACAGTACTGGAAAAGGAAGAGCAATGCCTGGAACTAGCTGATGCTGCAGCATGTCAGATCGGGGGGGTTTAGTAGAAAAATTGTATATTTATAGTAAATGATTTAGACATGCTGACAATTTACTGGGCACCAACCTTCAGTTTCTGGTCACGATGGCAGCCTGGCTCCTGGTATATGTTTAACCTTCATTGTGATAGAATATTTTTTTAGCCATCGCTCTTACAATTTTAATAAGATATGTTTGACCAGTTGTGATTCTATGAAGATCTTTTGTTTTGAACCCTTAAATGTCAATCGCATTAAATCAACGTGATTAGCTGGCTGGGCTTTCAGGGCCAGCCACATTAATTTAGTGTGGTATGCTAAAGTCACCTGTTTTCCTCCCCTAATCTATGGGGGGGAGGGGTCAGATATGTTAGTGGCATAGTGGGGAGTTGAAGGGAATAACCAAACCTCTTCATTAATTATTTGTTTTAATTATAAAATATATATATTTTTTCTTACCTGTTCTCTTTTTGACTTGGGGATGCACAACATTTTTCTAGTGCAAGCATCTCACAGAGCAATCAGATCCACTAATCTATTTGTAAATACTTTTTTTATTTAATAAATTATACTTAACCCTCACTGGGCGCTTCCCTAGTGGGAAAGGGAAATTACACATGTGAGCCCTCTGACCCGGATCTGCTATAACAGGGTCAGGAGTGAATAGAAGACTTCCCATCCTTGGTAGTGCATGTAGTCACCATGCACCACCCCACTAGGCACCAGGGATGGCCAGGGAGCTCCTCTTTCTGATCTTCTGAGGTCTTTTGTTAATACCTACATTTTCACTGATTCTTTTGGTTTTAGTAGAAGTTCAAAATTTGATATCAATCTTTTATCAACTTTTTTCTAAAGTGAAGCAATCCTGGAAAATTCCATGTTGTTTTTATGTGTTTATATGCAAATGAGCAGCTCCTCATCTGGCCTGACATTGCCACCTCACAGCACAGTACAACATGACTCTAACTTCCACCCTTGACACTCTTGCCCCCACAACAACAGGCAGGTGCCCTCCCAATCATCCACAACCATGGCACACTTCAAAAACTTGCTACATTCAGAGGTGCGCTGCAGAACAGCTATGGAGGAAACCTCACACATCAACGGATTTCCTCCATTACAAGTTTAATTTGTGCTCCTAATTCTCTGCCCTCAATCTCGCCAAACAGTACTTCTATTCATCGGTAATATCAAATCTGTCATCCAACCCCAAACTTTTACTCGCCACAATCAACACTCTACTCTTCCCACCTCCATCTCCTGCCCCTTACTGTTTCACTGCTGAAGACTTTTCCAACCACAAATTGAAAACATCCAAAACAAACCCTCTTCTCAATGTAGCCCAAACACACCCTCCTCTCAACAAACCAACAACACCCAGCCTTTACCGTTCCCCAAACCCACATCCATTATGGACTTCATTGACCCTTTAACTGAGGATGAAGTATCTAGTCTACTACGAACCTTTCCACTTACAACTTGTCCACATGATCTTATTCCATCACAGTTAACCCCACCTCTCTCTACCACACTTATCCCAGCACACATCTATTCAATCTTTATCTAAATCTTTAAAACATGCCATAGTTACAGATATTCTTAAAAAATTTGACTCTGACTGAGCTTCTGCATCTAAACATGGCCCTATCTCTGTACTTCCTCTGGCTTCAAAATTGATTGATCAACTTGTCTACAATTGCCTTACCCAATTTATTTTCTCCACTTCCCTCCTCTCCCCATTCCAATCTCGCTTCCGACCCCAACATTCCACAGAGACAGCTCTCACAAAAGTCACTAATGACTTGCTCACTTCTATGTTCTAATTCTCCTGGATATCTCTGCTGCCTTTGACACAGTTGACCAGCCACTTCTAATCCAAATTCTCTGCTCTCTTGGCATCTGTGAAACAGCTCTCTCGTGGTTCACACCATAACTAGAAGATCTATCGTTTAGTGTCTCCTTCTTGGCACCTATTCTTCACCTCACCCTCTGACTGTGGAGTACTCCAACGTTCAGTCCTAGGCCCCCTCCTCTTCTCCATTTATACATCCTTCCTTGGTACCTAATAAAATCTTTTGGATTTCACTATCATCTATATGCAGATGACACTCAAATCTACCTCTCATCACTGGATATATTCCCCTCTATTCTTGTCAACTGCCACTCCAGCATATTCTTATGGATGTCCGCCTATCAATTCAAACTCAACATGTCAAAAACTGAGTTCCTAATCTTCCCAACCTCTTATAGCTTCCACTGCTCACATATCTCTCACTGTCGTCAATGCTGTCATCACTCCCACCTCCCAAGCCAGTTGTCTTGGGGTTCTATTGGACCCTGCCCTCTCTTTCATTCCTCACATACAATCAATCACAAAACCATGTTAATTTCACCTATGTCACTATCTTACACAAGACACAACTAAAATTCTAATCCATTCTCTCATAATATCTCCCCTTATCCACTGCAACTTGCTAGTTGCTGCGCTGTCCATCACCCGTCTTTAATCCAATGCATAACGAACGCCTCTGCTATACTCATCTACCCTAATCAACGCTCAGCATCTGCAGCACCTCTCTGTCAGTCACTCCACTTGCTTCCCATAGCTTTCAAATGAAAATGTAAAATGATGGTCCTAATGTCTAGAGCACTTAACAACAGTACAGCCTCTTATACCTCTGCTGTTGTGTCAAAATACTCCCCCAACCACCCTCCTCGCTCTGCTAATGATCTGCTTCTTTCCTCCACTCTTAGCACATCCTCTCACTCCTGACTTTTCTTGTGCAGTCTCTAGTCTTTGGAGCTCTTTGCCACATTCCACTAGACTATCCTCCTGCCTCAAAACTATCAAAAGCTCATTAAAAACACATATGTGTAAATAAGTTTATCACCTTCAACCTTAATATGCATAAAGCATCTATCACCCTCCTGTACCGCACCCAAACTCTTTAGATTGTAAATTTGCGAGTTTCCAATCTTATTAGGTGATTTGGGAAAAGCACTATATATGTTTGATTTTAAGCTCTCGG
This sequence comes from Discoglossus pictus, assembly GCA_027410445.1. Lineage (NCBI taxonomy): Eukaryota > Metazoa > Chordata > Amphibia > Anura > Alytidae > Discoglossus > Discoglossus pictus. Next base: position 36,934,904 of record CM050167.1, read on the forward strand.
ACAGGGCCTTCCATTCCATTCAATGTATTAAAATTGTTTTGCTTTGTATTTAAAACCTGTATAGCGATATAGAATATGTTTGTGGGTTACCATTAAAAGATAATATTAATAATAACTCATAGAAATACCATCCGAGTGCTCCAAATGTCCCTAATATTTTTTTACATGTGAGTGCCTATCCCATAACTATCCCATGCATTCAGTACCAACAACCAGTCTCACTGAGGTTAACACGGAAGTCTCTCCAAGTGCCCCAAATATTAAAACGGATACTTCCAATCCCCCTAAAGGCACAATACAAAGCCTGGATTCTTTAAATCTGTTGTTATGCACAAGCTAACACCTTCATTGTTTTTGATTTGAGGCTTGATTGATCAAATACAACACAACTAAGGTATTAATATTTCTACCCCCATGAGCCAGGAGATTCTCGGGATTCTTCCTCAAAACCCTCTACCTACTATGATCCCCCTACTGTGAGCCCTAACAAAATAGAAGAGTTACATGAATTCTGATTGGTTAGACTTTTAACCAGCCAGATATGGGGTGGGGGTAGTTAAAATACTCAATTCTGACTGGCTGAGATATAATTGGCACATATTTCAGCCAACCGGAATCCTCATAATCTGTGTATAAGGCGAAGGAGCACTCCAAAAACTGTTAGTCAATGTAGGGGCTCCTCAGAGGAGAAGCCCCACCAGATTTATTTAGAGCAGTGTTTGTTTAGGCAAGAGTGCCTTTTTCATAGGCTGAAGATGAGGGCCGATGGCTTTGATTAAGACTGAAGAGGACCGAATTTTCAATCAACGTAGATGTGCCCACTTATCCAGGTCTCGAGAGTGAAGATCAGAGCTTCGATGATCATCGTTGGAGGGTGTCAAAGGATAGGTAATGTAAATCTTTTTTTTTATTTTTATTTTTTATTTTATGTGAGTAGGGTTAGGGACTAGGGGTTGTCCTTATGGACTCCCATGCATGTGTGTTTAGGATCCATGGCAGTCCACTATGGACCCCTGTGGTGGTAGGAAGGATGCTATGGTATAGAGGTTAACATTAGGTGCAGTGGGGGTATGTTGAGGACCCCCATGGTACAAGGGGTTAATGTTAGTTATTATGGGGATCTGTTGACCTCCATGGTTATACTTTATATTTCCATGTGGTTCCATTGGGACCCCCATGTTAACAGGTTCATATTTGATGCCATTTGCGTCTATAAGGGCCCTCATGATTATACTTTAGATGGGGGATCCACTGCCTCTTAGGGGCTAGTGGATAGGAAAAAAGAATCCCCGGTTACCCTGGGCTCATAGAGGCTAGCGAGTAGGAAGAGGAATCCTGGGGGATAGAAAGGGGAAATCCTGCAGGATCCCTGGGGATCACCAGGCTCATAGCAGAAAGCGGGTAGAAAGGGGAAATCCTGGGGGTCATAAAGCCATACAGTAAACTCCCGGTTATCTGGCACCCAACCAACCGGCACTCTCAAACAACTGGCACCGGCATCAATTCCCCATTTAAAAAAAACTCCGCACTATCCGGCAGTTCGAGACTGAAAAAAAAAAACTGCTAACTTTTTTTCTAATTATTTTTTTCGGCCCTAAATGGCCCGGTTTAGGTGCTAATGTCTTTTAAAGGCATTTTGAGGGGTTTTGGAGGGCTTTAGGGGCGTTTAGACCCTTAAAATCGTAGGTACCGGATAACAGGGAGTTTACTGTATATATATTTTTGGAAGCTTAAATCCAAGATACATAAGAAATTTGGTGGACCATTTGACGTAAACATTTGATGTGTGTATTTGTGTCTGCACATAAACCTGAGACAAAATGAACAAAAATAAACTTTATAGCTCTCTCACATCACAACACTACAAGCCATTTCTGAAGTTTACACACAAAATACTCCACTTATACAGTAGGAAGTTAAGGTACTCCTAAAGTCAATTTTATAGATTATGTCTTCAATAAAGAGCAGTGATTTGCGATGGAATAGTAATATGTAATTTGTGAGGCGAGTAATGCATGTGTTTAATCTGAAAACAAATGTCCTAGGTTAAGATCAGGAGGTTAAGACAAACCATAATGCAGAAATCAGATTCCATGGTGTGCAAAAATAATCAAATAAACAAATCAATAACAGTACTAGCTGCACAGATTTGAAGCTTAGATTAATATTCAAATATATGATCAACTCAAAGTAAACTCAGAGTTTAAGAGCCAGACAATCACCAGCAGAAAAACATTCCTCCATATTGCTTAACGTTACCTTTTAAGGTGAACAAGTAGAATCAACAAATCTTGAATAAGTTATTCTTACAGGTATAAGATGGTAATTGTGACAATATCACCAAAACCCTTTTAAATATTTACAGCCTGGATTACATATTTCTCAAACGCCACTCAGAGAGAAGGAAACATTTATTATCACGTTTATTGTCACGCTGTCCCCAGGAGAACAGGCGTGCCAGCAGACATAGCCACAAAAGGGCTTAAGGAGCATGTACAAGATGTGGAGGATTTCCATATCAACAAATTCCATATGAACACCACAAAGTATTGGAGGCTTGACATGAAGAATCTAAAAACAAGGATCCTCTCTACCTCATACTCCTCATCAGTATCCACTGCATGTGAAGGTTAGAATGGAGAAAAAGTTTTGTGTCCATGATAAGCCACTGTGTAAGCCACAGGACAGACTTTAAATTCCACCCAGAATGGGTCAATGAATCTCAAACTCAGCTTTGAGTGCAGTTGCCACAACCTCGAGTGTGTCATAGTCATTCACACCCTATCTCCTTCCTTGATCTCAGGAAAAGGTCTCCTTTTCTTATCCATCCATCTCTTTTACTGTTCAGCAAACTTCTGGAGCAACTCTCAAATTGTAGTCAGTAGCTCCTTGAGGTCCTCCACACGGAGACAGTGGCTGTATTCCATGTGGGATATGAGTCAAAGCCAGGTTGTTAAAGAAGGGAGACTGCTGTGTAGATTGTATTATCATAATATAATTTGGCCAGTTGTCCTGCTTAGAGATAATTAAGCACCAGAGATGCTGCTCTAATTTCTGGTTGATCCATTTTGTGGTCCCACTCATCTGGGGTGGTAGCCAGAGGAGAATGTTAGTAATATGTGTAGCAAAAGACCTACAAAAGCTTTATAGAGATCCCATGATAACGATAAATCTCCCACAAAAATGGATCGACCACACTGGACACTTCGGCAAAGGAACAAAATGGGCTTGATGACTGATCTTGTCTACAATGACCCACACCACTGTATTGCCTCTTGACCATGGTAGCTGTACAAAAATGTCCATGGACAGATACGACCAAGGACGATGAGGTAAGCCTAGAAGCTGGGAGATGGAATAGGCTAATTGTCAAAGCTCAGAGCTTGTCCTTGCTCAGGTCACACTTGCGGCAACAAATTCCTTCATCAAAAGACTTGAGAGAGCTGTTCCATAGTCTTCCAGATTCCAGGGTACCAGGTCACAAGTGATCCATGTGCCCAACAGAGGACTTCAAGACAGAGATCGGGTGGAACATATATTTTGGATGGAGGAACAATGAAACCAGGAGGATGAGAGTCTTGAGCCTCACTTATTTTTCCATGAGAGCTTAGATAAAGTCACCAGGAAGCAAGCTGATGGCAGAATCTACTGGGTGTGATTAAGGAGCTTGGTTCTTGCTCGAAGATCTGAGAGAGGGCATCCACTTTCAAGTTCTTCAGTACCAAACAGAAGGTAATTCCAAATCAGAAATAAGAAAAAAAGAGAGCACCTGACCTGCATGACATTCAGTCTTGCTGTAGTCTCCAAATAGGTTAGGTTTTCACACAACGGCAGAGCCTTAGCAACATAAAGTGTATGCTTGCTAACGCAAGAAGTTTGCCTGGGAAAATGGACAAGCTAGAAATATTAGCAGTACAAGAAAAATGGGGCTTAATAGTCATGACTGGACTGTTCATCTGGATGGTTATAACCTATTTAGGAAAGATAGGGGAAATGGTAAAAGAGGAGGAGGGATCTGTCTTTATATTAAGCCTGAATTTAAGCCTATAGTCAGAGAAGATATTTATGCTGGCACTAAAGGCATTATTGAATCTTTGTGGGTTGAGCTAAATAGTGGAGGAGCTAATTCTAAACGCATATTGGTGGGAGTATGCTATAAACCCCCAAATATAGCTGAAAGTGAGGAAATACAATTATTGTTACAGATTGGAAATGCAGCTAAGCATGTGCAAGTTCTAATAATGGGAGACTTTAATTACCCTGAAATAAACTGGATAAATGAGAGCAGCAGCTCAGCTAAGGGGAGAAGGTTCTTGAGTACACTCGGGGATCATTATCTGGCCCTACTAGAAATAAGGCCATCTTGGATTTGGTCATCACAAGTAACATTGATATAATATCAAATGTTAAAATAGGGGAACCCTTGGGGAACAGTGATCACAACACAGTATCATTTGAGATTGAATACAAAAAACAGAGTTGTAAGGGGCCAACAAAAACTCTAAATTTTAAAAGAGCTAACTTTAATGGGCTACGGGAAGCAATACTACATATAGACTGGGACAAAGAACTTACAGGGAAAAATACTGAAAATAAATGGACAACATTCAAATCCTTACTAAATAAACATAGTCATCGGCATGTACCATGTGGAAATAAAATGAATAGGAGTAAATCATATCACATGTGGCTTAACAATGACTTAAAGATCATGATGAGGAAAAAGAAACATGCGTTTAAATTATACAAGAAGGAGGGAACAGAGGCATCTTTATGTGACTATAAGGAAATCAACAAGGCTTGCAAAAGGGCTATTAGACTGGCTAAAATAGAAAATGAGAAGTCAGTTGCAATGGAAAGTAAGACTAACCCTAAAATATTTTTTAAATATATTAATGGGAAGAAGGCCAGGAAGGAAGCTATAGGAACATTACAATGTGACACAGGCTGTCTGATAATTAGTGACCAGGAAAAGGCAGATGAGCTAAATAGGTTCTTTTCGTCGGTATACACAAGGGAGGTACCAGTGGTTGGGACACCGCAACATAATGGGGCTACACAACCATCACTAAATAATTGGTTAACTCAGGAAGAAATCCAAAAGAGATTGGAGAAAATAAATGTTAATAAAGCCCCAGGACCTGATGGAATACATCCAAGGGTACTGAGGGAGCTGGGTTCTGTAACAGCCAAACCATTATATCTAATCTTTCAAGACTCACTCACTACAGGGTCACTACCGGATGACTGGAGAAAAGCAGAGGTGATACCTATATTTAAGAAGGGATCTAGAGCAAATCCGGGGAAATATAGACCAGTGAGCCTCACATCTGTAGTTGGGAAGCTTTTATAAGGGACAGAATACAAAAATATGTCTATTTGAACAAGATCGTAGGTAGCAGTCAACACGGATTTATGAAGGATAGGTTGTGTTAGACTAATCTAATTAGTTTTTATGAGGAGGTTAGTAGGAACTTGGATCAGGGCTACTCAGTGGATGTAGTCTTTTTAGATTTTTCAAAGGCATTTGATACAGTGCCACATGGAAGACTAGTGAGCAAACTAAGGGATACAGGAATTGCAGTAAATATCTGCTCATGGATCGAGAGCTGGCTAAAAGACAGGAAGCAAAGGGTTGTTGTGAATGGAACATACTCCGATTGGTCTAATGTGATAAGTGGGGTTCCTCAAGGTTCAGTATTAGGTCCTCTCCTTTTTAGCATATTTATTAATGATATAGAAGTAGGACTCGAAAGTAGTGTCTCCATTTTTGCTGATGACACTAAGTTGGGCAAGGTAATAAAATCAGATAATGATGTACCTTCCCTACAAAGGGATTTGCATAAATTAGAGAAATGGGCTGCTAAATGGCAGATGAGATTTAATACAAATAAATGCAAGGTTATGCATTTGGGAAGGAAAAATAGCCATGCAATCTATAATCTTAATGGAGCAAATCTTGGTGTATCAAATATTGAAAGGGATTTGGGAGTGCTTGTAGACCACCACCTAGGTAACAGCGCTCAAAGCCAAGCAGCAGCTGCAAAGGCAAGTAAAATATTAGCATGTATTAGGAAGGGTATAGAAGCCATGGAAGAAAATATAATTCTGCCACTATACAAATCCCTAGTATGCCCTCATTTGGAATATGGAGTACAATTTTGGGCACCACTTCATAAAAAAGACATTTTAGAGCTGTAAAAAGTACAGAGAACGGCTACAAAACTAATAAGGGGATTGGAGGGGCTAAGTTATGAAGAAAGACTAACCAAATTAAACGTATTTTCGCTAGAAAAAAGGCGTCTATGAAGGGATATGATTACCTTATTTAAATACATCCAGGGTCAATATAAGGCTTTGTCAAGTGAACTTTTTGTAGCAAGAAATTTTCAACTGACAAGAGGACACCCTTTGAGGTTAGAGGAAAAAAGATTTCACCTTAAACAAAGAAAAGGGTTCTTCACAGTTAGGGTGGTTAAACTGGGAAATTCACTACCAAAGGAGGTGGTAACAGCGAATTCGACAACTTCAAAAAGGGGTTAGATATATTTTTTAATTAAGAGGGCATTCAAGGCTATCCTAGATAACTAGCGAAGGAATATTGATCCAGGGAGAAATTTGATCGCCAGTTTCTGGGGTCAGGAAGGAATTTAGCTTTTTTTCCCTTATGAGACAATTGGCAAAGTTTCAATGGTTTTTTTTTTCTGTTTGCCTTCCTCTGGATCAATTAACAATTAATAATAAATAGTGCACATTAGAAAGATCAATAGAGATTTAAAAAGGTTGAACTTGAGGGACTAACTCTTTATTCATACTCCAATACTATACTATTAATAATTATTTAATCAACAAGTTAATTAATAACTAATCCGCTTATTGCAGATCAGAGGAGATCTTAACAGGTTGAACTTGATGGACTGAAAGTCTTTTTTCAACCTTAATTGTTTGTTTTTATGATGTAGCTCCCTCAAGTAAGTGTCCCAGGACAATTCTGTTGTAAGGATCTTGAGCTCAATGGTATGTTGGACTACAGAGCAGTAGCCTTGCCTGAGGCGTAGGATATCATTAGCAGAGGAATCTTCCCTTGCAGGGTCATCAGAAGTTCTCCTTAATTCATGAAGAAACAGGTCTAAGTTTCTGATTATAGGAGAATCTTTTCCCCACAATGAGAGACAAAGCTAGGACATGGTCAATTTGAAGTGAGGTCACATAAGCAATCTTGGACTTACCAGTTCAGGATACAGCATGCAGTGCAATGAATATGGTTGTAGAAACCCACGTAACCCCAAAGTATCTGGGTAAAGCAAGAAAGCCATTCTTGAAATAAGTAGCTGGAGATGTTGAAGTTGTTAGAACTTCAGCAGTAAACATGGCTGGATCAGAAAGCAATGAAGGCACCTGAGCAGTATCAGAAGAGACTTCCAAGTGGGAGCAGAGGTTAGTGAAAACATTGCCCATTTGGGACAGCTTGTTCTCACAAGAGAATCAGCAGAGCATCTCTCTTGGTGGATGATTTATCTGTGTTCAGTGTCACTTGTGTCAGCTGCATGTCACATTTAGTAGCTTGCTTCCTTGAGACTTTACTTATTGGGCCACTTGATTCAGGTGTCACTGAAGTTGTTTAAGCTTGTTGTCCTTATCCAACATGTGATTCTCATGAACTTCTTGCTTCTGGTTAACTGTCGTCAGTTGTCCACTTAAGGATCCAAGCTGGGACTCGTGGTTCATCAGTGGCATCAAGGCTTCACACAGATTCATTTTAGCTGTCAGGGGTGATTTGGGTCACTAGGTGGATTTTCAGGGGCATAATAAGGTAAGGTAAGACAGTAGGAGACATGAAAAGTCTTATTTACGGTACTAAAATTAGGCACATTAGGTGGTACAGGCAGTATTAGATACCACGCTTGACTTGGCTTTAGCACTGTTGAGAAGACCAAACTGGCGCACACACTGGATTGGCATAAAAACTGGACAGACATAGTTTGAGATTCAAACTAAGAATACAACAAGAGTCCATGGTCAGGCTACCGGCAACCAAACTGGAGATAATGCAAGTAAAACGAGGGACTAGCAGATAGAGCCACCGAAGGCAGTAAGGAGCAGGCAAGTGGAATATAAGCTTTTCACACCAAAGGTCTATGTCCTTCAACAGACACTGTGCAATGGACTCAGTTAGAATATATATTGGCCCTAGGACTACTTGACTGGCTGAGCCCATGCTCAGTTGCAGACAAGAGGTGGAATTATAACCATGGAGCAAAGCACCTGGAAGTGAGGCCTGCACAGCACCAAACAAACAACAGAAGGAGGCCTTCTAAGACCCTCTACATCATAGGGATGTAGAAGCACCCAGAAGTGTCTCACTCTGTGAAGGTGCAGATGCAGGCCTCGTGTACATGTGTTCCTCTAGGCTCAAGATCAACAGACCTAGAGTTCCTCTTTAGCCTACCGAGTGGACAACCAAACCAGGCAACCCTCCTGGCAAATGTATTTTGTCATGCTTCAGAATTGTATGACTTGGCCCTGAATAAAATACTTTGTACAACATAACAAAGACTATGAGAATATTTAAACTTTAAATGTGTTGATATTTACTATATTAGAGATATTAAGTGCACCATTGTTTGTTTATCATACTATACTTAAGTTTGTTTTTACTTACTTCCAATTATACATATGTTATACATTTTGTTTTGTACTGAATTCATGCTGCATATTTAATATATTCATTAAAGGTATAGGAGGTATGTTATTTATAAGTGACTACCAGCATTTTTTATTTTTTTATATTTCTTGTGGGGAAGAGTGCACTCTCTAATGGGCCTGTTTTTCTGCCTGACTTATGTCTGACAAAATTAAAAGCATTTTCCTCTAATGTCTGCTGTCTTTTGATTGATTGTTAAATAAAATATATATGTTGGAATCTGTTGGAATCTGGAGATAGGACCTTTCAGACAGCGTTGCGTTCACTGCAAGACATTGAAAAGAAAAGGGAGTAGCTTATTTACATGATTGACAGTATGGGACAGTCCTGTGGCTTTTCTGTAAGAGATTGGTTTTCAGTGATCACAGTATTCTTTCTTTATACTTTGTTTTTGAAAACTACAAGGACCTTTTTTGCACTTCAGGCACCATGTGAGGCTTTTGTCACTGGACATTATTGGAGACATGCTGTAGATTGGGAGAAGTATCACATTCAGAGTGAACCCTGCTAGTCTAATAGAACTTTACATGTACCAGGCTATTTTAAGTGTATCCTTTCCCCAGATTGCTACGTGTTTGAGATTGAAAACTTAATGTAATTTTTGTATGAAACATATTGTTTGCTATATCCTTTTTAAAATCTTTATTAACCATTCTATTTGATCCATCTGCATCTTATATTTCTGTTTGTGTCTCATGAGTGCTGTATTCCAAAGGTCCATTTGTGAAGAAGCAGCATCTCAACATTTTTGTGTATAATTTATTTTATATTGTCACAGGGAAATCCCACAATAGTGTCTAATAGTGACTAATAACAAATATTGTTGCATGTATAGTCTTTTTCCAAGATAACCTCTTGGCCGAACGCATTTTTTTAAAAATTCAAATAAACTTTGAAATTTAGCATTTGTTAAGCTCATCATTTTTTTCGAAAAAGCATAATTTCATGTAGAATTCTAATGCGTTCTTCTAATAATGCAATTTCTAATCTCTGCAAATCTTAAAATAAATAACAATGCAATGTTTATTTGCTTTAGTACCTAATGATTCAACAAACATTGTCTCAATTCATCTTGCATTCCTGAGTTTACAGTTAGAGTTTGATACAGTAAAAAATACTCAGTATGTGTTCTCCAATAGTTGTAGTGTTTACCACGTGCAACTTCTATTAGAATATTTCAAGCCTCTCTTTTTCTTGCGCCCTCTGCCCTTCTGTCAGAAAAGGTTGGAATCAACCAGCTTGATTAAAGGTTACTAAGGAAGCACATCGAACGAAGATATACACACACAGATTTAAGCCTTTTTCCCATGGGAAAGAATCTCAAAACAAGTGTAAACAATAGAGCTACGTTTTTGACACCAGGAACATACAAATATAGTGAACTTTCTAATGAGACAGACTGGAGACTGAGAGGTATAAGGCGGCTAGGGGTGTGACAGGTGTCAGGGAGGTATGAAGGCTCCAGCTGATTAAGGAAGGGTGTAAAAGGCCATCACTGAATACACGGATACCTATTTCTAGATTCATAACTTTAACACGTGCATTTTTAACAGAATAGAAGCAGAAGCATATCTACAAACTCTAATATATTATTGTAATGTTACATGTTATATATATCGTTTATAGATATCTGTTTTTAAGAGCAGGTTAGTTATTGTATCCATAGGTGGTGGTGGTGGTGGTGGGGGGGGGGATCGTAGTGTTTATGATAGGGAAAGATTAGAGGGAGGGAGAGAGGGAGAGAGACTGGTCTGGAAGTAAATATGAGAAGATAAATAAATGAAACATAAAAAGGTGAGCAGATAAAACTATGAAAAGAAAGCAATATGGAAGAAAATACAAACATGGGGGAAAGAATTGATGGGAGGAAAACATGATACAACAGTAAAGCATGTAGAAAAAAATGTTAGAAGAGCAAAAAAAAAAATTAAAAGAGAGAAAGACAAACATAAGAGAAACCCGAAAAGTGTAAAAGAAAAACATAAAGAGAAATCTAATAAGGAAGGTGGTAAGAGAATACAGAGAAATATGGAATATAGTGAGATAAGCCTGGGGAGAAGTAAACCATCATCTGCGGGTTACTGTCGGAAAAACCCTATGGGCCATGAGAATCTGAACTCCGTCCCAGCTAAGCCTTTGATCTGTCAAGCCCGTAAATGTTACAATCACAAATCACTATTAAATTGCTACAAATCCCCGTAAATGGCGTTCAAACCTGTAAATGGCAAATGTAGCCCAAAAATCCTACGGGTACTAGAGAGGACCCGCCTGGGGGTTAAACTCCTGTACGTAACACTGTAAAAGCAAATATAAACACATTACTGTATTTTAAATTAAAGGGAAAGTGATGTAAGGTATAATTATTAATAGCACATTATTCTTAAGCCCGTAAATCGGCAATAATAAATCATTTATTTTATGTTTAATTTCCGTGTTATATCGATCACAGCAATCAATGTGTTAATACATATAACAGAACTCGCATTGACTAGAATATCATATTTATTGATTATTTAATATTGCGGGTCCGATTGCAACTTGGACTTCAAAACCGTAGGTGATTGAAATTTAACCTCCATGTTTTAGTGACCTAATGATGACAATCTCTTTTACTATTGGCTCTATCTTTAATATTTTACATGTTTTTTAAGTCTTATTGTATATGGATAGCCTTCTGGCAGATGTGGTAATTTTTAATATAATTAGCATTTTGTGATTTAGCATATTTGCAACAGGCTTGATAGGGTTTCTGTAAACATGTGACAATCCTCAATTAACTTGAAATATTAAGTTCTATGAAAATAATCAAACTAGAAAAGGCAAGCAATTCCTATCTGCAGTAAAATTGTATATTTCTATTCAGTGCTTTATAAGTCTGTCTAAGCAAGAAATGGGTTAAGAACTGTGCTTTCAATTGTGCTTCTATAGTATGTATAGATTGGAAACTAAAGTATTCAAGGGGAATAGTTTATTTTTGGATGAAATCACAGGAAGCAGGTATAAATATAGTTTAACAAGCTGTTGTCAGCTTCTCAGTAGTATGTGTTATATAGCATGTAGCAAGACAAGTTTAAATACATGCCCATAATTTATGTGCTGTCTGAAAGGAAAAAAGCTTTTCATGGGAGTGGAATTGCCCAGAGCGGATGGAAGCACTTCCATGATAAAAATGTGTGGTCAGACAGTGGTTTAACCACAACTGGTCTATGGTAGTGTTCCACATCCTTTTGTTTTGATGGTTAGTCTTGAGGGGAAAACATGTGTTATAGACCAAATGCAGTTTTCACTCGTACTCACTTAGAGCATGATGCACCGAAAGAAATGGAATATGTGAAGGGCACACTTATCTCATTAATCATGGTTGAATTAATGATGTCATAAATAGTCAAAAACATTGGTAGAGATGCCCTATGGGCACATGCCTAGTTCACTGCACTTTTTCAAATCAAAATAAATTTTACTAATTTATACAGGGTTGATATTTCATCATGTGTGCTTCATATAGTTAAATCAATTGATCCTATTATTTACTTTATTGGTAACGCGCCAACATATTCCGTATCGCTATGAATGTGGTCAGGCCTAAGATAAATGGAGTAAAAACAATGCAAGCCATGCAAGACTTCACAAAGTGAGCGTAGGGAATTGTGTGAAGGCTCTGGTGTGGATGCACAAAGGCAGACATCATTTTGTTTTTAATTTAATTACTTCTTCTGCTATAGACATTGATGTTAGGCATCTGGAAAAATACTTTCTTTTAGAATGCAGACATAAAAAAGGAAAGAAAGTGGAACATGGACATGTATTCATTACATTTTTGTAACCATAGAACGAAACAATAAATATAAAAAATAATATGGACAAAATAATGAGTGAATGACATGGCATTTTGGTAATATGCTAGAACACACAAATCTTTATTAAAGGTCACCCGAAAATCCAGCTGTTTTTAAATGACTCTTCAAGAGCATAAGAAACTGTCTATATATTTTACTAGTCATTTTTCAAAAATAAATCATTCTTAAGATAATCAGCATTGGTTGGGTACCATTATTATACACTTATATGAGCTAGAGATTAGTACACTGGGCCACTCATTAACATAAAGGAGCTGCAAAAATGCTAAATAGCTAAAAAAAAAAAAAATTCGGTGGAGAAAAACTGCTACTACAATGTATAACCTTTAGATTGTAAGTGGGGAGTTTCTAGTCTTGTGGGGCGCTTTGGGAAAAGCAGTTTTTACAAGATCTGAAGCTTAAAACAGGGCCCTCCATTTTCTGCCGTTAATATTATATATTGTATATTTTCTTGTTCTCCCCTGTACAACACTACGGAAAATGTTGGCGCGATACAAATAAAAGATAATAATATAATAATAATATAGCCAGTTTTCATTGCTCTATAAAATGAATCAAACTTGGGGTCCTTTTAAGCCCTGTATCTTTCAAAAGAACTAAAGGAGATGTTCCCTCTTATAGTGCACACCTATTATTCCCAATTGTCTTGAAGAGACATAAATAAATAAATAAATAAATAAAACTTAACTTTTAATAACTTAATTAAAAACTTTAAAATGTATTCAGACGCTGCATTTCTTTCAGGGATTGTGTCAATATAATTTACTATGCAGATTAGCACATACTAAATATCTAGTGCAATCATAAATTAAAGTGCAAGTGCAGAAAATAATAAAGCTCAAGTGCTATTAAGGAGTCAGAAATATGTCTGACTTAATTATTAAGGTAATAATGTGTGTTAATAAAGTGCTAATCGTCTTGCATTTGCTTTCGGAAATATTATTATGAATGTATGTAATCTCTTGAATTAGAGCCTGATAATGCTGCTAGGCCTCTTATGGAATTGTTTCTAAATATCTGTCATAGTGATCCTATATTGCACTGTGTCCATAGGCAATATATTTATTATTTTTGTGAGAGATCTGTAGCCAGATTTGGTTCCATTTTCTGTGTTTAACTGTTCGTTGGCACATTCTGTATTGATCAGCTTTTGTTTCACGTGTGCTGGCTTCCTGAACTAAAATATAGAAGGTTTGGAGATTTTTCTTATTTATTATTCTAGTTTGCTTTTCTGAATGATGGTATAGGTTTTGTAACCATTCTGCCTGAAGGGTTTAAACATGTTTTTCTTGGCCCCAGTATTAGAGCATACTTAAAAATACTAAACAGGAGCCTATAATACTACCTGCAAGATGTTCCAACAGTAGGGGGAATTTATATAATTTCAATAATATTTGCTTTAAACAACTCCACTAGTGAAATACGGATTTACTATGCAACAGGAAAATGCCATACAAACTCCACCAGCATCAAAAGGGTGAAAGGTCAGCTGGTCACAGCATGTGTTTTCTGACATGTAATTATTCACGTTTTATTACTTTTCAGCTTAACACAGTTGTTAAAACTTCAAACCTTTTTGGTGGAAGGCATTAGTTGTTCCCTGCCATCAGGATGTCAAAAGAAAATTAAAGGACCAATGTCAAGGGTATGTAAACAAAACAAAAATAGTAAATGAAAAATGTGCTAGTTTCAGTAAAAATATTCTGTAGCAGATATGTCATGAATATTTACCTACATTTAAATACATACACAGGACTGACAACATACGTTATATCTTTATAGCACATTTGTGTATCCTAACAATAATAAATAATATGTGTGTAAACAAGATATGGTGTATGAAAATGTATAGAGATGAAAAAGCATACGATAATGTATGATTTTTGTGTTTCTGCATGAAATGTTAAAAGCTGTGGGATATTCGAACTGTAAGACTCAGTACATTTGATTATTGAGAGGACTCCATTATTGTACGTGTACTTTATCTAAAAGGAGAGAACATAAACACATTCACATACAACCATAGATGGATGGCTGACATGTTGGTATCCTTTCAACACTCTCAGTTGAACCTAGTACTCACTCTCTCACCTCCAAGTTACTAACCACTGTACTGGCGGATTAGGAATACAAGTGAGATGGGTGAATTGTAGAGGACTGTCAACGTAAAGAGAGGGTGGTAGGGACAGGATCTCTTGAAGTAACTGGAGCAAGTTTGTGCGTGGAGGGGGGAATTTGTTAACATTGAGTTAAGTGAAATAAAAAATCCAATCTACCTGTATATGGTTATTATAAGGGATTTGAGGATGTAATAAAAATAATTTAAACAGATTGGAGAACTCTCAACTGTGTAATTTTTGTAAACTCTTTTATCATGAAGAACATAGATTGTGTCTTAGTTACATAGTTACATAGTAATTGAGGTTGAATAAAGACTTTCAGTCCGTCAAGTTTAAGATCTCCTCTGATCTCCTTTTAAGATCTCCTTTTAAGATCTCCTCTGATCTGCAATATGCGGATTAGTTATTAATTAATTGTTAATTAATTATTAATAGTATAGTATTTGAGGATGAATAAAGAGTTAGTCCATCAAGTTCAACCTTTTTAGATCTCTCTTGATCTTTTTAATATGTGGACTATTTGTTATTAATTGTTAATTGATCCAGAGGAAGGCAAACAGAAAAAAAAAACATTGAAACTTTGCCAATTGTCTCATAAGAGGAAAAAAAAGCTAAATTCCTTCCTGACCCCAGAAACTGGTGATCAAATTTTTCCCTGGATCAATATTCCTTCGCTAGTTATCTAGGATAACCTTGAATGCCCTCTTTATTCAAAAATATATCTAACCCCTTTTTGAAGTTATCTATCGAATTCGCTGTTTAACCACCCTAACTGTGAAGAACCCTTTTCTTTGTTTAAGGTGAAATCTTTTTTCCTCTAACCTCAAAGGGTGTCCTCTTGTCAGTTTAAAATCTCTTGCTACAAAAAGTTCACTTGACAAAGCCTTATATTGACCCTGGATGTATTTAAATAACGTAATCATATCTCCTCTTAGACGCCTTTTTTCTAGCGAAAATAAGTTTAATTCGGTTAGTCTTTCTTCATAACTTAGTCCCTCCATTCCACTTATTAGTTTTGTTGCCCTTCTCTGTACTTTTTCCAGCTCTAAAATGTCCTTTTTATGAAGTGGTGCCCAAAATTGTACTCCATATTCCAAATAAGGACGTTCTAGAGATTTGTATAGTGGCAGAATTATATTTGCTTCCCTGGCTTCTGTACCCTTCTTAATACATGCTAATATTGTATTTGCCTTTGCAGCTGCTGCTTGGCATTGAGCACTGCTACCTAGGCGGTTGTCCACAAGCACTCCCAAATCCCTTTCAATATCTGATACACCTAGATTTGCTCCATTCAGATTATACATTGCATGGCTATTTTTCCTTCCCAGATGCATAACTTTACATTTCACTAATTTATGCAAATCCCTTTGTAGGGAAAGTACATCATTATCTGATTTAATTACCTTGCACAACTTAGTGTCATCAGCAAAAATGGAGACACTACTTTCGAGTCCTACTTCTACGTCATTAATAAATATGTGTCTTGGTGGCTCCAAATCCTTGTTTGTAATGGTGGGATGTTATATGATTGAGACTGTTTGGGACAAAAAAGGACAGTTTCTTTATTGCACATTTCTATAAGAATGTATAGTAAAGCAATCATTATAAGCTGATATTTTTTACAGAAAAGGTTAATTTTGTTTATGTGAAATAGTGAAATGGATGGGCTTAGCCACTTTTCTGTATGGGTAATTTAATGGTAGTTACTAGTATGATACCACCTATATCAGTGGTTCCCAAACCTCTCCTCAAGACCCACCAGAGAGGCCATGATTTAGGTGAAACTCTGTGAATACACAGGTGAAGCAATTTTAAACTCTACCACCTGTTAAATACTAGTTGCCTCACTTTTGTTCATACAGTGAGCTTTGGGAACCACCGATCTATACAGGGTTAAATTCTGAGGCCCACCACTTCTATTTGTTTGGTTTAGATAAACTAAAAAGATGATTTATTGAATGTTCTGTTGGCTGCTGCTTTATGGCAGCTTATACATGTTGAAGTTTTGTTACGTGTTACTTCACAGGTTTTTTTAGCATCTATACTGTGCTATTCATTAACAATAAAATAACTATGTCCAGAGTTAACAAATAACAATGTCAAAACCATTGTGTAAAAGTGACCTTAGGATCACATTGGCTCCAGCTATTCCTTATTGTTTAGCTTTTTTTTGTAATAGAACTTTTGAATATATTATCAGACAAATTCATGGATCTATTTTGTTTAGATTCAAATCACTGAAATTATTTCCAGGTCTGCGCTCATTTATTCAGACTGTGTATCTGCAAATGTGCACGTATGAGCAGCAACTGCCTGGCCCTGTAAATATCCCAGACGTATAAATCACTCTCTAAGATTAAAATAAGGGTAGATTTCTTTTCAGGAAACCCTTTATCTTGAGGACAATAAGGATTTCCTGTAAGGGTCATTCTCTTCTGTACCTTAACCTAGACAAGTGGAGAAGATGAGAAGTATTGGCATCAAATGAGCTCAGACACAGCGACCGTAGGGAAGTCAGAACACAATCCTGAAATTCCCTCTGTACAGTGCTGTGCGACATGGAGGTTAACACACTCCTCATTTCCTCTTGACACACATTTTTTAACTACGCAATAATAAAAATGGACAATTATTTCCAGGAATTGCTCCCTTGAGATACCCTCACAATGGGTTGGTCTTGACGGAGTCAGTCAGTTCCAGACTATTCTTGTTGACGCCAGATGCCTAAAGGAATCTAGGAGCCTTAATACTCCATTTAAATACACACGGTCCAATACATATTGTGTTAGACATATCATCTCAATTTACATGTTCCTTTTCCATCAGGAAGTTACTGTTACCTGATATGGGTGTCAGGGGATATCCTCTAAGACTACGTTATTTTTTAAAATGTTGTTTTATTACATAGATACTAATTAACCAAGTCACAAAGAAGAGAATGCATCTGAAAAGATGCATACATTAAAGGGATATCTAAATGAGCTGGATTAATACATTTCTTCACTCTGTTGGCAAAAAGCAGCCTATGTGTACGCAGCACATCTCATAAAACATTTTATTTTTATTAATATCTAAAAATCCCTCTAACGATCATGTTGACACCCCCACTACATTTCCCGTGCTCATTTGCCTACATATCCCATGCTGCTTTGCACCACAGCCAATAGGAGAGCAGTGTTGTTGTCACTGCTGGTATATGACTCATCCCTGCTTCCTGGCTTTGCTGTGTGGTGTTGTCATAGCAACTAACAGTGCTATGTCTGAAATCTTTCTCTAACCGGACTGGCCAAAACAAATTGGAGGGGGTATTAACCTTGATTTTAAACTGTCATAAATTAAAATAGATTTTGCAAACTTCAAGGTAAGTGTTTAAATGTTTACTTTGGTATATTTTCATGCATTTTTTTTCATAAACTTCTGATTCTCCTCCATCAGATGCATACATAATCCAGGAAAATTAGATATCCCTTTAATCAAAATAGTTATGCCTATTTCCATTTCTAATAGTAGCAAAAAGAAAGAGAAAAGTACACCTTTAATGCCAATGATATTGTTTACCCTCATAAAATGATCCTACATATATGATGGAAAAATCTAAATCAAATATCTTATTTTAAAATATAATTTTATTAATGTACACAATATACACAAGACAATAAAATATCTTAAAATCACGGTAGTCGGGCCATCTACAGAATTAAGTTAAATTTATGCAGAACCAATATATTACAATAATTATTAAATCACTCTAACTGTATATCAAAAGAATGAACCCATTGATATAGTAAATATGATCAAAAGCAAATCAATACAGAATAAATCAACAATGGGCTGGTCAGTACCAGTTTATATAGTTAGTTAAATATTCATACAATTAGAGATGTGCATTTAATATATGGGTTGCATACATGTAGATTACTATACAATCAATAATGCTCAGCAAGTGCCACCTTCATTCTGTAGTGGGGAGTGTAAAGGCAGGTAGGGGAGACTACAGTTGTACCTCTGTGGCCCTCTTTGTAAATACAATAGCAGATTTGACATATGGAGGCCTGCTAGTTACCTCCCTAACTACCTATACAAACCAGGTCTATGCTATCTATTCTGGGACTATGCCCACCACCTGCCCACTTACCCACTCCAGAATGACATCTGTGGATTGTAGGCACAGCACAAAACAGCAGCTGAACCAAGATCCTACACAGACGGAGGTACGACAGCATGGAATCCAAAACCAGAAGTAGACGGCCGGAAGTGATCCGACGCGCATGTTTCGCGCCAGCTTCAACAGGCGAAACATGCACGTCGGATCACTTCCGGTTTTGGATTCCATGCTGTCGTACCTCCGTCTGTGTAGGATCTTGGTTCAGCTGCTGTTTTGAGCTGTGCCTACAATCCACAGAGGTCATTCTGGAATGGGTAAGTGGGCAGGTGGTGGGCATAGTTCCAGAATAGATAGCATAGACCTAATTTGTATAGGTAGTTAGGGCGGCAACTAGCGGGCCTCCATATGTCAAATCTGCTATTGTATTTACAAAGAGGGACACAGAGGTACAACTGTAGTCTCCCCTACCTGCCTATACACTCCCCACTACAGAATGAAGGTGGCACTTGCTGAGCATTAATGATTGTATAGTAATCTACATGTATGCAACCCATATATTAAATGCACATCTCTAATTGTATGAATATTTAACTAACTATATAAACTGGTACTGACCAGCCCATTGTTGATTTAATCTGTATTGATTTGCTTTTGATCATATTTACTATATCAACGGGTTCATTCTTTTGATATACAGTTAGAGTGATTTAATATTTATTGGAATATATTGGTTCTGCATAAATTTAACTTAATTCTGTAGATGGCCGGACAACCGTGATTTTAAGATATTTTATTGTCTTGTGTATATTGTGTACATTAATAAAATTATATTTTAAAATAAGCTATTTGGTTTAGATTTTTCCATCATATATGTAGGATCATTTTATGAGGGTAAACAATATCATTGGAATTAAAGGTGTACTTTTTTCTTTCTTTTTGCTACTATTATCAATTTTTACACTGCCAATGATATTTTCTCAGTAGCGATATACAGTAACTCACTAGATATGTGAACATATCCAATTATTATAATTATTTCTACGAGATAACCTGGATAATTACGGTACTTTTTATCTTGTCTTTTTTCAAACCTATTTCTATTTCTATAAATACATTGCGTTGTTGGAAACATAATGATACTTTTCTGCACTGAAATCTAGCACTTAAACAGAAATTGTGTGCTACCTACAGAGTAAGTTTTCTTTATAATATTATATTAATAATACACTATTAATACTACTATTAATACTACAATCTTACATATATATGAAAAGGTACATCATTGTTTTGAGGATGAGGTTTGGATTATTTGTCTACACAGATCTGTTATGAAGATTGGTTCTTAGATGTTCTGCCTGGAGATCTTATGCAAAGGAAGTGTGAGGTTTTGGGAACTTATCCTGCACACTAAAAATACTACATGCACACAAAGAACATGTTAATGTAATACAGGAAGCATTCTGCAAGACTGCTTGGTCACAGTGCAAGGGGGAGCAGGAAGAGGTGATAATAACAATGTAGAAGGATAGAGATACATGTCCACCTAGAGGGGCAGGGAGGATGATGGATTGGGGTGGGAGAATTGATGATGCATGAAACTGGAATTGGAAGAGTGAATGATGAATAGGAGTTGAGGGGGGAAAACGATGACAGAGGGAGTGGTTTGGGACTTTAAATAGAGAGATATGGTTGCAAGTGACACAAAAATATGTAGTATTTTGGCCTCATCGCTAGAATCATTTTTCTCATTTAAATATCTGTATATCATTTAAATATCTGCTATAAGTGTAAAGTTGATCATTTTCAAATGTACAGTATTACTTTACAGTTGTAGCTAGGGTTCAACAAAAGCCTGTACAGCCCTTGTAGTCATGAGCGTAGGAGCTAAAGGTGGGAGAGGGTATAGCTAATTGTATACACAGACCTCAAGATGGCTTAGATATACATACAGTGGATATAAAAAGTCTACACACCCCTGTTAAAATTTCAGGTTTCTGTGCTTGTAAAAAAATGAGACAAAGATAAATAATTTCAGAACTTTTTCTACCTTTAATGCGACCTATAAACTGTACAACTCAATTGAAAAACAAACGGAAATCTTTTAGGTAGAGGGAAGAAGAAATAGAAAAATAAAATAATATGGTTGCATAAGTATGCACACCCTTAAACTAATACTTTGTTGAAGCACCTTTTGATTTTATTACAGCACTCAGTCTTTTTGGGTATGAGTCTATCAGCATGGCACATTTTGACTTGGCAAGATTTGCCCACTCTTCTTTGCAAAAACACTCAAAATCTGTCAGATTGCGAGGGCATCTCCTGTGCACAGCCCTCTTCAGATCACCCCATAGATTTTAAATCGGATTCAGGTCTGGGCTCTGGCTGGGCCATTCCAAAACTTTAATCTTCTGGTGAAGCCATTCCTTTGTTGATTTGGATGTATGCTTTGGGTCGTTGTCATGCTGAAAGATGAAGTTCCTCTTCATGTTCATCTTTCTAGCAGAAGCCTGAAGGTTTTGTGCCAATATTGACTGGTATTTGGAACTGTTCATAATTCCCTCTATTCTTAACTAAGGCCCCAGTTCCAGCTGAAGAAAAACAGCCCCAAAGCATGATGCCTGCCTCCACCACCATGCTTCACTGTGGGTATGGTGTTCTTTTGGTGATGTGCAGTGTTGTTTTTGCGCCAAACATATCTTTTGGAATTATGGCCAAAAAGTTCAACCTTGGTTTCATCACACCATAACACCTTTTCCCACATGCTTTTGGGAGACTTCAGATGTGTTTTTGCAAAATGTAGCCTGGCTTGGATGTTTTTCTTCGTAAGAAAAGGCTTTCGTCTTGCCACTCTACCCCATAGCCCAGACATATGAAGAATACGGGAGATTGTTGTCACATGTACCACACAGCCAGTACTTGCCAGATATTCCTGCAGCTCCTTTAATGTTGCTATAGGCCTCTTGGTAGCCTTCCAGACCAGTTTTCTTCTCGTCTTTTCATCAATTTTGGAGGGAGCTCCAGTTCTCGGTAATGTCACTGTTGTGCCATATTTTCTCCACTTGATGATGACTGTCTTCACTGTGTTCCATGGTATATCTGATGCCTTGGAAATTAATTTGTACTCTTCTCCTGACTGATACCTTTTAACAATGAGATCCCTCTGATGCTTTGGAAGCTCACTGTGGGCCACAGCTTTTTTCTGGGGGATGCGACTAAGAAAATTTCAGGAAAGACCAACTAGAGCAGCTGAACTTTATTTGGGGTTAATCAGAGGCACTTTATATGATGGCAGGTGTATGCTGACTCCTATTTAACACAGTTTGGAATGTGATTACTTAATTCTGAACACAGCTACATCCCCAGTTATAAGAGGGTGTGCAGACTTATGCAACCACATTATTTTTATTTTTCTTCCCTCCACCTAAAAGATTTCAGTTTGTTTTTCAATTGAGTTGTACAGTTTATAGGTCACATTAAAGGTGGAAAAAGTTCTGAAATGATTTATCTTTGTCTCATTTTTTTACAGCACAGAAACCTGACATTTTAACAGGGGTGTGTAGACTTTTTATATCCACTGTATATACACAAAATGGAAAAACATTTTTGGGGAGGTGTCCTTCTTAGTCCCCCATTTCTTTCACCCATACTTGTGATGTGGATGGTTATACTTGCTATTGGCCCCAACCACATCAGCCTTCATTTGACTCTGCTGTTACTGAAACTTTCATAAAAAAGTTTATTATCACATTTATTACCTGATCCTACATAGGTGCACCATTATACAGGAGCCCTATATAATGAGTGGTTTCCAGAAGAAAGTGCACTAACAACATTTTGACAGATTTAAATACGTCAACTACCAATATATTGTACTCCCCCAAGGGATACATACACATTTACTAAAGGGATTTAGGGATTAACAGAGATGTGAGACTATTCTGAGGATTAGGCTCAAGCCTTTTAAATATAAATATAAAAATGGGTATGGGTAATGTTGATTGACCTATTGGTTATTGTCTACTGGCAAAACGGATTTCTATGTTTCTAATAAATTCTTGTGTGGTGCTATTTGCAAGAAACATTTCCAAAATCATGAATCCTCTATTTCACATACTTTAATTGTTTATGATGGCATCAGAAATACTAAACATTCCAGAGCAAGACCAAATGGTCATGTTACACAAATCTGTATATATATACTTTACTTGTGCAAAATTAGATAGCCAGAATATTGATGGGAGAGAACAGAACATTGGTATGCAAATATGGTAGCACGTATTCTACCCTCTGTGTTCTCAAGGATACTGACTGTGCTACATGAGTCCATGCACATAACTTAAACTATTTTAAGGCCTTCAAAGCTACTGTCATCTATCCAAAACATATTTTTATGCTCGCACATACAAAAAGAAAACTTTGTGCCCAATGAGTCATTAACCTCTTATTTTCAGAAGTCTTCCCATGACCCAACTAGGATCTTGTAAATGGCTTTGTTCCATAAAATACAAATCTGTGTTTGACATGGCAGTCCTCACGTTAAGTAAAGCAGCGGTATAAATAATTTATTGTGATGCTTGCATTTTGTCATGCAGTGAAAAGATTTGTTTTTGTATACCTGTATGTGAAATTATTAAGTACCTTCTTTTGCAATATTTCCAAACATAGATGTTAGCCATGAATGGTAATGGAGCAGGCTATTTATAAATCCAGGAACCAGTATTTGGCTGGAGAAGTACCCTTGACAAGTCAAAACAGACATGCTCTAAAGAAAAATTTCCTGTGCTTAACACCAAAAAATAGGTAAATACCAAATAAAAAAAAAGATTAGGGAACTTTATTTAAATACTTGTTAAAATATTAAAAATGCCTCAAACTAGATGACAAAATCAAAAAATGTATGTGAGGGTATAGTCTTCATAAAGGTATGAGATAGATAATATGTTAGACTTATGGAAACGTTTCCTTGTAACATAAAACATACATGCAACCACACAAAGCCTATGTCCCACTTTTGGGGAACCTCCTAACTCAAGGGATATTTGATCCCAAAGTTTCTGTGCTTTATTCCCTTTGTAAAGTATGCAACACCTCAGTTTGTCATTCAAACCATTCAAAAGAAAAAAAACAACCATACAGCTTCTGCAAATGGTATCAAATATTGCCCTTATTTAACAGTCGTCAAAAAAACTGGTGACCCATTGAATATTTAGCAAAAAGCTAATATAGAAAGTTAAAAGGCCGTCTCTAGTTGGATATAATCAAAATAATTGCATTTAAGGCCCTGACGGACAGTTTAGCTGCACTACATGGCAGCTTTATCAAAGGATTGGGTTCTGGGGAAGCCCCTTTGATTGGTTTGATGCCCTCAAACCAATCCTTTGGTATGTTAGAACTTGTGTGACCTACACTAGGGAGTGGTGTGTGCTGTCTTCGACCCATCCCCATAGTGTGAGTCTTGCTAGTCTGTCTGTTTTCTTCCTCTAAGTAAGTGTCCTCCTTCCCAGAATCAGGATTGAAGGCCTGAGTGACCTATTTCTGGAATACATTAGTATTTATTTTCTTGCAACCGCCCTCCCAAAATCAATGCACTGACTTAATCCCCCCATCACTTACTTAATTGTATAATTTATATAATAAAAAAAAATGTTTTATCATGTTCAATATTCTGTTGTTTTAAAACTGCTGCTGTCACTTTCAATTTCAAAACCTCTTGTGCTGCAGTTAAGCACACTGGCTTATCACATCTAGCCCCCTGCTAATGACTTGCCTAAACTGTTTGGGTCTATTCCCAAACTGTGCTATAACAGATAGAGCTGAACCTGTCTGTCAAACGCAGCATCATCCAATCAGAATGGCCTGGAAAGAAAAGTCCTGTATCATACAGGGACTGCAGCTCTCACAGTGAATACATTGGTGCAATCTCAATAAAGTTTATTGAAGAAAAAGACACAACAACTGCCAGCTCACAGTGCATGCAGATATAGGGAGCTGCATGTAAAGCTTCAGTTTTCTCAATTCTCTGGTGGTCCTATTGATTCTGACAACCCTGCTCCACACACCAAGCTTGTGACCTGTCTGTCACCACCGCAGCCTATACCATAAAGAAGCAGCTGCAGAGCTCAGGTGAGTCCATATTCCTCTCTGTGTCTTGCTGTTGTTGTTCTGTACTTCAGTCGTGTCTGACTCTCAGTGACCACATGGATGCAGCACACCAGGTACATCTGTCTGTGTTTCTGGTTGTGCTTATCCATATGGTTTTCATGGCAAAGATACTGTGAGTGGGTGGCCAGTTCCTACTCCATTGGACTGCCTTTTGTCTGATCTCTCTAAAATGACCTGCCCATAATGGGTGACCCTTCATGATATAGCTCACAGCTTCATTGAGGTAACAAGCCCCTTCAGCATGACAAGATAGCGATCCAGAAGGGGTCCTAGTCTCTCTTTCTATGTCCATATGTATTTATAAGGAGAGGATATACTTACTTTTGAGGTATGTCTCTTATTCGGCGCTCATTGTGATCCTCTCCCCTGGTCCTTTTTTATATATATATATTTTTTTTTTTTAATGATAATTAATTGATGAATAAAATAATAAATTAATATACTTAACCTATTTGTAATGAATATATGCAGCAATCAATATCCTGAAGAGCTAGCAATATGTGTTTATTTTCCTGCAGCATACAATGTACATTTGGATTGTTGGTGACCTGAGGAGAAAGTGTCAGCAATGTGGCAATTGTGCAGTGGTAATAGGCTGCATACGCAAGGCCAAAGCGTTTGTTTAGTTGTGTAAAGTGGCATTTTAAAAATAATAATGGTAATATTATCAGTTACAAGTTAGAGTTGTAAAATGGCGGCGATTTTGTACCTCGATTTGTCGATTTGGCCTGTCGATTTGGCGATTAGGCGAAATTTCTTTGTGTTATTGTTGTTTTTGTATGTGCGCAGTTCGGCCGTTAACTTCGTATTTTATAAGTGCCGCAAGTCGTATTTTTTTTCCCTAAGTCCCGGTTTCCTTTTTGCAACTTTTACAGGCCGTCATTTTTTCAAACTGCTACGGGTCTCACATTGTGAATTGTGTAATTGAGATTTCTGTTGATGTGTAGTTCCGCGGGTTTAAATTTGTGTTGAACTGTAGTTCCGTGGGTCGCAGGGATGAGCGCCTATGGTGCTCATCTCCACCAGCGCAATGAACGCCTTCAGCGGTCACTGCCTAAGTCGTTCGGGGTCATACTGATGAGTGCCTACGGCGCTCATCACCAGCGCAATGAACACCTTCAGCGCTCATCTCCACCAGCACAAGGAGCACCTTTGGCTCTCCTTGCCAGCAACTGCGGCGGGCTTGCTGCGCGCAAGTGTTAGCAACAGCCCGTATTGCTCACAACTATATATGTAATGTAAAGGCAGCCTATAAACTGAATAAATATATTTTTTAAATATCTTTTACAAACACATAGATTTATATTGTATTTTTTGAAGATAATAATGTCTAAAATGGAGTGAGAAACACAACAGTACTGAGTCATGCAGAACCAACTGGTTGTGGTCTGTTGGTGAATTATCACCCTGTCCTTCTGTAGGGGCAAGCAGTTCCTCCCACGTGCTGCTTAGTCTCTGTTTAGAGAGGTATGGTGATGGGGGGGTATTGAGGAAGGGAGGAAAGGGATAGAAGGAGAGATGGATAGAAGAAGAGGCATAGAATATCTCTAACTTTCTATCTCCCTCTCTCTCTATCCCTTCCTCTCTCTCTATCCCTCTCTGTAACTCTCTATCCACCTCTTTCACTCCCCCCCCCCCCCCTCCCTCCCCTCTATCTCTACCCCTGTCTTTCTCTATGGGATCACTTTTGTGAGTGGAGACTGTGTAACTAGGCAGGGTCTATGCATGTTGTGAAGGGGAGGGGTTTATTCTGTTGGGTGGAGTCAATGTAAGGGGAGGGGCCAGGTATCTATTTTCTGCCCCACCAAGTTGGAAAGTGACCAGCTGCCACTGTTGCAATCCATGAATTGGCCTTACAGTACAAATAGGTGTCTGTGATTAAAATGTGAAACTTAGCTTTTTTTATAATTGAGACAGTATAGCTCTGTGAACAGTTTTTAAGTAGGTTTATCTCTAGTATGCAAATGATATGTAAAAATAAACATGTTTAAAAAAAAATAATTTTTCTGCATCCTGAAATGTGAAATCCCTCACCCTTTGTTTGCCAATGATGACAACAGTTTAATCTTGATTATCTCTACCATTCATCTGTGTATGTTTTTTTTTGTTAGAGGAGGTTAAAGGGCCATTTACATTACAGTATGTACCCTTCATGGTGTGAAAGAGCACACAATTGTATGTTGAAATGAGCTGATTTTTAATTACACTAATAACAGCTAAGAAATCTAAACTTTTAAGTGTAGCCTGCCTACTGACAGTTTCATGATTACCAAGCCGTAAGGTGAGGACTGTGATTTATAGCAGGTTTTCCCTGAACTCATGAATGTAGTAACAAGTTAACCTAGGACTGACCTATTTAGGTGATTCCATCATCCCATACTCTGTGCAGATAGATGAGGTAAAGGTTAACATTTGTTTTTATTTTGCTCACTAAACAGAGCTGTAGTGTCTGGCTAGTTTTAATTTATTTAATTTCTTTGTGAAAATGCATGTATTTCACAAATGCTAACCTTTATTTAGACCCCATAATAAAACTTAACTGAATAAATAAAAACAAAAGATGATGGATAAAATGTAAAACTATATTATAAGATCAATATGCTACCCCTTGAGTTGGATATATTACAGTAGTAAGAGAACATATATCATCACTTGAATATAAATGTATATCAAAGACTTCTCTCTCAGGGATAATTTAAAGTTATTATCAGATACTCTTAATCCTCAATGCACAGAACTCCTCTATAGTTATCTATCTACCAATGTTCAGTACCTGGGTTTCATTTTTGAAATCCCATGAGACCACAATGGAAGTGGAGACTCAAATCTACTGCTTTCGCTGCATGATATTCTGCACAAGGGCCACTCAAAACCAATTTGTCAGATCTTTTGATTGATAAAAGGTCATCAAATAGTGGAGGGAAGTGTTAGTGTCTAATGAGTCAAAATGATTTATTTAGCAACCTCTATAATTATAGTCATACTGTAAGTCTTACTAATCTATGTCTGTCTTCTTCCTCTGAGTCAGTTTCCATATCCCAGAATCAGCAATGAGTGCCAGAATGACCTGGCATTATCAGAAAGAGACAGATAAAATATTTCTGGATGAAAATACATTAGTATTTATTTTCTTGCAATCCATGAATGGGCCGTACAGTTCACATAGGTGTCGTGATTAAAATGTGAAACTTAGCTTTTTAAAATTGAGATAGTAAAGCTAAATGAACCATTTTCAAGTCGCTTTATATCTAGTATGCAAATAATATGGCAGAATGCACATGTTTAGAGGAAGATTCATTTTCTCTGATCCTGAAATTTGTCATTGAAATCCCTCACCCTTTTTTTGCCATTGTATCTGTTTATGGTCTTTGTGAAAGGAGGTTAAGTATGCCATTTTATTTTCGGCCTCTAGAAGATTGAACTGGAGGATTTATAAAGAGAGAACATTATGCTGAACCTGGATATGCGTGAAAAAAAGAATACCGTACAGACAAAGAGCCTCATTCAATTGAGGCTTTCGGGAGATCCGTGCTCACAAATGGAGCTTGCAAATTACTTTGCTATTCAATTGGCTTCCGTTTGCGTGCTCTAATTGAGTTACGTGCTCCGAGCTGCGATTCTTTGCGATTTCTCAAATCGCAACTTAAAGCCCTCCAAGCCTTTGATCTTTCACGTTTGCAAGACTTCCGAATGCTAAAAACGCAAATTGCTATTCAAGTTACTGGTACCAAGGAGGTCTCGCAAAGACCTTAATGACATCTACAGAGCACTGTAAATCATATATATAGTTGTCGTACTGCGAGTTGTCGTCACACTTTGCGAGCCTAGCCAAGCGAGGTGAGCCGTAAGGTGAGCAGTTGAGGCACCCAGGACTTAGGCTGCAGTGAGCGCCAAAGACGCTCATTGCACTGCAAGCCTTGCAAAGCAAGGTGAGCAGTTGAGGTACTCGGACTTGGACGCAAAATTACGGCTGAACCACCAAACTGGAAAAGCCTGCAAAAACACACAAATATGCCACAAAATAACTTCTCACACTCACACACAGCACAGGGGGTGGGAAGCCAAGGAGCCTGTGAGTGAGATTGCAAGTTAATTTGAGGCATATTTTGTATTTTTTAACGATCGAAAATCACAAGGCGCTCAATGCACTGCGAGCCCAGTGAAGCGAGGCAAGCAGTTGAGGCAAGCGACTGTGAGGGTTGCAACTGAGAGCCAAGCTTGTAACTCTAAAAACGCGAAAAACAAACAACATAATTTAACAAAATTAATAACACTCTCAAACACAGCACAGGGGGAGATCCAGGAAGCCGGGGAGTGAGGATGCAAGTGAATTTGAGCCATATTTGGGGGTTTTCGTCAATCCGAAATTGGCCAAGCAAGGAAAAAAATGGCGGACGAAAAACGTAAAAATTCTAAAACTGGATGAAAACGAGGCTGAACCTGGAAAATACAGTAACACTAACACCAACAATGCCAGGCATGCAGGACTTTGAAAATAAAAACAACGTCTGTCAGCGCAAAACACGCAAACATTCAGCAGACACACAGAGGAGAAAGACACAGGGGGGAGATGGTGGAAAGAGACACATTCCCAAGCACAAAACTTGCAGGTTAACAAAACATGCAATGAGTGGTCCGTACAGAAGGTGGGAGGAAAGGGTCGCAATGAGCCCCTTCGCCGCCCTTGCGCACCACGCGATGAGCGTCTTTGCCGTTCATTGCGGGGCTAACAATGATCACCATCTATAATGTTAATGGTAGGTGTACTTTAACAGTTAGAGACAGAATAACAAAAAACAAGAAAAACACATGTCAAAAAAGTTATAGATTGATTTGCAGGTCAATGAGGGAAATAAGTATTTGACCCCTTTGACTTAGTACTTGGTGGCAAAACCCTTGTTGGCAATCACAGAGGTCAGACATTTCTTGTAGTTGTCCACCAAGTTTGCACACCTCTCGGGAGGGATTTTGTCCCACTCCTCTTTTTAGATCCTCTCCAAGTCATTAAGGTTTTCAGGCTGATCTTTGGCAACTCGAACCTTCAGCTCCCTCCACAGATTTTCTATGGGATTAAGGTCTGGAGACTGGCTAGACCACTCCAGGACCTTAATGTGCGCTGCAGGATTTCAGTCCTTTACGACGTAGTGTGTCACCAATTGTTTTCTTGCTGACTATGGTCCCAGCTGCCTTGAGATCTCAGCTCGTTACCTGTATAAAAGACACCTGGGAGCCAGAAATCTTGCTGATTGATAGGGATTCAAATACTTATTTCCCTCACTGACCTGCAAATCAATTTATAACTTTTTTGACATGCGTTTTTCTTGTTCTTTTTTTTGTTATTTGGTCTCTCACTATTAAAATACACCTAACATTAAAATGATAGACTGATCATTTCTTTGTCAGTGGACAAACGTTCAAAATCAGCAGGGGATCAAATACTCTTTTCCCCCACTGTAAGTTACAAAGTGAGTACTAACTAAACTGAGATATTTGACTTCAGTACACATCATCATGCCTAATTTGATAGCTATCACATATAATAGTTGTCAAACTACGAATCGTCACAGAAGTCTTCCGAGTTCGGAGCACTTAGCTGATGAGCATAGAAGGCGCTCATTGGCTGCGAGCCTCGCATAGCAAGCAGTTGAGGCATTGAAACTTGGAGCACTTAGGCGATGAGCGCCAAAGGCAGTTGAGGCATTGAAACAGGCAGGACTTGAGCGCCAAAGGCGCTCCTGAGAGCCTTGGGAAGCGAGGCAAACCGTTGAGACATTGAAAAAGCGGTTAGGAAACGCGGGATTGCCTTAGGCTGCAAGCAGTTGAGGAACGCAGAACTTAGAAAAAAAATTGTGAGGCACGAAACTGAGAAAAAAAAAATACGAGGTTGAAAAAATACGTTAACGGCTGAACCGTGGAAATACAAAAAACAAACAAAAAAACTCACACACAGCACGGGAGGGGACAGCTAGAACGTCTGGGAGTGAGGTTCCACACGAATTTAAGACAAATTTTGCAGAGTTTCAGGACTCGAAAATCGGCTAAGCGAGAAAAAAAATGGCGGCCGAAAAAAATGAAAAAGAGGCTACATTACCCCAAACCGTGCAAAACACTGCCAGACGCGTACCACTTTTACACAGGAACGTACGAGGTACAAAATGCACTATTAGAAAGGACACATAGACAATTGCGCCATATTACAACATTTACTTGCAACTAATAACATTACGAATCTAAAATGGCGCATTACACGACTAAACCAACGGTTTGGCGTGGCGCACGCAGCCTATTTATACTGCAGAATTGGCACATTGTTGACACTTTCTCATCAGGGCAGCAACTGTACATTGTATGCTGCAGGAAAATCAAAAGAGATTGTTAGCTCTTCAGGATATTGATTGCTGGATATATTAATTAGAAATAGGTAAAGTATATTAATTTATTAAGTAATTAGTTAATTAATTATTATTAAAAAAAAGAAAAAGATATATACATATATATATATATATATATATATATATATATATATATATATATAAAATGCTAAATAGCATATTTTACACTGACGTTACTTTATGAATACATTAATCCTTTGCACTTCCTAATACATTTGTTCGTTCAAAATTAATTATTAAAGTACATTAATTTAATAAGTATTAATTAGTAATGGAAAATAAAAATTTAGACTTTCCACTGCAGTTATATATATCGCGCCAAAGCTGCTCAGAGGAGCAAAAGTACACGAGAGGAGAGGCTCGCAATGAGCAATGAAGGTGCTCAGATGAGAAAAAGTACACGAGAGGAGAGGCTCGCAATGAGCGCCGAATGAGCGCTGAAGGTCCTCAGAATAGCAAAAGCTTTACATTCTGTGGCAAACAGCATTGCCATGGCCTCATATTGCCCCGTAATTTTTGACGAGCAAGTCGCTTGTCACGGTTATAAAGAGTGTGAGATTGCACCATTTTTAAGTGTGTTTTTGCTTTAGTTCACTATTAGTTTTATCTTTAGTTCTTCTGATAATTATAACAGTAATGAAACAAAGGACACTGATACAATTTGTGCACAGGGCACCACAGCAATGGTTCACACATTTGTAGCTCTCCCTCTGTCTCAGAACATACAAAATGTCATGGATGGGGGTATTATACAGTATTTCACAAAAGTGAGTACACCCCTCACATTTTTGTAAATATGTTATTATATCTTTTCAATGAAGGAAGGACACTCTGCTACAATGTAAAGTAGTAAGTGTACAGTCTGTATAACAGTGTAAATTTGCTGTCCCTCAAAATAACTCAAAACACAGCCGTTAATGTCTTAACCGTTGACAACAAAAGTGAGTACACCCCAAAGTGTCAATATTTTGTGTGGCCACCATTATTTTCCAGTACTGCCTTAACCCTCATGGGTATGGAGTTCACCAGAGCTTCACAGGTTGCCACTTGAGTCCTCTTCCACTTCTCCATGATGACATCACAGAGCTGGTGGATGTTAGAAACCTTACACTCCCCCCCCCTTCCATTTGAGGATGCCCCACAGATGCTCAATAGGGTTTAGGTCTGGTGACATGCTTGGCCAGTCCATCACCTTTACCTTCAGCTTTTTTAGCAAGGCAGTGGTAGTCTTGGAGAAACGTACTGCCGGCACTGGGGAGCTACAGTTCATTGAGGGAACCATGAATGCCAACATGTACTGTGACATACTGAAGCAGAGCCTGATACCCTCCCTTCGGAGACTGGGCCTCACAGCAGTAATCCAAAATGATAACGACCCCAAACACACCTCCAAGATGACCACTGCCTTGCTAAAGAAGCTGAAGGTAAAGGTGATGGACTGCCCAAGCATGTCACCAGACCTAAACCCTATTGAGAATCTGTCATTATGGAGGAGCGGAAGAGGACTCCAGTGGCAACCTGTGAGGCTCTGGTGAACTCCATACCCATGAGGGTTAAGGCAGTGCTGGAAAATAATGGTGGCCACACAAAATATTGACACCTTGGGACCAATTTGGACAACGGTTTAGACATGTGTGTTGAGCTATTTTGAGGGGACAGCAAATTTACACTGTTATACAGGCTGTACATTTACTACTTTACATTGTAGCAGAGTGTAATTTCTTCAGTGTTGTCACATGAAAAGATATAATAAAATATTTACAAAAATGTGAGGGGTGTACTCACTTTTGTGAGATACTGTATAAAGGAAAACTACAAAGCTGGACTCATCACATACTGGACAAAAAGTGTAGTGGTCTTTGGCAATTTAAAAACTCACTAGGTTGAGAACACCCAGTCCCCCTCTTTCTTCTTAAAGACTGTCATGACTGCAATGTTTAGTGACTGTAATATTACTATTCATTATGGATATGGCCAAGGGCGCATGACATTGTTTCATGGTAATGACATATTATTGTTGTTTGGTTATATGTTGCCTGTACATTGTTATCTTGTATCCTAGGTATAATACATTATAGACGGAAAATGTCATATAGAACAGGAGAATATATGAAGAATTAAGGTAAAATGCTCTACACATAAGTTTAACTGTAGAACAGTGCATCATCCCAAATACAGGCCTTGATAAACAACATTCAAGTCAGATATCTGCTATTCGGGAGCCTTAAGCAAACACTTGTCATGTAGCTTAAGTAGCTGGTTAAAAGTTTCTATAGCAACCAAGGATGCAAGGCAGATGGAACTTAGTTCTGATATGACACACATACACAGGATATGAGTTAGATCACAGAGCCAGATGCACCTACACAAAGGAGAAATGATCCATCACCAGATAAGGGCATTTGAGCAGTTATGTACATTACCCACTGCAGATAGAATCTGACATCACTAGATGTACTGGGTCTCCCAGTGAACCCGTAGATGACGTTTACTATGATTGGCTATCCTGTGGCCAGAAAACTGTATATATGTTGCTAGTTCTGAATAAAGAGAGTTCTGATTTTTCCACATAAACAAATTATGGAACTATTTATTGTGCGCCTGCATCCTAAGTCGGGAGTGGTCCTGTTATGGGACCACTAATATCCTGTCTCCATTATTATCTGCACATATTCCTGGGCATTGCCTCTGTCCTGAAGCCATCATTTGTGCCAGAGGCGATATGAACTACACTGTCCTGCTGGGGTAAGTTTGAATTAGTTTCTTATCAAGTCCCCTTGAAGAAGCAGGTCATGACAAAGATCAATTCTTCTATCCCACCTTCTCTACCCATGCTGTCGCTGCTCTTTCCATTACACTTTTTCTCTTTGTATTCCATGCATTCCTCCTTCCATCAACCTCCTTTCTCATTTCATGTTCTCACAGCTTTCACCCCTATTTCAAATTTACATTTCACCATTATCCACTGTTCTTCCTATCGCCCCTGTGCTGCATTTCTACAGTGTGGCTCTGCTGTCTCTTTGCTATGCACACAGGAGTTTCTTCAGTTACCACCATCCCCTTATTCCACCTTCATGGACATCTCTGTTCTCAGACACAGAGTCTGCTACGAGAAAAAAAAGAAAAAAGAACTGCTGCTGGAAAAAGGAAGAAAGAGATGGTATTTTGTGGATCTGCAGCCTGAAGAAAGGAACAACCTAACATTTAAAGATAATTGAAATTGTAGAAGAAAGACTATGGTTCCATCTCAGTGTATTTCAACAAATAAGATAACTAAAAATAAAAATGGTGGTCTTCAAGAAATAACCCCAGCTCCTTTAAATACCCACTGACTTCACACAGGACTTGTGTCTGATTATAAAAGTGGAGAATAGCAGCACCCAGCCTTCAAAGGATCCAGGGCTGTACAGCAACACACACCTGGGGCTTTTCTCAAGAGCACTGGAGGGAGACAGTCTTTCCTTAATAAAACCTTTAGCCTACAAAGCCTTGTTAGATGGTCATGGATCTGCATCAGTTGTGCTCCAACTAATAACATGCAGGATGATGTAGTATCCCTTGAAACTTTGTATAGCAGAGAAACTGTGGTTGCAACTAGGAGTTATAATGCTGACCAGCCCTACTCAAAAAAAGTGTTCTAGTGCCTCTGACATGCAGGTGTCAATATCTGTTCAATAAGTATTATTGTATGCTTCATATGATACTTTTGTATGATTTGCCTTGGAGTGATAGCACAACTAAGGCAAACTTCATGTTACATCTACAGTCAGGTCCATAAATATTGGGACATCGACATAATTCTAATCTTTTTGGCTCCATACACCACCACAATGGATTTGAAATGAAACAAACAAGATGTGCTTTAACTGCAGACTTTCAGCTTTAATTTGAGGGTATTTACATCCAAATCAGGTGAACGGTGTAGGAATTACAACAGTTTGTATATGTGCCTCCCACTTTTTAAGGGACCAAAAGTAATGGGACAATTGGCTGCTCAGCTGTTCCATGGCCAGGTGTGTGTTATTCCCTCATTATCCCATTTACAAAGAGCAGATACAAGCTCCAGTGTTCATTTCAAGTGTGCTATTTGCATTTGTTGCTGTTAACTCTCAATATAAGATCCAAAGAGCTGTCACTATCAGTGAAGCAAGCCATCATTAGGCTGAAAAAACAAAACAAACCCATCAGAGAGATAGCAAAAACATTAGGTGTGGCCAAATCAACTGTTTGGAACATACTTATGCTGTTTGCCACACAATGTGAGGTTTTTGCTCCTCTGAGCGCCTTTGGCGCTCATTGCGAGCCTTTCCTCCCGCCTACTGTACGGGCCGCTCATTGCAGGGCTCGTTAACCTGCAAGTTTTGTGCTTGGGAAAGCCATGTTTCTTTTTCCAGCATCTCCCCCCTGTCCCTTCCCTGTGTCTTTCTCCTCGCGCTGAATGTCGTTTGTTTTATTTTCAAAGTCCCGCGTGCCTGTCGCTGTTGGTGTGTTACTGTCTTTGGCATTGTGTATTTTCTAAGTCCCGTGTGCCTGGCTTTGCTCAGCCTCGTTTTCATCCTGTTTCAGAATTTTTACGTTTTTCGTCCGCCATTTTTTTCCTCGTTTAGCCAATTTGCGATTGTCGAAAAACTGCAATTAGGGTTCAAATTCGTTTGCAACCTCACTCCTAGGCTTCCTGGCTTTCCCCTGTGCTGTGTGTGAGTGTGTTTTTTTTTTTAAATTAGTTTGCTTGTTTTTCGGGGTTTTAGAGTTATGCGCTTGAACTAAGTTTGGCCGTTAAATTAGCAAATGGCGTTCCTCGCGGTCAGCGGCAAAGTGCTAAGTTTTTCGTCGGCGGCCTGTGTGCGATGACAGCTCGCCGCGCTTTGCAAGGGACGCAAAAGCGTGACCAACATCGCAAACGTTACATACACTGACAACTATATATGCGATACGCCAACGAAAAGCAATGAGGAATAGGTTATAAAAGCTTTATATCAAAAGAGTAGAGAAGCAGCATTTAAATAGTATCCAAAAGTATAAACTATAGATAAAAAAATCTGCCTATGACTTCACAAGCCTTGAACTCATAGCAATATTCTACTCCTTTGATGTAATGTTTTCAGATGTTTTCATCCTATTTCATTTCATTCATTCATCTATAAATATTTTGCAGGGGAGTAACTACAGTTGGTTGGTTTGCAGAACCATATATCAGAGTCAGATATAAATGCTTCTGGTTTTAAAAATGTTTTGCACCACATAATTCATATTTAGTCTTAACTTATAACTAAGATTTAAACAGCATGAGCAAATTTACGGATGTCCATTTTACCTGTCTAAATATATCTTCTGAAATAAAGAAAAGGAGTAATTTTCTGAAGATGACAATGACTCAGTATACAAAAAAAAAAAAAAAGAATATTTTTTACTTGCGATTTCTTCATTTTTTTATTGACCATTATTTTTTAGTTATATTGCACCTTGTGGTCAAATGCAGAGGATTTTAAATTTTCATGTAAATAATGATTAAACAAAATTCACATTACATATATAACACTTAATTACAATGCAAAATAATATAATTCTATATAATTCAGTGACCCTTTAATTCCTTTGTTTGGTGATCAAAATAAATGAGGTCTGTAACAAACAAAGCAAAAACATAGTGCAAGAGTTATTAACATGTTACAAGGGATTTTAATGAAGTGCTAAAATCTCTATATTAATAGGCTTGTATAAGCTTTGAATGCCATGCACAATGCATGTTGCTACTGCATTTCATCAAGAACTAAGAAATACTGTAATGCCAATATAAAAATGCTAAATTAGTCACAGTGTGAACTAAACATATACAATTTACAGAAATAATTCGGAGACAAAGCAAAAATGGAATGTATTT
Organism: Discoglossus pictus; assembly: GCA_027410445.1. Lineage (NCBI taxonomy): Eukaryota > Metazoa > Chordata > Amphibia > Anura > Alytidae > Discoglossus > Discoglossus pictus. Next base: position 36,972,125 of record CM050167.1, read on the forward strand.
GTTATATATTAAATGTATAACCAGCTAGATACCTGCTATACCAAGAATTGATTGTAAAATATGTCAAACTTTAAGAAGAAATAGCATCAGTTTGTTCTCCTTTATAGTACTGGCTCATTAGGAATATGTTCAGTTCCAAGTTCCTCCTTTTGAGAACCATCAGCGCTTTGAAGTTAACGTTAAAGTGGAAGATACCCTGAAAATTTGAGGAAGCATATTGCTGAGCTGAAAAAACATTTCTTCTGAGATATTCTGAAAAATAAATATATAATAAATGAAAGTTAGTCATACATTTTTGAAAATATGTCCATATACACATTATTTTCTATCTGTATGCTTTAGCATATTATATTGCCCTAAGTACACCATTGCAAATACACATTACACTATGTAACAGATATAAACTAGAATGCAAAGTCATGCAATACGTGTCATGGTGTTGAACTGCTCTAAATTACATTTCCTGTTTATCAAAGATGGGCTTCCCAGACAAAGAAATAAAAAAAACACAACCTGAGGGAAATGTATCCTCTTTATCTTCGTCACAGTGTCGCCTGTTAGTGAGTTAATGAGTGTTTTGGGAACTGATAAAACCAGCAGTTACCATATTTAGACAATTGCTTCGAAACGTCACAAAATGCAAAGGCAAATATGCAAGATTTCAAAAATGTTGTGTTAGACTGACTATGCTGCCGGAATATACAAATTACATAATATGGAACAATCCATCTACATATATGTGTAAGGATATATCCATGGAAAACTTAAAAAAATAGTAAATAAACAATATCAAAAAACAAATATTGCTCAGACAAAGTAGCCAGATAAATTCAACAGTGATCAATATCCGAAACATTCAAACAAGAAACAATCCAGATATTCAAGATTTTCACTCCACATTACTGGAACCTCCATATACTTGACATGTTGTAATGCAGAATTTAGTGTTGCAGATGATGACATCCAAACAGTCAACATAGGTAGGTAGGGATACACCCATCAACTAAACAAACTGATGTGCAGATTACCTAGGAATTGATCTGATCCATTGGTCTTTTGTCTGCCAATGCCACTGTCTTCATGAGTGGCTATGTAATGTTTTTATTATATTCTCTATTAAATAATGGCATGGCTCTTAATTGAAAGTCCCCCCTTGTTTCCCTCTGGCACCCTTTCAGACATATTTTCTACACTATCCCTAATATTCATGGTAGCAGTCTTTTAATGAAGTTAATTGACATCACAGTTTTCCATTGATTATCAGTAATCTGGAAAAAGAACTATAAAACTAACAAAAACAGTAAACATTGTCTCTTATCTTAGAGGTTGAAACCTCAAAATGAGTTCTCTTTATTTGGAGTCAAGTGGTTTAGGACTTATAAATCATGCCAACTGCAAAAGGAGGTCTTTGGACAGAAAAAAAATCATCCTTAACAGAAAACTGCCACAGGGTCATCAGATCATGTCCATAATTCTCTATTGGAAACTTGGATTAGTTAAAAATGCCCACAGTTGAAATTGTTCTTCATCTTCAGCTTTCTGACATAAATAATATTTGCAGCTAGCCATTATACCATCTATCTTGATTAGAGCCACTGTCCCAGCTGAAGAGAAGCAGCCATAAAGCCGCCATGCTTCTCAGTAGGTATGGTTTTGAGTGATGAGTTGTGTTGTCTTTTAAAATTGAGCCCAAAAATATTCAACCCTTGCCTCACCAGATCATAAGACATTTTCCCACATAATGTGGGGTGATTAAATGTCTTTATATAGATGGTCTTGGATGTTGATTTTGTGAGAAATGGCTTCCATGTTGCCACCCTACCCCACAGACTAGACGTGTGCAGAATAAGGGAGACTGTTGCAAGAAGTAACCAGTACCTGCCAGATATTCTTATAGCTCCTCTAAAATTGCTATAGGACTCTTGGTAGCCTCCATGATAAGTTTTATCCTTTTCATCAAGTTTGGAGGGTTGTCCTGATCTTGGCAATGCTCCTCTGTTTTCTCCACATATTCATGATAGTCTTCACAGTACTCCACAATACATCCAATGCCTTTGATATGCTTTTATACCCCATTTCCCCATAGGTGGTTTGTCCGTTCCTTGCGGACCATGGCTATCACAGTACGATGAAACCAGGAAAGTAGGGAGAGATTTTTTTTTTAAAGGGATTAATCAGAATCACTTTTATTGATGGCAGGTTTTTACTTACCTTTGGACATGGTTGTTAATGGGATTGGTTGACTTTGAACACAGCTCTTGCCCAAAAAATAATGGATTGTGCACTTTTATATATGTTGTAATTTTTTTTTAAATTTCAATAACTTTTTCTAGTAATTTTCTATTTGTTTTTCCCTTGCATTTTGTTGGTTGCAAGGTACATTAAAGATAGAAAAATAATGGATATGATTCAGCTTGGTTTCTGGCTTTATAACACAAAAGCCTGCAATTTCAATATTGGTGTGTAAACTTTTAATATCCACTATACATAAGTGTCCAAAAGTAAAAAACTGTGAATTCATTTAAAAGACTGTAAAGTCCCAAATATTATTATTATTAGCGCTAGGTTACGTATCTAAACAAGCATGTTTTAAACATTTGCTTGAATTAACAAAAATTAATCCTTTGGTCTTACCAATGTACACTTTTTTCCCAATGCATTTCTGACAATGATGGATTAAATGTTCTTTATTACTGAATCAGAGGGTAATCATACTGATAATTCAACCCTTCAAAAAATGACACTGTAATTGAAGACATTCTTGAATGTTTGCTTTGCCTATAAAAATCCTCAAAATAATATTTGGCGTGAGAGCAATCTGAATTTACCTGGGGAACAAGAAATTGTACAGTTCTTGAAACTCCTCCATCCCAAGAAACCATTTCCATCATAAAACCTAAGAGACAGATAACAAGATGTATTATACAGTATATTATTATAATATATATTTTATAAAGAGAAGGTTACTAATTGGCAGTCTGTGCACCCCCCTCCCCATGTGCCCTCAATTTGCTGTGGTCGAAGCAAGTCTGTCTTTCACAGTAAACATAATATTTTATCCATCTATAACAAAACTATTTCCATCACTATCTGTCACTGTACTCAAGTTTAATTAATCTCACTTTCCAACATAATTATTTTTATAATTTTTCAAAAAAGTGTTAAATGTACTTTTGAGGATCCATTGGCCACATTTGTACGCTTTAATGTAAATAGATGTTCTATCATTGCCCTAGCCAGAGATACCAGGCAGCATTAAAAGAAAAAAGTTTGCATCAATACAGGAATATTTATGTTTTTACCAAATTTTACTTATGTCCACATTTGAAAAGCACAAATTTCCCATACTGAATTCATAATAAACTATAGAAAGAAGAGATTAAAATCAATAACACGAGACTCAATTTAAATTGTGAATTTACAAAAATTTGCCTAAATTTAAATATTGTTGTCCTATTATAAAATGACCATGAACAGAATGCCTAGTATGCAATCTGTAAAAGGCACACTAATTTAGTGAATGGGGAAATGATTTTTATTTTTACCATTCTGGTTTTAGCTTTACATGAGCACAGGCAGACAATGAATGTGCTGCCAGAAATATGCTCATGAAAACATGAATGCCACCAACATGTAATTTTCAGGAACAAAAATCTTGTTTTACAAATAAGAAAATTGTTCAATGCTTTTGATGTGAAATGTTGGCACCATTACACATTATGCACAATATACATATATAGGAACCAAGTGGATTCAACTAATTACAGGTCAAACAGTCTAATTACCAAGTGATGTTAATGAAGAGCTTTCTCTTAAAGAGGCATGGCATGTTTCTGGATTTCACTAGGAATATAATATACCTATGTGTCTTTTTACTTTTGTGTACATTATTTTATTAGGCAGGGATTACAATCTCTATTTTATTCTTCCTAAAATTTTATAAATAGGACCTGTTTTCTTGCCTCTGCAGCTCATGACAACAGTGTACTTGTAAGCAGCCAGTGGTAACATTCTGAAACTTGGTTCTTGAGTGAGGTCAATGATTGGCTAACTTGAAACACTGCACTTCACAGTCTGGGGATACATGCGCTACAGAGGGCAGACCAAAACAGGTACAAATTCTATAATTTTAGGCAAAAAGCAGAGCTTTTAGGCATTCCTTGATGAGATGAAGTATATAAAAGTAGATAGATAAGTATATTATATTTCTAGTGAAATCTAGAAGCCTTCCATGCCCCAATATTCATTTGCCTCATACCACCATGACAGAGCATGTCCATCACTGCTCTCTTCAATACAAATCAATACTCTTACCAAGTCCCCAGCCAACCGTTCCCTCATACAAGTAAAGAAAATGAGTAACTACATTGTGGCAGCTGGGAAAAGCTTGAGTATCACCAATGGTTGAGAATTCAAGCATGCCTGGCATATGCATAAGGCCATCCAGATCATTAAGTCAAGCATTATAGTTTGATAGAATAGGCAAATTAAATGGGCTTCTTGCTCCATAATTGCTGTCAAATCTATTTTTCTAACAAGTTGTTGTTGAAGAGCACAAAACAACACAAATGCATTGTATTAGATATATTTCTTGTATATATCATTATATGCTATTGTGTGGCAAAGTAAATAGATTATGTGCTGGTCAAACTTATCTGCTCATTTCCTACAATGATCAGTCATATAATACTACAAAACATTATGCTGTGCTATGCCTGAAAAATTATTCCTTAGATTTACACTTATGTTATATATAATGATCTTCTACAGATGTACAGCAAATATTAGTATTATTTAGACCGAACCAAACTTCTGTTTGATTTATGGGTCTTTAAATGGTTATTCAGATAGGGCACAACAATATACTAAGTACTGCTTACCTTTGACACACTTAAACACAAGCTCAGCTCTCTTTGAGCACCAGGGTATAGTCATTTCCTAAATATAAAAAAGAAAAAGAAAATGGGAGTCAGGAATTTTATTTCATGAAGTGTTGATTATTATTAGGTCATATGGTTGTGTGTTTTAAATACCCTGCTTAAAAGTAAAAAAAAAAACCTTGAATATACACTGTAAATGGTCACATGAACAAAACATCTAGCCAGATTAATTGTAATAGCACAGTAAAAGTCTAAAAAATGGCAAATACAAATTAATTATTGGCATAAGAAATTTACAGAAAGCATAAATACACTATAAAAATCATAAAACATATTAGTCTGAACTTATGACACATTTGGGTGTCAACTCAAAAGGACTGAATGCTAAGCCTCTTAATTAATGCATCATGACACATTTGGGTGTTTTATAATGGAGCGGATTTCCCAAACCACTGGCATATTTGCCGGATGCATTCCTACCATAAAAAGCTATTTGATAAAAGCTTCATGGCTTTTGGTTTGCGTCAGAGAATGATATATTTCATTCAATTAAAAATGGAACAGCCTTTCATTTTAATTTGGTTTGAGAGGGCTAAAGAACTTTTGGGTTTAATTACTATTTTTAGAGAGGATATATCCTTATTTGTCCTCTTGCTTACCAAGACGACAATGATTATTTCTCAATCTCGCTGCAAAAAACACCCTGGGCATCATAATTTATCTGCCTACACGGAACACATGCTTCCATTTGATGCTGTCAACAGGAGTGTAGGAGGCTGACAGTGGTTTTTAGCCCTGTGTTTTGGATAATGATAAAAACCAGCGTTTTAAAAAGAACAGTTTTATTGCTTTGCTGTACCAGTCACACGGATACCATATTTAGAGTTGAATAAGGTCACTAGTATTCAACTAGTATTAGGCAAGAGGACCTCAATGGCTTCGTTAGTATGGATGTTTACCTATTATGGGATAGTATATACAAAGATTATGGCTTTACAAACTTTACAATATTTCCACTTTTAATGATACATAGAAGATTCTAGAAGCAGGTTCCAGTGCATTTTAAAGAGGAGCCTTAGCTTTCACCCTCCTGCTCAGTAAAGTGTACATGGACTATGTACAGCGAATGTTGCTGATTATTATTATTATTGTTTATTTGTAACGCGCCAACATATTCCGTAGCGCTATACATAAGTTAAGTTACAGGCAATAACAAGTTCAAGATTCACACATTGCAATGAATGGAGGGCCCTGTCTTTGAGCTTGGAATCCGGTGTCCATTGTGCGTTCCCTAAAGCACCTTGCAGGATTGAAACTCACAGACTTACAATCTAAAGGTTGCTGATGAGTGATTGTGGCGGAGTAACGATCTGCATCTAGCGAATCAGTCAGAATAAATGACAATATATGGCACCTGTTATAGAAAATATGCAAATGATGCAAAGGTCTAATTTATATATTTATTTTTTATGGAAGACTTAAAAGCTGAAATTTTTGGGTACTATGTTGAATTGACCAAAACCAACCTGCCGTGGGGGTTTGAAGCACGGGCTGCGCCCGCGATGTGGTGATCGTATGGACTATACAAAAATGATGTGGAGGTTTTATCGTCTTCCCCTTACATAAGGGTGAAGCTTTATTGAGCTAGACCTAGAGTGAGCAACAAGCATCTATCAGAAAATACAACTGGGTCCTCCATACTTTCCTCTGCTACAAGGTCATTTACAGCAAATGTACTCTCACAAAACATATTTTGTTTCTTTATATTCACAATATACAACTCCCTCACTCTTGTCCTCTTAAGGAGATTTTAGTTTTGTTGCATTGCATTCAGCAAAAGTATTAAAGGACCACTGAACCTAACCTTATAAATGTATTTGAAAATGTAAACAAAGAAATGCAGTCTTGATTTTAATAATTGCCTTGAATTTCCTGGAGCTGACATTAAGAGAATTCAACTGCGACTGACCTTGGCTGCCGTTAAAATCTCCATTTAATTATATTCTGAAATCCGTTCCTGAGGGATGGACGGATACTGAATCGGTTGAATAGAGAATATATTTTTCCATAAAAATTAACTAAAATTGGAATAATCCGTTCCCAGTCCCGAATCTGATACATAAATAAATATGTTTAGCAGGGGAGTCGCCATCCATCAAAACATCCATTTCTGGTGATCAACATATTTTTTTTTTGGTCTCTTTCCCGACGATTCCCTAGAACTCAATGTCCAATGTTGTCTGTTCTGTCGTTTTTTTTGGTACTAATTTTGGATTTTTTTATGAATACAGGAGCATTTTTGTTGCCTAAAAATTTGCCTAATTTTGGATTTGACGAATATATGGGTGGATGATTATAGAGGTTCCACTGTATATTAAAATGCAACTCCCAGTAAGGTAACCCTTCCACTCACGTTCTTGCCAGTAATGAGAGCTCTAAATGTCTGATATGGGAGCCACCAGGAACAAACTGGCTATATTAAGCACACATTTAGGCTTAAATGAAAAATACAAACCTAGTTAGTTATTTTGGGTGTCTCTTGGTGTGCACCTAAGTGAATTAGTAAGTGTTATGAGCATTTAGCAGATTTTCAACTGGAACAATTGTGAATTCTTTGTCCGACCATTAAGACTTTCTAGGAACATTCTTCTATCTGTCTATGGCAAGTAAGTAGAATCCCTATGACTCATTTTGCTCTTTTTCAATCGAGATGTAAATGTCTCAAACCATTTACCAGCTTTTGTTACTCTCATTTTCCAATTGAACAACAGATTCAGTTATAGTAAATGATTTGCTTAAAAAAACAAAACAGAATTTAAATGTGTATATTTGTCACGTTCTTTTGTTTTATACATTAGTTTGTCTTCTATTCAGTAACACAATACATTTCTGAATTCAGACTGCAATGAGTTAAGGCTTTAAAACACAGCTTATCATATTCAGAAGGGTATTACAATCCTGGGACAATGAAGAATATTCATTACCGCCTGTCACAGTAAACCACATAAACATCTACGCAGCTGTGCCATTGGTTAACACAGAAATAACAGTGTGGTCAAGGAAACCTCAAAAATAAAATTTCTAAGCGTCACAAAGTTCACGTTAGGTTTAGGAAATCTAATACCTGTCACTTTGTTTCTCCACATTAGTGCATACATTTAATGTTTTAAATTAGGACAGCCAGTTGCAGCATTGTTCCAAAAGACAAAAAATGAACATTAAATGAACATGCACGTTTTAAACACTGAATAACCTTTTCTAGGTCATAGAGTTTTTTGGCCTTCATCAGGAACGTGTAGGAAGGAATTCTACAAAAAATCTGCTAAAAAGATATTTTAATTGCTTCACCTTTTATAGTCTAAAATTAGAGAGGCAAAACTTAAAATTTTGATACTGCAAATAAATCTATGTTCTATTTTGAAAAATGTCACAATAAAAACTTGGATGTCAATGCCAAAACAACCTGTATAACATATAATGTCCAACACAATCTTAAATGTATCAGGTGGCCTCCAAAATGTTTCATATTGCATTCAAATATTACGTGGAATAACAAAGAAGGGCCTGTTATAAATCGCATAAGGAGAAGTACAGTACAGTTTCATAAAGGTGGCAATTACTTTACTAATAAATAAGATGAGCTAGGATTATTCTCTGTTAGGTTGGTTGGAACAGAATTACATATTTAAAAAAATATAAAAGAGAAAAAATATAGAAAATTATACATATTTTCCCTATCAATACTTCATTTGTTTTTTAATACATGTTGTTTGTTCTCCAACATATTATAATAAATAAAAACTCAGGGAAAAACATAAATAGTTTGAGATAATTCTGGATATGGAACTAGAACTTGGTATGTGATATAGGGGTTGTAATACTTGGTATGTGCAGGTTCTTACCTCAGACATTTCATGCACCAATAGAAGAGGAATATTAATCGTAGTAATATCATGTGTACAGCACACTTTCAGTATATTTCTTAGACCCATAATTGCTGGATCCCGGGCAGTTATATTTCCACTTCTCACATTGTCATCAACACAAAGGTGAAAGACAACATGAATTTCAGAGAGATTGGAATGCCGAGTCACATAGAACTCCCCTGTAACATACAAGAAACATTTAAATAACATATTATGTTCTCCACTCATAATCTAGCAAACGTAATAAATCCTAGAAGACACTTGACAAGACCAACAAAGATACTATGGTTCTGTTTACATCTTGTGTATAATTTTCATAAAAACCTTTATACCAGTGAAAGCAACAGAGCCAACAGCATTAATTGTTACTTAATATTTAATTCTGCTTATTGTTCTAATATAAATGTCTAGCAGCAAACAATAATCATGGTTTAATAGTTAGTAACATTGAGCACAATGTTTTGTAAGGTACATCTTATGTATGCCATAAAAAATGGAGTCTATCTACATCTTTCGGAACTATGACCCACCAGATATTTACAGTGGATATAAAAAGTCTACACACCCCTGTTAAAATGTCAGGTTTCTGTGCTGTAAAAAAATGAGCAAAGATAAATAATTTCAGAACTTTTTCCACCTTTAATGTGACCTATAAACTTAGGTAGAGGGAAGAAAAAAAAAGAAAAATAATGTGGTTGCATAAGTCTGCACACCCTCTTATAACTGGGGATGTAGCCGTGTTCAGAATTAAGCAATCACATTCCAAATAATGTTAAATAGGAGCCAGCCATCATTTAAAGTGCCTCTGATTAACCGCAAATAAAGTTCAGCTGCTCTAGTTGGTCTTTCCTGAAATGTTCTTAGTCGCATCCCTCAGCAAAAGCCATGGTCCACAGAGAGCTTCCAAAGCATCAGAGGGATCTCATTGTTAAAATGTATCAGTCAGGAGAAGGGTACAAAATAATTTCCAAGGCATTAGCTATACCATGGAACACAGTGAAGACAGTCATCATCAGAAACCTGATATTTTAACAGGGGTGTGTAGACTTTTTATATCCACTGTAATTAATAGAGTGCTAGAACAATTAGAAGAAAAATATTCAAAAATATTGTTCATCCATTCTGTTTATTAAAGAAAATTATTTTGAACTATATGTCATGCCAAAGAATGTGTTATGTGAGACTTTATCCCATTTACTTACAAATAATTTCCATTTACCTGGTAATAAATTGGAATGGTTGCGCTCAGAGTTTTTGGCCTTCTCCCCACGTCCTTCACTTCCATTTGCGGACTCTGTAAAACGATTTAAAAATACAGCTAGATCATAGAAGTCTGTTCTCCAATAATGACTCACAAAAACTAATTTAAGTAATGAAAGTTATATCGGTTTTGACCTCTGTGTCAAATTTAGGTAGCTAGATTCAGTATTTTTTCCCCCCTGCAAGTAAATGTAGATTAAAATATTGAATTCCATCTGTTTAAAACCTATTCTTTTTTTCGAAAATTAAAAAAAAAAAAACATTCATACGTTAAAAACATGTGCATATCCCAATCTTCTTTCACACTTACACTAAAAGTTCAATAACTAATGGAGATGCTATTCACCAGGCACTGAGAAAATCCCTAGGTTGATGCTGTGAACCTCAAAAATCTTTTTCCAGACTGTCTGAAGGTGTACAGCAGGTTTCCTTGAGTCATTACTGCATAGCTGTAGTGGCCGAATCTTGGGAATGTGCATAGGCAATTACAGTTTAAAAAGATGGCAGGAGTTACTGGAGAAAAAGAGCAGTGTAATTTTACTGACAAAGGATAAACTTTTATAAAGCACAACAAATTAATAAAAGTTGTTTAGACTAATCGTGTTCACTTGCCAGGGTGGAAGGAACAGGTCTACTTGATCATATCCACTAAAAATACCATGTTTCCAAATAAATCTGCAGTAACTGTTACTGATTTAATAAGATACAGTCTGCAGCGTTTCTGTCCCTCAGTATCTCCATAACTGAATCAATCAGGTACGGCCTGTAATGTGTCCTTCGGTATCTCTGTAACAGAAGTGTGATTGTGATTGAACTAGTGATCGAGAGGTCGGAACTGGGTCCTTCTCTGGCCTTATGACTTATTTAATGTCATTTAGGTGTACACTGGCTCCCTGTGACTGCGAAGTGATCAATATAACATTTTGAGCACTGGAAAGTATTAATGACTTGTGGTCTGCAATGTGCTGACTGACCATTTAATCAAACGCTGTTTAAGTTGATCATCTACACACCTGTGTGGTCAACCCCTGTCAGAAGTTACGTGTCGGACCAAGTTGACAATTATGTTGATTACTTTGGAATGCAGTTAAGACTAGGAGGTAACATTTCTCATCTTAGTGCACTATATGGAACTCTATTTAGACAATAAAAGCTATATGTTCGCAATACTGAGAAAATGATGCTGTCATTGAAGCGCACATTAGTCAAATAATACCGTAGGCGCTCATACCTACAACCCTGTACAACTTAGGCAGGAGGCACCAAAGGAGCTCACTGCGCTGGTGGAGATGAGTGCCGTAGGCGCTCATCCCTATGACCCCGCACGACTTAGGCAGTGAGCGCCGAAGGCGCTCACTGCACTGGTGGAGTCGAGCGCCATAGACGCTCATCCCTACGACCCGCGGAACTACATATCAACACAAAACTCAATTACACAATTCAGAATGCAAGACCAGTAGCAGTTTGAAAAAAATTGCATTAAAAAATTACGGCCCGTAACACTTGCAACAAGGAATGCGAGACACAAAAAAAAATACGACCCGCGGCACTTAGAAAAAAATACAAATACAAGGTCCAAAAAATACAAACTTAACGGTCGAACTGCGCACATACAAAAACAACAATAACACCACCAAAATTAACAAAAATACAAAAAAAACATCACTCACAGCACAGGGGGACAGCCACGACATCTGGGAGTCATGTTACACGACAATTGAACCACAATTTGACGAGTTTCCACACGAAAATCGCCTAAGCAACAAAAAAAATGGCGGCCGAAAACCCGAAAACGAGGCTACACGACCAATAAACCTGCGAAAACCCGCCAGACACATAAGACTTCTACACAAGACCGTACGGGGTATAAAATACACTATTAGGGAGGACGCTAAATGCTCCACAACTGCCTAACACATACACAATCGCCGCCATTTTACAACACTAACTTGCAACTAATAACATTAACATAACAAAATGAAAATTACGCAGCTAAACAAATGGTTTGCGCTCACAGCCTACTTATACTACACACTTCACACATTGCTGACACTTACACCTCAGCAAGAGTTCAAATGTACATTGTATGCTGCAAGAACAACAAAAAAGATTGTTAGCTCTTCAGGATATTGCTTGCTGCGCGGCTCACAATGAGCGCCAAGGGTGCTCAGAGGAGCAAAAGTACACCAGGGGAGAGGCTCACAATGAGCGCCAAAAGGCGATCAGCGCGGACCTTGCAATGAGCGCCGAAGGGTTTCTCATAACCAAAAATACACCAAACGAGAGGCTGGCTCAACGCGAGGCTCGCAATGAGCGCCGAAGGTACTTAGACGACCAAAACACTTACTTTGTGTGCCAAAAAGCATTACCTGCCTTACAATTTTATTGCTGTCATTTTTTGACGGGCAATTTGCTAGTAATATGATAACATTTATCAAACTCTAGTCTTCAAGGGCCAGAGTCACAGAACATTTTCAGTATATTCCTCTGATAGCAAAGGTAAATAAATCCAAACGATTAAGCCACTAAATGATCCATGCACATTCAAAATAGATTCAGCATGATACCATGTCTCATGGACTCAGGTTGGACAAACTTGTGCTAGATAAACCCGTGGAAATCTAGGCCTGGAAAACAGAAGTGTAGATCCCAAAAGCTTAGAACCCAATCATTGCATTCATAAACACTTGTCAGTATATATCATCATGTCCCTCCACCTTATTTACATCTAAAGCTACCTCACAGCTTAAATGGCTGATTGTTAAAGGGCCAGTTAATGCAGTACAACTTGGAACACACCACTGTAAAGTTAACATAAAACAACGTTGAAATAATTTTTAATTTTTTAAATATGTTCTTTTTTCACAGAGAAATTTATAAAAAAATACCTGTTTACATGAGACTCTGACATTTCCCCAGACAAACCCACAGCAACAGCTCTGTGCAGAGAGCAGAAGGGGAGTAAACCCTTCACAAGTTCACCTGTGCATGGAAAGGACTGCAAGAATCAGCTAAAAATTACTGTTGGGAGTTAACATCTCCGGCTGCATTCCTGAAATTCTGGGAGAAACTATAAATCTTTGTGTCGGCAGATGATGTTAATCATGGAACAGTCAGGAGTGTGTTTGTAAACAGACCTAAGACTGTAGATTTTTAGCTGTTATTAGTGTAATAAACACAAAGAATAGATTATTTTAACATAGAATATTGTGCTCTTTCACATCATGAAGAGCACTTATAGTGAGGTAAATTGACATTTTAAGCCCCTTACTGGCACCGTTTTTAAATGTATTTATCCAACAGTGGTTGAAAACCATGTGAAAAAAATCACCATAGCCATTTTCTGCATGAGAAAAAGAGAATATAAATCAAAAAGCCTAATCAAGGCAAGTGTGACAGTCACAGCCTGAACCTCATTATCGAAGCAGTTGCTTGTGGGAGGGTTCAAGGTTAAGTAACTAAAAATTACAATGTTCAAGTCAAATACTGAATATGAGAGGTGTTAATTACACCAGATTTTAGATTAATTACTGCATTTAATACCATGTGAGATTATAGGACTTTAGAAATGTATACATTCCAAGCCTCTACCTGACGCACAGCAGTTTTTGCGATTTGCATGCTCCTTTAAAATTATCACACAAGTACTATCCCTTCTATTTGCGCTCTATTTTTCTAAAATACCAACAATGCAGGCTCTTCTCAGCAGGGACTCCATACCTACTGTCTGTTTTATGTAAAATGCACCTTTATCCATTGGATGGCCCTGGACAATAAATATTAATTTATACTGTAAATAGCTGAATATTTCTTATTGGTTCGGAGGGCATAATTTGCATATGTCTGTATATCCCATTATATTATACAAAACTGGTCAATGAATTTTTAGATTCATATTTGTCGGTAGGCTAGAAAATATTGTGCACAATCCAAAATACACGAACACTTATCACGGATGTACAAAAAGGTTTTCTTGTGGTCTAAATCAGGAACCAGCCTACTAAGATTACTAGTAGGGAGAATTTTTGGCATCCATAGCGTGTTCTCCATAACTGTTAATGGTGTCTAAAGCACTTATGTGGTAGGTTTGGAATAATTGTATTTTTGAAATGGTAGAGTAAGGTTACACTTGCATTCACTGCAAGTCTTCTTTATCCTTAAGGTATGAGGAGGGTGAGGAGGTTGTAAAAGGACATGTGCTCAAATCAGAAAAACATAAATGTGGCAATTACATTCAGCGTGAGAGCAATGCTGTACGACTCAAGTACCCTGAATCCTCAGCTGCCACTGAAGATACACAGTAACACACAAGATGTTCACAACATTTGTATAAAGATTATTTTATAGTACAGATCTCATCAGTATCCTGTTGAATAAACGCAGTGCCATGCAACATGTTTAATTATTATTATAATTATGGTAATTAGATATGCTGCAGTGTGAACAGATCCCTTGACATTTTTCTGGCTGAAACATTTATTCCTACACATGAGACCATATTTACTTAGCACTTCCACATACTTTGGCATGTCTATTCAGGTCTGCTAATGCCATTGTATATTTTTCACCATCACCCTCTCTCTTTAAATTACATGAACTTAACGGCATATCTAAATTAACTGGATTATGAATGCATCTGATAGAGGAGAAGTAATAGTGTATCAATAGCGTATAAAAACAAATACCAAAATAAACATTTAAACACTTGAAGTCGGCAAAATGTCTTGTAATTTCTGACAGTTGAATATTAGGGTCAACCCTCCAAACCCAGGCTAAATTAGCATGTATTTCATGATTTGTTTGGGCCAACCAGGTTAGCTGAAACATTTGATTTAAACTCTGGGGTTCCTGTTTGTGCTGCAAAGCAGCCTGGGATATGTAGTGTGGCACTATGTTAGGTGCTATGACAGCAGCACAGCACAGACAGGAAGCAGCAGGGAGTCATATCCCAGTAGTGACTTGGGGGCTGACATCAGTGAGCTCCTATTGGCTGAAGATGAAAAAGGTAGGT
Source organism: Discoglossus pictus (assembly GCA_027410445.1). Classification (NCBI taxonomy): domain Eukaryota; kingdom Metazoa; phylum Chordata; class Amphibia; order Anura; family Alytidae; genus Discoglossus; species Discoglossus pictus. The sequence continues at coordinate 36,987,202 of CM050167.1, forward strand.
AAATAATGGGCTAAATTGCTCCCCTAATGCTGCATGCTGATTGGGTGGGGATCAGGGGCTTGTGTAGACACCCCTCTGGGGGTGTCAACATAATCATTAGAGGATTTTTTTTATCTATTAATAAAAATAAAATGTTTTATGAAATGTACTGCATACATAAAGGCTTTTTGTCTATAGAGTGCAGAAATGTATTAATCCATGAAGCTTGGATATGCCTTTAAAAATCATCAACATACAAAATAAAGAGAGAACTGTACTAATTTGTTAAAATACTGAGACACGTTACAACCCAATACGACCTCGCAAAAATCGTCCGAAACACGCGCACATCAAAACATGAAAAATACAACAAATACATAAAAAGCTTACTTACAGGATGAGGGAGCATCCAGGACCTCGAAAACTAAAGTTACACCTCAATTTAAGTCAAATTAAAAGAGTTTAGACACTAAAAAATTCTCTAAGCAAGAGAAAAAATGGCCGCCGAAAAAAAACGAAAACGAGGCTACAGTAGTCTAAAGACGCAAAACACCACCAAACACCTACGGATTTGCCGAAAAACACCTACGAGATTAGAAAACAAGAACACAACCCGCGCAACCCCAAAATCATTACAAACACAACAAATACAAACAACAAACACATAAAAAAGCAAGGGGGGGGGACCGAGGACCTCTGCAAGTGAAGTTACACCTCCATTTAACCACAAATATCAGAGTTTAGAGACCCGAAAATCACCTAAGCAAGAGAAAAAATGGCCGCCGAACAAAACGAAAATGAGGCTAAAGGTCCCTAAACACGCAAAACACTACCATAAACAAGCAAAACACCACCAAACAGCTACGGATATTCCAAAAAAGCACACCAAACAGCTACAGATATTCCAAAAAAGCACACCAAACAGCTACGGATATTCCGAAAAACTCGCACGACATAGAAAACGAATATTCCGAAAATCTCGCACGACATAGAAAACGAACAACGCTACATCAGCCACATTGTATACACCAAACACCCTTAGCTCACTTACAATTTCATTGCCGTCATTTTTTGACGGGCGATTCGCTAGTCCTTAATATCTCTGAAACAGAAAGTTGAACGCTAAATTCCCTTTTAAGATATCTCTGGGCATACAACTACAAACTGCAGTATACATACTGCATCAATCACAGGCACAATAATATTGGGAATGTAAAAGGGGTATACAATTTTGAGGGTGGCTAGGGACTCACAGGCATGTAGGGGGACGTGAATCCATATAAACTACTGCAATCCCCTTGCAATACGCCCAGTGCTTTGAATGGTGTTCCCGTTCGCTGCATCCATCATCTTCCTCATATGTACTCTATTTACCTTTATATATAGGTTATTATCAGGTTTTTACATTTTTCTAATCTAACACATGCTGATTATATCAGAAACACTGATTACATAAAGTCATTCTGAACACATACAAACTTTTTTTTTTTTTAATAAAACTTGTTTTCCACACCCACAGAACATAGGCACAGTGTACCTGCAATAGAAATACTGCATTTGGGTATGGATTTTAGCCCTTTACTAACCTTCAAGTTAACAACAGCTCAATGCAGAGAACTTATAGAGCTGTGTCTGGCTCCCCCTGCTTCCTTCTGCAAAGGACTACACATCCCATGATTCCTTCCTGCACAAGCTGCAATTACAGATTGCTACTATGTATTACAATGTATACCTGCCTATGATTGGCCAAAATTAATTGTGAATGTTATGCTAATTTTAGCTTGGATATGCAGGGGTGTTAACTCTAAAGAGATTCAGCAAACATTAGTTTGGTACTTTTTCATGCATCTATCTGATGCACTCATAATCCAGGAAACTTAAATATGCCTTTGATATAGGTTTTTGGGCATGGTTGGAGAGTGAAGACTTTGGAAGTCAGAAGAAAGATGGGTTGGTAGAGTAGGAAGAGAAATGTGCATTTCATGTCTCGTGTAAAGCATGTCTGAGAATGGGGGCATTATATCTATTTTTTTATTTATATACTGCTTTTTTGAGGAGTTTTTTTTAAATATCACAATTGACATAAAATCCTTTAGGAATCCTTAGTGATGCTTGGGGGACACTAGGGCTTCCAGAAATCCTGGTGAACTACACATGATGCACAAATTAGTAGAGTTTACTGTAATTTTCTAAATTTATTTGAAAAATGTTATAATGCAGTGGTGTCCGAGGTCCGACACAACTAACCTACATGAATTTGAAAGTTAACAATAAAGACTGACTTAGTCTGCTTAAACATTTAATGTATTTTTATATAAATTTCACTAGACACAGAATGGGTAAGTATCCTGCCTGGTACATAGGTTGTGTGGTGCTGCAAAACATTACTAAAGGGATACATTATCCCCAAAGGGTTAAAATAGAGGGCTGTTTTTGAAATGTAAAATGTGGAACAACAGTTATCAGATACAGGGGCAGGGAGTCCTCTGTGAAATCCCAGAAATCCTTGGTGTCAGTTTCTCTCTCGATTATAAACCTCTATTTATGGCTGTATATGTAGGGAGTGGCAGTAGCACTGGAAGTTTCTAAGGTCCAAGGGGAGAATGATCCCTTCCTGATGTTAAAATCTAAAAGGCCTCATCGTTAAATGTTAGATAGGATATAGCCTACAAAATAATCTGCCTGGGGTATTATATTTCTTTCCAGTAATATCTAATTTGGCTGGTGGGGAGATGTTCCTGTTGTATTATATGAATCTACACAAGAAAATAGTACATTAAACAATGTTTCTCTAGAAAATATCAAGTTTGCTCATTTGCCATTCTTGCATACACTTTTGATTAATTAATTTCATAGACATTAGTGTTCAGAAATACAACAGACCTACTCCGTATGTGTTAGTTCTGTGATTACTCTGGGGATGGGCTGACTACCATATAGCGCTCATGAGGACCACCTTTGAGATCCAGAACAGTTTAATCGTGTGATACTACACGTGACACACGCAAATTTAATGTCGTTTTCCACTGTTTTGAACACAGTACATTTTAACTGCTAATCTATTGATCAATACTCCATCTATAATTATGACTATTTATACTGGCATATTAGCCTCTTCTCGTCCTTCTTCATCTCTGAAGACCAGCAGATAAGGCCTCTGAATCTGGCTTTTGAGAATTATTGAATGATGGCTTTGTACAAGACTGAATTCACTTCAATATTTAAAAATATATTTATTGGGAATTATTAAACTCTATACATTAAACATATATTTCACAAGTACAGCTAAAAAATACAAATTATTTTTTTTCACAAAAAAAAAAATCTTTGGTAACTGACTAACATTGCTTCACTTCTTTATTTCAGGATCAGAAGCAAAAACAAAATGATTCTACAATTTCAAGAAACATTCCCAGCAGTTTCCTTTTGGACAATGGAATGAAGTTGTCTGCACAGAAGCTGCATAACATTTAAGGTGTGTAATGAAATGAAAGGAAGATTATCATTATTTTAGAAAGTCCCCCTTTGCATTCTTAGTGGTTGGTCGCATGTAGCAATGTAAAAGGGATAATAAAAGAACTGCTAGTTCCCTTTAGTTAAAAGCTCTGAAGCATTGCCAAATCACTGAAATTTTCATGCCGACCATTTTTTTCTACTACTTAGTAAAAGCCGTTCGCTCTATTTAGCAGTGCCCTGCTAGCACTTCAATTTATAGAGCAGCCGAGAGCAGATGACATACCAAATACAGACACAGATAAATATAGATGTGTGTTCATTTTGTTATGTGCTGATATATATTAACGTCATGGAGTTAGGCTGTTTACAACACTTGTGCCTTAAAGAAACATGGTATCTATGTTATAACTGCCAACTAAAACCTAACATGTCAGTAGCAGTAAGCTAGCGCTATCATTGTCAGAGGACACTAAGCTTTGATTGTGCAGCAAGCCTGTGAGTTATTAGCCATTATTTGCAAAAATTAAAAGTATGTACAGTTCATATAATAATCTAATGTCTCTGTGCACAAATTGTCTATATGTAGGTTAGAACAATTTAAGCAAGACATATTTTATTCAAGTTCACTCTATGGAGAACTAGTCTGAGGCACTTTTTCTTATATGGAGGCAGAAAAGGGTAAGGAAACCCCAACAAGTAATAGTTATATTTCTTTTATCTATGGGGAAATCAGAATTAATTGCTGAATTTCTAATCAAGAATGATATACCTGAGAAAAGACTGAAAAGTTCTCTGAGGCTGAGGCCATTTATTTTTGCATGGACAAATACCATTACAGTTGCAAAGAATCACTTTACAGCCCAATTGAAGCTTACTGAATATTGCCCATTGTATTAAGAGCGATAATCTGTATACCACCATCTATAACAGCAAACAACTCTTTAAAAATGAATTTAAAAAAATCTGAACAAGGAAATTCTTAATGATTGAACAATATAGATCCACTCTGGCCTATACATTATAAAGAATATAAAACATGTCTCTATGATAATTTAATAAATGAACTGAAGCCAATGCAAAGTGGCAACGGGTAATGGACTTTTCGGTGCTAAATTAGATTTTTTTCCCTTTACCCACAAGGCTCATCTGTTGTTCTATTTAAAGGACCACTGTAGCTGAAAAAAAATAGGGTTGGAAGGTTTGTTACTGAGACTGCTCTTACACATGGACTATACATTATACACTGCGACATTACTCACGACACAGTGATCCATTAACTACATACTGGAAGGAGTGTCAAGGGTTCAAAAACCACTTAGAGACATTTTTACATATTTGTAAAAATGGCACTTGCTAGAAATAAAAGAGCAGGTATATTATGTACATAAATAAAATGACAAATGTCACAGAAGGTAAACTATTATAAATGACATATTTCTAGGTAACCCTTATGGGTATAAACATACTTCTCTTAGCGTGTACAGTAGTGCTCTCTACAAATGCTTACCGTGTTGATGTTTGGATTTTTGGCTTCTCTGTGCTCTGGCATAAAGTACAACTTGCTGAACTACTCCCAACTGCTCTTGTAGTTGTGGGAAATGGAAATCGGTGCACTCCTGGCAGACCGTAGAGAAATCTAAACACAATGTTTATTAAAATAATAATAACACTCTCCCATGCAACAAACGCTTTGTAATGTTATACACACTTCTACTGCTTTTCACATAGTCCATGCAATATTCCTATGTGCAAATGTTTATCACTAATATAGTTGTCGTACTGCGAGTTTGTGTGCCCATGAGTGCTGCACATTGCGAGGCTCACAATGGGCACCTAAGACACTCGTTGCGTGGCTTGCGATGGGCGCCGAGGGGGGAGAGAGGAGGGGGGAGAGAGAGAGAGAGAGAGAGAGAGAGGAGAGAGAGAAAGAGAAGGAAAGTGAGAGAGGGAGAGAGAGAGAGAATGAGAGAGAGAGAGAATGAGAGAGAGAGAGAATGAGAGAGAGAGAATGAGAGAGAGAGAGAGAATGAGAGAGAGAAGAAGGAGGAGAGGGAGAGAGAATGAGTGAGAGGAGAGAGAGAGAGAAGGAGAGAGAGAAGGAGAGAGAGAGAAGGAGGAGAGGGAAAGAGAATGAGAGAGAGAGAGAATGAGAGAGAGAAGAAGGAGGAGAGGGAGAGAGAATTAGAGAGAGGGGGGGGGAGAGAGAGAGAATGAGAGAGAGAAGAAGGAGGAGAGAGAATGAATGAGAGAGAGGGGGGGGGGGAGAGAGTGGGGGGGGAGAGAGAGAGAGAGAAGGAAAGTGAGAGAGGGAGAGAGAGAAGGAAAGTGAGAGAGGGAGAGAGAGAATGAGGGAGAGAGAGAGAGAATGAATGAGAGAGAGAGAAGAAGGAGGAGAGAGAATGAATGAGAGAGAGAGCCCAGAGAGAGAGGGCGCACAAACAGACAGAAGACCCAATTTTTAAGACAATATCATATTGTCATTTTTGACTGGCAAGTAACTGGTTAATAATAATACAGTAACAATGCCAGATAAAGATCACTTATAAGGATTAATTCATTACCAAAAAGCATCAGGGTCTCAAATGTACATCTAACCTTCTCATATTCATTAACTTTGTCTCTTAATCAGTGTTCTCACAGTCTGGTACATCATAAGGTGCAGTTTTAAATAAATGTGTATAAGGTCTTCCTACTTTACACTGCTGACATATTGTGCATAAAGTATGGCAGCCAACACGGCAACAGTGTTTTGTTCTCATGTATGCTATGGGATTATATACCATCCTTGTAAACTCATAATAGAAGTTTGTTTTAAATTAATGTGCATAATGCTGAGTAAGGAGGGCAAGTTATTTTGTAATTTACAACTACTTTCCATTATAAGGACATAGAGAGGTGTTAAAAAGCTTGAATTAGCTTTAATTAGCTTTACACTGCATAATAAAACTGTTCTAAAGTAATAAAAAAGAATGGCATAATAAGCTTATTTAAATCACATAGCTGTGACCTTTTTTTTACAAATTTCAATTTTTATTGTAGCTATTGACCCTAAACCATAATTTGATACATGGTGCTACTTAATACTGCATGCCATTACAGTAGTGTCAACTACTTTCTCCCAGGACCACCTACAAATTGCTCAGGGCACCACATGAAAATTGATGTTTGTCTTCATGGAGCACAATTTTTTTTTCTCTCTCTTTGTTTACAAGCACGTGCATATACATATATATTTGTATATATATATATATATATATATATATATATATATATATATATATATATATATATATATATATACATTCTGTCTTACCTCGTTTGATACCACTGTAAGAATTAATACGATTGTCAACCAATAGGACCAGCCCACATAATGATGTTGAATACAGAGATAGTGCTGTTTGAAGTCGGTGTAGTTTGACTCCACTGCGATGATTACGTTTGTGTTTACAGAAGTCCAACATATCCGCTCTCAACAACCTCAGATTATGCATAGTCTTTAGTTGTGCCCCTAAAAAATTAAATAGATGCTTGATTTTTTTTAATATTACATCAATGACTTATTATAAATAATAATAATATTATTATAAAGACACACACACACACACACTGCGAAATATGGAGGATAAATATTAGGCAAAAAAAAGGAGGCACCAGAAAATAGGCTATTTTGTTCTAACATAAAATATTGACAAAATTAAAAAAGAAAACATAAAAAAGGTTATTAATGTAAATTTAAAAGTGTATTGTACAATTATTTTCTATACCCAAGTGAATGGTAAAGCTTTCTTCCAGTTGACGATGTTCTTCATAAGCTCCACGACTGGTATCTGCAGATTCTTGTAGAAGATTTGGTGGAACTTTAATTTCTTCACTAAATGATATAGCAAAATCAGACTCTTACTACTGGTAAAAGAACAGCCTGTCTAAGAATTATAAAAAAAATGACATATAAGGGCTCAATATGCATTTAGTGCTTTTATTTAGCAAAGATGTAATATTTTGTGAAGAATGTAAGAAAACATACAGCACTGAGCATTAATAGAGAAAAACTTAAAACTTTTGTTCAAGAAAGACAGCACTTGTTTACAAAGTATCTAACAAACTAACAACAAAAGCATCTGTATAAGCGATGAGCATAAGAACATTTTAGAGAAAAACTGTTTATGAATAGAGGAATAAAGCTATTCTTGTATCACTTTCCAAGAGGTGGAACATGAGGGTATGTGGAGGGAGGGTTGGTGGAGGAGGTAAGGGAGAGGTATGCAGGATTTAAATTGAGAGTGCCTGTCCAGTAGCATAAAGCTTGCATTAGCTCCCCAGCACTGTAAGCTCCCCACCTCCCCATCCAAAATGTACACCAACATATCATGAATATGTCCAGGGTCCAGCACAGACATGAAAAATGATTCTGCTTAAATTAAAAACTAGCTTTAGGACTTTTCCCCTGCCTAACAATACTCATAGTTAGATATATATACACACACACATATAAATATTTATGTGTATATATCATTGTACAGTCTCTGTTTCACATAAGCTTTTAGTATCTGACTCCCTTACCATGCATGCTGGGAAGCAGGCAGACACAAACTGCAAAACATGCTATTCATGTATGCTCTCACATCTTCAGACAATAGACAAGCAGGATTACTGTCATGTCAGTCTTTATACGCTTGCAAAATCTGCTGGAGTTAAAGGGACATAGAAGGTTCTCTGTTGTAATATTAAAATAAACTACCTAAACATAATTGTATTACTAAGTGTTTAAATGCATATTGAGACCTTTCAAACAGTCCCTGCAAAGGTTCACTCCTTGACAGACAGGCCAATATTTCTGCCACATATGTGAAGCTTTTAAGACCAAAATACAATATTTTACTCTTTTTCATTATCCCTTAAAATCTTCATAATATGTTCAACATGTCAGATGAAGAAAATAAATGTTTTATTTCTGCAATTGAACAGAAGTGTTAATAAAAACTTTGTTTAATGAACTTTAATTTCTGCTAACTAGAAGAGTACATTTTTGTATGTATGTTAAGAGTATATTTAGCCATGTTTTAGGATATAACTTTTCTTCCTTTTCTAAACTATATAAGTTTTAGACACGTACCTAATAGAACTATTGTTGGGATTGTTGAGGTCCTGGTGCAGCTTTATTACCCACTCCTGGTATTCTTGCTTTTGGATGGTAGATAACTGTTTCAACTCTGTGTTCCATTTATTTTCCAGAACCTATAATTATAAATATTATTAAAATTACTATTTTAATCACATAACTTAACAACAAAGTAGTGTTCTATATGGTAGTCACACTGTAACAGAGCCTCTAATAATATTCATAACGTCGCTTCCACCTTGTGTGTACATGGTACACGGAGTAAACGTTCACCTGTTGAGACTCAAAATGTTGAGCGGCCACTGAATTCACATCGTGGTCACTTAGCGATTTGCCCAGTTCCTGCATCACTTTGTTCATTTCTATACCTTGCCTGTTAAAATAAGTGCACAAAACATAGCAAATGAGCTGCTATTACTATGACTTCTTAGTTTTAAAGATGTTAAGAAACAAATAGACATCTACTATATATTAGTATTGAAAACTTTTGCTGCTATTGCAAACTGCCACCTCTATGCCCATGGTCCAAACTCCACTCTCCCCTCCTAAAATGGTCACAGTAGTCCAAACTTTTTATCATGCATCTAAAAGATTTCATTTTAAATATCATAAAAAGATTTTTGCATTAAAAATAAGCAGCTTTTACAGTAGAAAAACTGCGTGAAACTGAGACCTGAAGGAACTGCTTTCTACACTTTTGCCCTGACATGTTACAAGAAACAGTAGCAGTGTGGATGTCTGGGCTGCAGTAAAATCTTGCTTTAGTTCCCATTCCTCTGAATGCAGATCAGATAAGAAGTAACCAATAGCAGGTTATCCACTAATCCTTCTTTATACTCCTCCTTAATTAATTGATAAGACAAACACAGAACTAACAAAAAGCTTTTTTTTTCGTTTCTGTTCTTTTTGTGTTTTTTCTTAAATCAATATTTATATTCTATTCAAAACATTAATTGTAATGTACAAGTGCATAATAAAATGTTTGGACTACACAGGCTTTTTAAACCATAGCTCTCTCTATCAGAATTTCTTTGTCACCACCTCTCCCTGAGATCCTCTCATATCCACACAGACAGTAAATGACTAGTAGCAGCATCTAAAGCAGCGGCTCTCAACCTTTCCAGTGCCGCGACCCCCTGACAAAACCTCCCAAGCCGTGGCGACCCCCAACCACAAAACTACAGACCAGAATAGACAAAAAAAAAACACATCCCTGATGGCGATCCCCGGCAAATCGTCATTCGACCCACAATGGGGTCGCGACCCACAGGTTGAGAACCACTGATGTAAAGGTTGCGTTATGGGCAGCTGTCCCATTCTCTGCCTCACTCTTAATAGAGCATCCAGTTTCCAGCATACTGATGGAAGGAATATATCTAATACATTGATATAAATATGAACTTGTATCTGTATACCAGTTAAATAGTTTGGATGCACAGAAATGTTAATGAATGAAGAGGGAGAAATAACAAGGGGCAGTTTAAACAAACGCTATGGTCATAGTTTTAAAATGTACTCTTTTGAAGAACTACACTTGGAAATAGGCAACATATTTTTAGAATGTAAAAACATCACACAGTATTTAATGTATTACCAGTTACTGTGAAATCTACCATTTTTGCTTCAGCATATCAACGTCCAGAGGTACAGGCTTTAAAGTTTATGTCACTAGATTGTGGCAGTTACAACTGTCAGTGCTCTCAGCAGTACTAAAAGGAAACTCGTTAGTCTGAGAAAGTAAACCATGGCAGCAGACAAAAAAGCAAAATGGAAACCTGCTCTAAATAAGAACTGCATCTAAAAGCTGATCAATGTAAATTATGTTTTTATTTTTAATTTTATTTATCTATTGTTTTGCTTTGTAAAAACATGTTGCCTTTTATGTTTAGTTGTTCGAAAGAGCATATAGAAACAATTTGACCACAGTGGACCTATGAGAATTTCTATGATTTACACATGATTATCCCGAGGTACACATACACATTATCTATTTTCTAGTAGATGAATGTGCCAGCTGAAATGAGACAAACAGTTGTTATTCACTGTCAACATTTTGTTTTCTATGGGTGAATTTGTTTTTGATGCTTTGAAAGTCAGAAACAAAATGTACCTCTCTCGTAATTTCTTGAGTTCAACATCCCTTTCACCTAGTAGCTCAGAGATGCTGACAAAGTAATTGTGTTCAAGGTTCAACAGCGTTTCAGAAGCTGGCGAATGAATCAAGTCGTGGTAAATATCAGCAAAATCTTCATCCCAGTTGGGTTCTTCTGGTCGTGCATGTTCTAGTGTTGTCTTGGGGGGAAAAAAAGGTCATTCAAGTAAAGTAAAAATAATAAGAAATATCTAAATAATTTAAATAATGGTGCAATGATTTAAATATCTGTTATTACTAACCCAAGCTCTAATGTTGACATCAGGTTTGAGTATTTGGCTATTCAATATACTAACACAGAGTTATTTAGACTTTATTTGCTGAAATATCTGATCATTTATTTATATTTAGGGCAGTGGGATCTGTGGATAATGAAATCACAAAGCTGTAAATAGCCTGGGACCAATTAACTAGAATATGATGCAATGGGCACAGGAAATTGTTTTGCTATTTGAAATCATTTACTCACCTCTTTATACAATTTCATCCAGGTATTTGCCAATTGTTCTACATTCACTGCACATAACTTAACTGCTTCCAGGGCTTGCTCTGCTTCTCGGTCATAATCTTTTATAGTTTCTTCCTCCACAAATTGAAAGAGGGATGTCTTAAGATCTGTCACAAGAGAGTAAAATAACCGACATTGACAAGTATTAAACATAGAATTTTTCTCTTTAGATTACATATTTATGCATCATAATTGCATTCTTTATTTTCACATTTTAGATTTTTTGGTTTTCAAATTTTTCCCAGGCAAAAATCTCCAACTTACATTTGCTTAACTGCATTTTATTAATATTGTATGAAATTATTTCAAGGAGATAAGAGTGTGGGGATCATGGTTGGAAATCGCATACAGCCCAAATCTCATTTAGCGGATAAAAAAATTCTAAGGGGACTAGGGATTCAGGGAGGAGAGAGAGCAGAGAAGGAAGAAAGAAAGATTTCTCTTGACTCATTGAAAGATCTTCCAACAGAGGAGAGGCTTATGGTTTTGTTGCCAACTATTGCCACTAGGATGGCATGAAGGTAAGACTATCATGTCCATCCCTTGGTGGTGAATATTGGGAGAGAAAGTGAAGGAGAGGAAGGGACTCAAGAAATGGAAATCATTTTTATATTGTGTAACTATTCACTTGTAAACTCATTTGTATTTTCTTTCTTTTTACTTCTTACATTTTTCTTTTACATTTTTTTCAAATTCTTTCTTGTTTCTACACTCCTATGTTGAGCTCTTACCACCATACTATTTAAATTGAAGTTATTCAGATAATACCTTCTATAACACTTTAAAGAAAAAACGAGAAAATGATAGAAGAGATAATGCAAGTTTGAATCTTATTGGTTTAATATTAAACAACAAGGATAAGTATTTGTTTGAACATGTTATTGTAGTTTTGTTTTACATATTCTTGTTTAGGTCACATAGTATGCCTGTAAACCATGACACATATTTTAATCCAATAAAAAAAGTGGAAATAAAATTATTAAAAGGAGTAATTATATTATATATGCTCAAAGATGTAACATCCAATGACAAATTAAATATTGCTTGTAATGCCAGAATATGAGGCAGATTTTGAATTATCTAAGGTAGCTGCTCAGTCAGGTGCTTTGCCATCTGTCTATGTCATCCAAGATCATGTGAGTGCAAGTCATACTAACAAGCTGCTATGCGACTTCTTCACCAAGTGTGAGAAACAACATCTTGTGAAGAGTTCTTGACCTAGTATCAAACTTCACAGGAATCCTGTTTATAAACTATAATGCAAATTATTTAGTCTGATAAACTCAATGAAACTTAAATAAAATGTCTACAATCACATCCAAGGTACAACTCCATACAGTGAATGTTTGATGAGCATTAAATGACACCATGAAGTACATAAGCTCGGTGTTCATACAAATATGAAAATAACCATTGCATAACTGAAGTGCATGTTTTAATATATACAGTCTTTAAGAAACTTATAAATAAAGAGTCATGGGTGTTCAATTCATTCAGACATCAAATATAGTAGGCACCCAAATTATCACATATTATAGTTGTCGTAATTGCGAGTTGTCACGCAATGTAAAAAATTACGGGCTTGCGCGTGTGGAATGAGCGCCTTACAATGAGCTTTCATCGCTTGGCCTGTAGAACTTAGACTGCAATGAGCAGCAAAGGCGCTCATTACAGCGCTCCCAATGAGTGCCACAGGTGCTCATTGTGAGGCCTGTAGGGCTTAGGCTGCAATGAGCGAGGCCAGCAAGACTTGGTGCAACAAATTGTGGCCTTTCAGGGTCCCTCTATGTGTCATCTGTCCGATTGCAGGTGCACATAGCGATGGCCATCGAAGCCCGTAGCACTTTGGCGCTGATCGCGAGGCACGCAGCACTTTCAGTAAATTACGACTTTAATGGCTGAAATTTTTTCACCCACGTTACTCGAAAGACCCCAAAAAAACGCCAAATAATTAAAAACACTCACACAAAGCACAGGGGGATAGCCAGGGAGCCCGAGCCTCTGAGTGAGGTTGCAAGCTAATTTTAGGCTTAATTGGCGTTTTTGGAGATCGAAAATCGAGTTAATGCAGGGTAAAAATGGTGGCCGAAAAAACTTAAATTTGATCAAACGGTATCAAAACGAGGCCGAAGCCAGTAACACTTACATGAACAACGCCAGGCACGTGGGACTTAGAAAATACACAACGCAGAAGCCAGTAACACAGCCGAACAATGAGCGGCACAAGGGACTTTAAAAATAAAAGCAAAGGCACTCGGCGCAAACCATGCTAAACTTGAGCAGAGACACAGAGGAGAAAGACACAGGGTAGGGAGAGGGTGCAAAGAAATACAGGGCTGAGAAACAAAGGAAAAGAGACACGGAGTGGGGGGGGGGAATAAGGAAACACAAAACACACAGGGCAGGGAGAGAGGGGGAAAAAACACATGGAAGGGAGAGGGGGGGGGGGACAGGCACAGGAGAGTGGGGAGAGGTTCGCAATAAGTGCCAAAGGCGCTCATTGCGGACCTCGCAATGAGTGCCAAGGGCACAAGGCACAAAATTGGTGGGTTGTACGACGTCTGCAATGAGCGCTCATTGCGGGGCTTGCAATGAGCGCCAAAGGTGCTAATCGTGAGGCCCTTAAACTACACGGGGGAGAGGCTCGCAATGAGCCGCTCATTGATGGGCTCACGATGAGCGCCTTTGGCCCGTAAAGTAGACGAGAGGAGAGGCTCGCAATGAGCGCCAAAAGTTCTCAGAAGGGGCAGAGACTCGCATTGTGTGGCAAGCAGCATTGCCAGGATTACAATTTTATTGCCGTCATTTTTGACGGGCAAGTCGCTAGTAATACGTATAGGCCAAAATGTTCTGGACATGAACGTTGCCACCACTAAAACCCACATTTTAACAAAAAACAAAACAACATTTAGGAATTACACAGTGGTAATTTTGTATATGTTTTTTTATAACTAGACATGATAATGGGCATAATGTATATAAAAAGTAATAGTCTGTATTATTTTTTGCTTCATTCTAAAATAATTTCCTTTTTTTCAAAATATCATTATGATTCCTTCCATCTAGGTTTCCATTCATCTGGTATACAATAAGGCTGCTAAAGAAATGTACCTACAGTGAGGGAAAAAAGAATTTGACACCGTGCTGATTTTAAACGTTTGTGCAGTGACAAAAAAATGATCAGTCTATAATTTTAAAGGTAGGTGTATTTTAACAGTGAGAGACAGAATAACAAAAAAAAAAAAAAAAAAAAGTTGTCAAAAAAGTAATAAATTGATTTGCAGGTCAATGAGTGAAGTAAGCATTTGATCCCCTAGCAAACAGCAAGATTTCTGGCTCCCAGATGTCTTTTATACAGGTTACGAGCTGAGATTAGGAGCACTCTCTTAAAGGAAGTGCTCCTAATCTCAGCTTGTTACCTGTATAAAAGACACCTGGCCACAGAAGCAATCAATCAGATTCCAAACTCTCCACCATGGCCAAGACCTAAGAGCTGCCCAAGGATGTCAGGGACAGGATTTGTAGACCTACACATGAGAACGGTGAGGTAAGTGAAAGTTTTGTGGTCAGATGAGACCAAAATTGAGCTCTTTGGCATCAACTCAACTCACCGAGTTTGGAGGAGGAGGAATGCTGCCTATGATCCCAAGAACACCATCCCTACCAACAAACATGGGTGGAAACATTATGCTTTGGGGGTGTTTTTCTGTTAAGGGGACAGGACAACTGCACTGTATCAAAGGGACAATGGACGGGGCCATTGGGTGAGAACCTCCTTCCTTCAGCCATGGCATTGAAAATGGGTCGTGGATGGGTATTTCAGCATGACAGTGACCCAAAACACACAGCTAAGACAACAAAGGAGTGGCTCAAGAAAAAGCACGTTAAAGTCCTGGAGTGGCCTAGCCAGTCTTCAGACCTTAATCCCATAGAAAATCTGTGGAGTGAACTGAAGGTTCGAGTTGCCAAACATCAGCCTCGAAACCTTAATGACTTGGAGAGGATCTACAAAGAGGAGTGGGACAAAATCCCTCCTGAGATGTGTGCAAACCTGGTGGCCAACTACAAGAGATGTCTGACCTCTGTGATTACCAACAAGAGTTTTGCCACCAAGTACTAAATTGAAGGGGCAAATACTTACTTCACTCATTCACCTGCAAATCCGTTTATAACTTTTTTGACATGCGTTTTTTTTTTGTTATTCTGTCTCTCACTGTTAAAATACACCGACCATTAAAATTGTAGACTGATCATTTCTCTGTCAGTGGACAAACATTCAAAATCAGCAGGGGATCAAATACTTTTTCCCCTCACTGTATATACTATTATATACATAATTGTATTTGGAAATATATTATCAGTTGTATAAGTAGACACAAGTCAGCTTTCCTCTTTTTCTACAGATATGCAGGAGACATTAAACATATATATTACCTTTCTCTATGAAACAGGGTAAGTTGTGCAGGAGCATTAAACGTCCATGTAAATGGTCAAGGTTTTCTTGGACAGGAAACTGAAGAGGCACGGATAAAACAAAACTCTGAGCTCCAGCTTGGAAATTATACACAAAATCTTTCTCTGTGCTAGACGTCTTTGCTTTACCAGGCTTCATTCTGTAAGCAAAATAAACTAAAAACAAGAAACAAACAATGTTAAAATCATTGCCTCAAAATCAACATATTCCACTTGCACTATTTAGGCTTCATTATAAGTCGAATTTGTTCCTTTCCTTTTGCTGTCATTCTGAAATGGGTCAATAATAAACAAGGTTTTACATATGTTTCTGCTTATTGTCCTGCATGATACCAAAATGTTTTCTGAATACACCTTGGCTTTTCTATATATTCTTATTTCTCCTTTCCTTTCATAGAAATTATTATATGTCATGGTTGCCTCTCTTTAACTTGAGGAGGCTGCTATATTGGCCTTTCTGTGATGTAGTGTCACATGTATTATCACCCTGGATCTCAAGGGCAGCTCCCATGAGCATTTGAAGGTAACCATAAGATCCCAATACATTTAAATGTTTAAAACATAATCCTTAACATGAATAAAAGATAAGAACATTTTGGATCATAGTGGCCCTTTAACATTCTCTCTGGCACAGGGACCTGGAATGCATTGTTTTACCTAGCCAGATAAAGATACCCATTTCTATTGGCCGTTCTGCATCTCCCCACCCTTCAGAGAGTGTTACTGGGTGAGGTGGAATGGTGCATAACCACCTCAGCATATCTAGATTTAATCTTCTAATGGAAAACACAGCATGGAAGGTAGTTTCTTGTTGATCCACAAAGCCATGGAAGAGGCCGCTCCACATGACTGCTTAGACCAGTACAAAGCTGTTGGCTGTGCTTGCATCAAAAGATGCAACATGAAGATTCACAGGTGGCAGAGTTTGCTGCTTGCCCACTTTACACAGTGATATAATCTGTGAGGTGGGAGATACTGTGGCCAAAATAACAGCCCTCTAGAGGTGAATAATAATGCAGAATCATTAAGCTTAATGCTGCTTATATTTTTAAAGTACCATGGTTTGTCTGACCACTAATGTGACACTTTAATGTACCAGCAGAGGGAGTAACAATCGGGTTGAATTTGTGTGATTTCAATAAAGGTCGGAAGTCTGTTATAACTCAAATAATAAATCCCCATCACAGAACACTGCAATTTTTTTAATTTTGTCTGTACAACATATATTAGAGTGTCAAGTCCCCTGTGCTATGGTTACCTTATGATTACAATCAAACTTATAGTGTAATATCATTCAATGTATAAGTAGGTAATATAGAGAGTATAAACTACTACCTAACTACGCATAAAGGGGAAAATAGCACCAGTTTTGGGTTTTACTTCATTGTAATTGCATTTATAAGCAAAAGCATAACAAAATAGAACTCCATATAATAAACAAAATAGTTTTCAGTAATACTTTAAACTGTTTTATGCAAAGCACAACATCAATCAGTTAATTCAGCATAATTTGGAGCACACCACTGTAAAGTTCTCCTAAAATCAGGTGGAAATACTTTGTAATGCGCATTTAAAAAAATCAAAAAGAAAATAATACATGAAATCTCTGTTTACATGTGTCCCTGGCATGCACACAGACAGACCCACAGCAACAGATCTGTGCAGAGAGCATAAGCAGAAAGATAGTTAACACTTTACAAATGTATCTGTGCACAAAAATGAATATTGGAATAAGGAATTAGGAAAGTGGATTAACATCGCCTGCTGCATTCCTGAGTTCAAGGAAAAACTATAAATCTTTGTGCTCGCAGAGCCTTCACCGCACAGTGTCGGCTTAAGTTGCTAATCATGGAACAGTCAGGAGTGTGTATGTGATACACAGATTACTGTGGAATCTGTACTTCAAATGTACTTCATTCAAACTGGGGCAAAACTAAATTAAAATTTAGTGTCATGTGTATTATCACCATGTTAAATGTTCTGGATCTCAAGGGCAGCTCCCATGAGCATTAGAAGATAACCATAAGAACTATGGACATCCCCAATGGGAAAAACTGTCAGCTAGGTTGAAAGGCTCCTATCTCTGTTTGAAACTAAATGGCCACCCCGGTTTACACATTTTTAGACTTTCTGGACTTCTGTAAATTTAAGTACAAAATGTTTTTATCGATCTCCCTTTGTCCCTTTCTGTATCTTTCCCATGCCCCTCAATTGTATTAACATGTTGCTTTTTTTTTCATTTTTATTGTATAGATGTTGTATTAAAAGATTTACTGTTGAGATTGTTTAAAATTAAAGGGTTAAATAAAGAGTCCCAAAATCTTATTTAATGTTTAAAACATGATCCTTTATATGCATGAAAGAAAATAACATGTTGGATCCTAGTGACTCTAACACTCTCTCAGGCAAAGGGACCCGCAATGCATTGTTTTGCTTTGTCAGTGAAAGTGTTAAAGACACCCCTTACCTACGCACTTCAGATTATCAGTGACTTGATCACTATGATTAGTTCACTCGTGGTCAAGCAGAATTATTACAATTTCCTGTTTCTTGCCCGCCAGCAGAGGCAATGTGGTAGCACGACAGTTGTGAACGAGACTTTGTTCTTAATGTGAGTATTAGATTTAGGGTAGTGGCAGATGATCATCTTTACATAATAAAGTAGTGGTGCACAAAGCGCCAATAACCTGCACAGCGTGAAACTATTTTACTATGTAAAGTTCATCATCTGCTACTTTTTTTAAAACGTTTTGCTTCATTCAGTTGCTTCTGACTCTCTGTGACCTCACGGACAGATCCATTTGGTTTTGATGGCAGAGAAACTGGAGTGGATGACAGTTCATTCTCCAGTGGGCCACAGCATACAGCTCCTGGTATTCCTAGATGATCTCCCATCCAAGTACTGACCAGGCCAGACCCTGCATGGCTTTGGTGTGGTGTGACCTCTTGGTTCCCTGACTGGAATCAAACCCAGGTCGCAGCTTTCAAACCACCAAATCCTAACCAGTGGACCACCAGGAAACCCTCATTTGCCACTGCCCTAACCCCTAAAGTCTCAGCAAGCCACCATGGTGCCACCTACTGGCCACTGCTGGTGGGGACAAAATAGGAAAGGTACAAAATATCTCAATATTAATAGTCTGTGAGATGATAGAAAGGAAAAATAAAAAAACACAGCTTTTAAAAAATTTATACCAAATTGTTCATTCCTTTCAAGCTCTATAATTATATAACTATTTTGTAGTATCAACCATGATCACATGTATTTATGTGTGTGCATTTCATGTCTGCAATAAGTGGGACCTTCCTGTGTTGCTGTGAGGGTCTCCCTGTCACTGGGTCAGTATGGCGCATTCCATCGTGCTCAGTCGGTACATGTTTAATACGTTATTGAGAAGCACTAGGCCCGGGCCCTGTCCGTATGTCCCAGGCTGGGTTAGTTATTCCTGGTATATTTCGTGTTATGAACCGGATACAACACATAGCGGTGCCAGTCACCCTACATGCCAGTCAGCGCCAGAGCATGCCACATATAATACCACCCAGTATCACCTACACACAGCTTGCTAGTAACTACTATCCGGTTACACCGCCTTCTGTACAGCCCGAGACTTAATTCCCTTCTGTCACCGAAAATATAGAATGACAGGCGCCATCTTGTTTGGTCTCCCACAATTCTTCGCGACATACGGCTACCCAAAAAGGCCAAACCTCTTCACACGCGGAGACTGCCTGAAACACGGGCGCCCTCTGATGGCTGTTGGATGTCAATCCTTCCAATGATACACTGCCTGTAAATGTCAGCGGGATCTCAACACATCACGTGCCAGAGTGGGCGGAGTCAGATACAAGCTCCAGAGACATTCAATGCATTTGTTTTCTCTTTCTTAGTTTTTAAATAAATAAGATTTAATAAATTAAAGCGGTGTTACTTTTTTCCAATAAAGCTCAAAGGAGAAAAATACAGATTGAAATGTATAATTGATGCAGGGGCTTGTTCCCATCAGCCAATGAGCAGTAATATAGCCATATGCTTGTCTGCCAATGAGATCAACATATATAGGTATGCTCTGTGCACTTCCCGTTAGTTTAAATAGGTTTTAGTTAATATTTGTTAATGCAAAACATTACTTATTTATATATATATATATATATATATATATATATATTTTTTTTTTTAAAGCTTACCCCTTTTATAAGAACTGCGTTCCTTATCCCTTTAACTGTATGATCAGTCAATGTCTATGAATACAATAACTGTTTACAATACAATATTTAATAGAATATAAAAATGCATTGTCTGGAAAGAAGCCTCTCGAATTTTAGGAGACATGATTCACAAAACAATTCCACCCCGATCGTTATGTCTTATTGTTTAGTTGTGTCCGACTCTTCGTGAGCCCATGGACTGAATTACGCCAGGTACATCTCAGTCACTGCCCCCGAGTGCAATCAAGCTATTTTCTATTACTCCATTGACCTCATCTACCCATTTCCGCCCCTTTCGTCGCCTTCTTTATGTATCTGCAATCTTTCCCAGCATCAGAGTCTTCTCTAGGGAATCCTGTCTTCTCATTATATGGACAAAATATCTGAGCTTAAGCCTTATGATCAAACCTTCTAATGAACAGTTTTACTTTATTTCCTGTAGTATTGATTGAATGGATCTTCTTGCAGTCCAGGGACGCTAAGCAGTTTTCACCAACACCACAATTTAAACTGAGCTCAGACCTCTTTATGGTGCATCTCTCACATCTGTCTATACACACAAACATGTTGACATCTCATCCTTTCTGGGGTTAAGTACAATTAATAAAAAGTGAACCTGATAAAGCAGAGGTCTGGAAGAAAGAGTCTGTGGGGAGTCAAGTGTCTGACCCAGATCAACCTATTAACTCCACACTTGTTTAAAAAAAAATACAATGTTGTGATGCCTATAGTGAAACAACAACAACAACAACAACAACAACAGCACATTCAGAATAGTTTTAATATTTATTATTTAACTGAAAGCTTCAGTCTAGGATCATGACAATATACAGAATACATACATATTCTCTTTCTTGGAGAACCTCAACCGAAGTGAAGAACATTATGATTTGTTTTCTGGGTTTAGTAGAACAATCCATAATGTAATTTGTTTTGAAAAAGGTACAAGCTATATTGTTTACAATAAAATGGTATAGACTTTTTATTGTAGCTCTTATTTATAAATAAAAATCCTGTAGGCCATAAGCTTTCAAATATTTATTTTGATCCAAAGCGTACTCTGTGGACGTGTATCGCCAAACCCACGGTGATAAACTAAACAGATTACATAAGATTCTACATTTAGAAAACACACATTTCCAGTCAACATACTGGTCTTTTCATAGAAAGAGTAAAATTTGACTTGGTGCACGTTTGTATAAAATAGCGAACAATGAATCTCTTGGACACCACATCAAGGATTCATAGATCAACTTTTCTTAAATGATTTAAAAACGGACAATAAAAGGAAAACTGCTAATTATATGATATAGCTTGGAACTACAGGTCATAAGCACTTTATCAGTTTAATATGATTAAAAGAGTTTTCATATATTTGCATTGAAATTTAGCATTTTTGTCTTTCATTCTCCAACCAATTCCAGGCTTTAATCTTGTATTAGATTGCAATCATTGCTAAATTAGTCCAGGTGATCGGCACATGCTCAGATTAGTTGAATGAAATACTGGACATCATTCTCAGCTTAAATCCAATTGTCAGAATCAGTCTGAACATACAAAGACGTGAAGATTAACTATCATAAGTAATGATGAACATCTAGCAAGAAGATAAAAGCAATGGCTCAATGGGGAAGTTTTAAAAACAAATTGACAGGTAAAACTTACAAAAGACCATTCTAAGTTTAGAAATATTTGTCATATACAACTGAAGGACATTCCTTTTGTATTTCTAACTAAATGAAATTGGACAGAAGCTTAATAAAATTAAAGAAATAATGAAGACATAAAAAAACGACAGACAATTAAAAGCACAAAAGTAACGGGGAAAAACAATTTTCCACATTTTTGCTCCAATTTCATATTCTGTATAATATTTCCTTAATATACAGTTCCTGATTCATTTGCAGCTCAACCTCAATAGAAAGTGGCAGATTGTTTCCGGAGTCCTCTGTATAAAAAGGTCCATCTGTTACCATGGTAATGTATTTCTTGTAGACGTCGTTATATTCCACACAAGATTTTAGGTGTTCTTGTAGTTTTGAGGAAAGTTGAGGTTAGGAAATACTTCAAATCTTCAATCCACTCAAAAAAGCTGTGAGCAAATCTCAAAAATGTGATTCAATACAAGTCACTCTTCTGAAAAAACCTTTTACCACAATCGCCAAAACACGAGTTTTTTCCCCCAGCATTTGAGTGATCTGGTTCAGTTATTTTTTTTTTAACATTAACCAAAACACACTTTTCTTCGAGCCCAAGTTCAGTTGTTAACCACAGTAGGATGTAATGGTTTCACTCTTGCCAACCTTGAAAGGCCAAGGCGAATACCTTGGTTAGGTGACCTTACGGCAACACCTCCCAGAGGATGTTTTGCATTTCCTGATGTAGCTGAAAAACAAAAACAAAAGAAAAACATAAATTAAATTAAATTTTTCTATACAGGTGCAATCCACACGAAATGAATGGCACGTTGTTAGGCTACTTGGAAGCTTCCATTTTATTGCAGAGGACGGCCAACAAAATATTGTTACAGAACATAAGAGAAACTGGGAAGTTGTACCTGGAGGTGTCCATTTTTGTTTTAACACACCCATTTTTGGACTAGGAGTTACTTGTTTTGCAGACGCAGCTGAAGAGACAGGTGACCTTTGCTCTGGCAAAGATTTTATTTTAATGGTGACAGGAGAAACAATAGAACTTTCTGTGGGGAAAAGGAGATACCAAGATGAGGCATGATTAAAATACGGATTGCGTAAAAAAGTAAAGAAGAATATATATACATACACACCCTGTTTTAAAGAGGTACTCAAAAAGGAAACATCCTAGGCATAATGTTACCAACTGTGGAAGAACCATTTTAACAGCAGTAGTAATGTGTCATTAAGATAGATTGAATTTTCACTTTTTTTGTGATTAAGTGAAGTACCTGCCTGGAGGTGTTTAAGTGGGGCCCCAAAGTGATATGTGAACAGGGAAAACTTGGTCCTCTGGCCAGAGGGTCGAGTTATGGAAGAATGCTCGGGGCTTATTGAGGGGTTGCGGGGCTTAGCCATCAGAGCACATTTGGGCCCCTCAGCCAGGAGCTTTTGGTCTGTGGGTGCCCCGTATCCCCCCCCCCCCCCCCCCCAGCCTGGTTTTTGGAACAGCACAATCTTCACGCCAGTGAAGATCGAGGATTTCCTGATGTCCTTAAGAAATGGCCTTTTTGTCAAGGTCCTGGCCAGAGTTGGTGGCAGCTGCTCCCCCAGGAGTCTGAGCTAGGGTAGAATGATGGCAGCTTCCCCCCTAGCTAAGATCATGTCCAAGTCAGAGGGCTCCAGCCAGAAGATGGTGGTAAGACACGCCCCCCCTTCTTTCCTAGGGTGGGGGGCAGAGGCGGTTGAACAAGATCCCTGGACCTTATGGATGAAGATAGGAAGACAAAGGGGTCCTCAAGCTGGGGGAACCTGAAGGCTTCACTACAGCACATGCTACATGGAGTACGAATTGGGACAATTTTTGCACTAGAGCCACAGTTAACCAAGAGCACGCCCAGGACTGTCGTCAAAAAAAAAAAAGTATGTCTGGTATTTGCTCTCTCTCCTGTTCAGGGTAGAATTGCCTGGTATTTCGAGACTGGATTATTATTGACTTATATACAGACTGATATGATGCTACAGCATATTTTTTCCATGTGAAGGGTGCAAATGAGCTAAAAGAGGCTGCTCTCAGAGTGGGTTATCATCATGTCCATAGAACTAACCTATGAAGAGTAGTTAGTTCTCAGAGCACCTCTGTTTTTATAAAAAAAAATTGTAAGATAAAATATTTGCTATACAATGGATATTGAAAATAATATGTTCAGTAATACAATTCAGACATTTCTTACCGTAAGTTTTTGGTTTGGGGACATTCTTCCTTTCCTTTTCTACCTTGTTCTTCAGCTTCACAGATTTACTTGGCTTTGATTTTTTTGTCTTTATAAATTCAAATTCTTCATCCTCCCCACTGAAACTTGAGTCACTTCCAGATTCTTCATCTAAAACATTTACAATATAAAGTTGAAATGCTTTCCAAATGTAAACTTGTAGAATGTAAACATATCACTAGTCTTTACAGTATACATGATCATAAGTAAAAAATAACTGATGCTTAAAATATGGCTTTCAATACAATAACATCATGCTACTGTAATCACGTGAATAAAATGTTTTACACAGTAAAATTAACTTTTTATCCACATTGTAAGTTTTGCCAGGACAAAACATGTGCTCTATGCAAAAAAAATAAAAAAACACACACACACACAACACTAAATTGGTTAAGAAATACTAGTTTGAAGAAACAATTCTACATATTTTTAATCAAAAGTAATCACAAAATAGATGCAAAATTCACAACAGCATTGTCATGATCCCTAGCCGTATTATTAAAAAAATCACCAGCATATTGTCTATATACCTGATCGGTAAATGCTGCTGCATTTCATTCTTCTAATAATTACATTCTTTTAAAAAGTGCCAATAGAAAAGTCCAGTTTTCCACTTAAAAACGGTCCATCTCCCCAACATGTTACTGCGGTTTTTGTAACTGCAGCACGTTTTGAGATGTGGCCCCTGATAGGTTAGTACACTATTACTGATTAATATTATTATTACTACACATTAATGTCTGTGTACATGGGTCTTCTGCATATACAGACAGATTAATGTGGGGGTGTTTTTAAGAGTTTATTGATAATAATTAAAAATAAATACATGGGTATTACTTACCCAGTAAAACCCATAAACCTTCCATGTCCCTTCAAACCGAAAATACGTTTTCCTATCTTTTCTCTACATTTTGCCACGGAAGCTATTCAGCAAAGAGGGATAAGCAGGTGTCCATGCTCCATATTCTGCAACAGTTTGAAAAAGCTACACAGTCTAAAGAGGACGGGAAACCAGTTGTATTTGTTGTATTCATTGTTAAACATTATATATCTATATATTTTAGTTAGTGTCCGACGCTCCGTGACCCTATGGACCACAGCATGCCAGGTACATCTGTCCTTCACCGCCTCTCTGAGCTTGATTAAGTTCATCGCTTCAATGATCTCATCTATCCATCTCCACCTCGGTCGTTCCCTTCTTCGTGTGCCGTCAATCTTTCCCAGCATTAGAGTCTTTTCTAGGGAATCCTGTCTTCTCATGATATGGCCAAAATATTTGAGCTTCAGCCTTATGATCAAAGCTTCCAGTGAACAGTTTGTCTTGATTTCCTGCAGTATTGATTTATTGGATCTTCTTGCAGTCCAAGGGATTCTAAGCAGTTTTCGCCAACACCACAATTCAACGGCGTTAATTCTACGGCGCTCAGACTTCTTTATGGTCCAGCTCTCACATCCTATGTTACTACTGAGAATACCCTAGTTCTAACTATGCGGACCTTTGTTGATAGTGTAATGTCTTTACTTTTTACTAACTTGTCCAGACTTGCCATGTATTTCCTCCCAAGAGGCAAATGTCTTTTAATTTCATGGCTACAGTCACCATCTGAAGAGATCTTGAATTCTAGGAAAATAAAATCTGTCACTGCCTCCACTTCTTCCCAGGACTGGATATTGCCGTTTGCCATGATCTTTGTCTTTTTAATGTTGAGCAGCAGGCCAGCTTTTGCCCTTTCTTCTTTTACCTGCATTAATAGGTCATTTAGTTCCTCCTCACTTTCAGCCATCAAAGTAGTATCATCGGTGTATCTGAGATTGTTGATGTTAGTTCCAGCAATATTGATTCTGGACTTGGACTCATCCAGACCAGCCTTATGCGTGATGTATTCTGCATACAAGTTGAATAAATAAGGTGACAACATACAACCTTGTCGCACTCCTTTTAAGATCTTGAACCATTCTGTTGTCCCATGTTCAGTTCTGACCGTGGCTTCTTGGTCCAGATACAAATTCCTCAGGAGGTGGATGAGATGATTTGGTACTCCCATCTCCTTAAGAACTTGCCACATTTTGTTGTGATCCACAGTCAAAGGCTTTAGAATAATCTACGGGGAGAAAACATACCCATTGCTGGCTTAAATTCATCCTCTGCTGCTTCATCACCACTATCATCCAGAAGTTGTCTCTTCTGCTCCTTAATGGCTTTAGAAGCTGCCGGTCTTCGACTTCTGCCATCAGCCTGATCCTCTTTACTGTTTGTGATCTCATCCAGACCTTCAAGACAAAAATAAAAAATACTAAATTATATATATATATATATATATATATATATATATATATATATATATATATATATATATATATATATATATATATATATATATATATATATATATATATATATATATATATATATATATATATATAGTAAAAAAAGTCAAGAATGAAATGTATTTCCATGCACAGTGTTAATACTTTCACTGACCTTGTTTGTACTCCAGTATATGAGCGAGAGGATGTAAAATGTACTTTATATAGACCGATATTAAACTATAAGCAGGTACATAAGGAGATTTTACAGCTGTATCTGGAGGAAAGGTAGACTATATGTAGAAATATATGGGGGGGATACGATCAT
Organism: Discoglossus pictus; assembly: GCA_027410445.1. NCBI lineage: Eukaryota > Metazoa > Chordata > Amphibia > Anura > Alytidae > Discoglossus > Discoglossus pictus. Next base: position 37,013,643 of record CM050167.1, read on the forward strand.
AATGTATTACCATGATTTGTGTGCAGTCTTAAGCATTACAAAAAAAAAGATCTTCTCCCTTTACGGGAATTTGGATGTGTGACCCATTGTGTATGATCTGTGGGGGAAGTGGTAGAAAGAAGAGAGGGAGTGGGGTCAGGTGTGGTCTGAGGGGGAAACATATGAGAAAACAATGTAACAAAAAGAAGATAAAAGTAGTAGGAAAAAAAAACAACAACAATGTTTATTGTAGGAGTTAGAATTAGAAGATCTTTAACATCCCCCCTTTGAGAGTTTATACTGCGTGCAATGTTATCTTTCAAATGTCCTGCATTTTGAGACTTATGGCTAGGTTCTACCAAAATGGGGGGGGGGGGGGGGGGGGGGGGTTATGTCTTACATTGTAGAAAAGGGGACTTAAACCTGACCCACACACAAAATGTCAGTGACCAATTAAAAGCAAAATGTATAACCTGTATTAAGCAAACATGCATTACCTAAAGTGCTGCCGTCTACACTGCAGTTTGAGAAAGAAGTGTCCCGATCTGTAATTTCACAGTCTGCAAAAGCTGGAACCTCTGAAATATATAAAAAATTAAAAAGAAAAATAAACAAACAGACAATGAATAAAAATACCAATGCAATAGAGCAATTGATACAGAACTATAAATGTGTTTTTGCTGTTCTTCAGTCGTGGCTGACTCTCCATGACTCTATGGACTATAGAATTCCAGGCAAATCTGTCTTCCACTGTCCCTCTAAGCTCCCTCATAAATCTTTCAGGCAATACCAAATGAATGAGGCAATAGAGGTAATAACCTTTTTCGTCTTCTACACTTCCCGTCTGTGATGAAGTCTTCTTTACAGAAAGAGCCAAAGCAACTTCTAAATCTCTATGGAACAGTTTGTCATCTAACGGAACTCTGTAAAATAAACATAAAAAATAGGGATATATATATATATATATATATATATATATATATATATATATATATATATATATATATACATACATATATACACACACACACCACACACACATACAATGCTAGTATCAGCTACTGACTTTATCGGAGGTGATTAATTATGGACTTAGGGCCTCATTCTATTAGCGGCCGCAGCCGTTGCGGGGCCACAAGGACCGGCCGCAAGCTATTCTATTCCCTTACGGCCGGAGGCTCCGGCAGGCTTGCGGCCGGTGCCTTGCTATCTCTTGCGGCCGCTCGCGCCAGAGGAAAGCCTTTGATCTAAAACGGCCGCAAGAGTTTTGCAATTCAATTGCTCCGGGAACCCTCTCTGCAAGGCTAAAAGCGAGCCGCAGCTTACTTGCAGGAAAGAGGTCCCGCTAGCACCAATTAAGCACATAAAATAGCTCAAATAAAGCCATCCTGCACTTTGCGAAGACTATAAAGGGATTTTAGGTGTTAGAAAAAATAGCACATAATTATCCTGTACTCAAATCCGTAAAATATTTTATTTTTAATATCCGTAAAATATCCATGTAAAAAGTCCATAGGGCTTGGAGCACCTCAGACACACCCACGCCGCAGCCGGAAAATAAACAGTTAATTTGAACTCGGGTTTGGGCAGATGTGCAAGCTTGAGAGTGGGTTACTTTTAATCCTCATGTCCCCCAATATGATCCCTAGCATTTACAGAGCTGTACAGTGCAGGCTTGAATTTATTTTTGAGTTTTTATATTTCTGAGCTTACGGCCGGTTCCAAGATATGCGGCCGGCCGTAAGGGGAGATCCTTGCGGGGCCGTATAATAGAATCGCGAGTTAACTGAACCCCCGCAAGGAATCGCAGCCTTACGGCCCATTTACGGCCGCTAATAGAATGAGGCCCTTAATAAGCAGGAACAGCATGCAAAGTTTCTTAAATCAACTTATTCACAGAGGCTTAATGTGTAAAGAAATGACTACAAATAAGTTCGTTATTCACCTCTTTCCTTGTGCGCTCTGAGGTGATGCCACAACTTCTTTACGTGGCTTTTTCAGAGGTTTTTCTTTTTTCTCCTTCTTTGTCTCAACCCGTGCTTTTTTACTTGATGGCGCACAGGAGAAATCTTCATCTGTTACGAAAGAGATTAAGAGAACAGTATTTAGTTGTGCTGTAAATGACCCTCAGAATCGATGATTAAGTAATCATTCCACAAAGTAGGCGACCCAGTGAGTTTCAAAATCATTTAATGCATGGTGTGCGCCACTGATGGCAGTATGCAGTCCTCTAACACAAAGAGAAGAGATATATTTGGAAAGTTAAAATAAAAATAAAATAAAAGTCATGTCCCAAGCTGTATAAGCACCAGATCTATCCACTCCCTGAATGATGTACGGTCTCTGGAGTCAGACTCGCCCAGGGGTGGAAGTACCAAATTGAAAACCTTTTGAGACCACTCTGAAACATACACATTACTAGCAGGCAGAAGTGCAACAAGAGCTGCTAGCAATGTACACAAATACACATTCTAGTCACCTCCAACTATCATACTTTCGTGTATGGTATGCCCTCTGGTCAGCTCCAAAACCCAGAAATCATACATCATTCAGGGAGTGAAGAGATTATGAGCTCATGCATCCTGGGGCATGATTTAAAAAAAATAGTAATTCATTGTTTAAATACATAGCAAAAGCTTAATACAATTATTATTTTTTTAAATCTGTTCTCATAAAGGGCTCCCTAAAGAATGGTTAGTTAGAACACTAAACTTGCTATTTAACAGAACCTTATTTATTTCAGGTGAACGCTAGGTTAGCAGATAATAAAACAAAAGTCAGGTACCATTACACGAAAAAAAGAATGATCAAAGAACACTGTAGTTCTTCAAAAGGCCATGTTGTAAATGTATGGGGAAATATGCTATAAAAGGAGGACATGGAAAATAACTTTTTTTTTATGCATCAAAAAGAAATAAAAAAAAAAATAATAATAAAAAAAATAATAATCACATTTTAGTCTGCAAATCTCATTGGTTGGCCGAGACGAGCCTCCAAAAGCAATTAAACCTCTGAATAAGTTTTTGTGCTATGAGACCTTTATTTGAAAAAAGTAAGCACAATTTAGACCCCCGCTGGAGGTGTCAACATAATTAGTGGGATTTTTAGATAATAAAAAAAAAACTGGTTTCATGAGATGTGCTGCATACGACTAGGCTGCCTTTTGCTTAAGGATCGCAGAAATGTATTAATCCATGAAACTTTCATATCCCTTTAATCATATAAAGAATGCTCTGAAGCTAGGAAGATGTTGGACATTGTGAGTTATTTACTTACCATCGTTGTCCAAGTCTCCAAACTGTGAATAATCAACCGCTTTCTTTTGCCTGAAAAACATATTTACATTTCTCAGTGAAGATTGCAAGGAGGTGGTTTGTGGAGTTGTGAAGAGAACAGACTCAGATTTACTAATTTATATTCACAAATGCACTATTTTACTTTGTATTGTTATCACTACATAATTACTAAACTAAAACTAAAAAAAAAATGATCATTGATCTAAAAATTATTTTTCTAAACAAAAATATAGATAAAAATTGATAAATTGGTGACTTGTATTTTTATAACTAATTTGAACTACTTTTATAAAAAGGGGGGTCAAAAGTAAAAAAAAAAAAAAAAAATCTTCCACTCCCCTTAACCTAAACAGCATCCCAAGTAGCCACAATACCCCGACACACTGTAACTAAAGTAAGAATTAACTTTGCTGTTGTTGTTCTGTCCTTCAGTTGTGTCTGACTCTCTGTGACCAGATGGATGCAACACACATCTGTCCATTTCTGGTTCTGCTTATCCATATGGTTTTCATGGTTAATATTCTGGAGTGAGTTGCCAATTTGTCTGACCTTACTGCTATGACCTGCCCATCTTGGGTGATTCTACATGGCATAGCTGACAGCTTTGTTGGCGTACACAGTGCTTTCCTCACAAGGTTGTGATCCAAAAGTAGAAGCTTATGTGGGTTCTAAGTCTCCCACTACCACATATAAGGGTCAGTGTTTCAAATAAATCTATGTTTTAGTTCACCATTAACACTGAAACAAGGCGCCTAAAATTGTAATGCTGGCCCCTAAATGTTTGGTTATTTCACATAAATTTCCATAGACGATCCATATGCCGTGTTAATAAATTCTATAGATTTGGGATTAAAATGAAAGGAATGTGCGGATTTGTTTTAGGTGCAGTAATGATTATTCCCCCTTCTGGATCGCTGCTTTGTCATGGTGTAGGGGTTTGTGTACCTCAATGAAGCTGTGAGCTATACCATGTAGGGTCAACGAAGATGAGCAGGTCATAGAAGAGAGTTCAAACAAATTTAAGACCACAGGAGAAGGAACTGGCAACCGACTGCAGTATCTTTGCCATGAAAACCTTATGGATAAGTACAACCAGACACAAGATGTACCGGGCATGCTGCAGTCCATAGGGTCACGGGGAGTCAGACACGACTAAGCAATTGGACAATGATTAAATTACCATCTACAGATGGCTTGTGATTCTTATTTGTTGCACAATACTGGAGAGAGGGAACACTTAAAGGAATTACTGGGTTATATAAAAGCTATTTTAGAACATTAAATACAGGAAAAATAAATAAAACTATTCCGTCCCCCCTTTATTTTTAGTGCCTGATGGGGATGACCTCCATGCCCTCTCATGGCACTGTACGACCTCTGACCCCCAGCACAGCCTCCCTTCTTCTTTGGATGGCACTATAAAGTGTGATCTGCCTCCAAAACCTTAGCCCAGTTTAATACCCGTCAGTGATTCCTGTATTACCCTCCCATACGCCCCCAGCCCTGCTCGTTATACCGACCTCGCAGGCCTGTCCATGGTGAAGCAAGATTTCGTTCATACCAAGGATCCGGTCTCTATTGGAGCAGTGTCCCAGGCTCTGAACCCACTTCCGGTGTCAATAATTCCTGATATTACATTTCATACATTCCCTCTATAGCGCGCGTAAACTTTCAAAATAGAATTGCACGCATGCGCACTACACGCTCCATGGCGACCACGCACGCGCTGATGATCTACAGTGAAGGAGCAATACTCTTGGCGCAATGATTTCTGCACATGCGCAGTGTCATTTGTGTGCTAAGATTTCATTGAGAAGTTGTGTGAATAAGGAATGTGTATAATGCTAAAAAAGTGAAAAAGATGTTTGTTATGTTTTAGAAGATGCAAGTTTTAGATGTCTGACTGGAAAGAGTTCACCATTTAGTAGAGATGGGAGATGAAAGGGGAAATAACTTTAGGATAGGACAGGAAGGAGAAGTTTGTAGAAGGGCATTTTGGGGCAGATAAACTTTGGGGAAGGAGGGGGTATATGTTCTACATAGAGTCATAAATGCTCTCATCTCAAAATACTCCCCCAACCTCCCTCTGCTCATAATAATCTCTCTTATCACCTCCTCTCACTTCTTCATAAAGGACTTTTCTGGTGCTGCCCCTATTCTTTGGAACTCGCTCCACTAAACTATCCTCCTACCTCAAAACCTTCAAAAACACACTAAAAATCATCTGTTTAAAAAAAATTAAAGCTGGTCACCTTCAGTCTTAAGATGCATAACTGCACACAATGTAGCACACAACCACCTCCACTTGCAAGATGGTGGTAGTGTGTAAGGCAAGAGGTTCAAGCATCTACTACCCTCCAGTATCACACCTAAACCATTTAAATTGTAAATTTCTTTCTTGTGTCGTTGGAAACCAGAACTATACGTTTAATTTTAAGCTCAAACACAGGGCCCTCCATTCTTTTGCAATGTGTTTTTGCCTTGTACTAAACCCCTGTATAACGCTGCAGATTATGTTGGCGCGTTACAAATAAAGTATAATAATGGCAACATTAACCAGATTTGATGTTCGCCATAACACAAAATAACTTACAGTATTACTGTCCACGGATTTCCATCAAACCATTTTGGATTGTGGCCTGTTTGTATGATGTCATGGGACTAGTTAATGCTGCCATACAGTCTGCTATAAACACTGATATAAAGTGCTGAATAGCCCCATGATATAAAGCACATACAATGACATTTCGTAAGTCAAAAAATGGTTTGAGAAAAAACTACCGATTGCTTTAACTCTGTGGTTCCCAAATTTTCCCCAAATGGCCACTTTAGAAATCCTGGGAATTCCATGGACCTGGTGACCACTTGTTATTTCGGTTTATTGGTTAGAGGTTGGAATACTTTGTTTGTCACTGGAACACAGCATGACAAATAACATGTAATAGACACTTTACGACTACTTGATATAATTGGTTATACCAGTATTTTCATGGACCATTTGAGCTACTCTAACAGGCCTCTGATGGTCCACAGACCACACTGTGGGAAACTTTTTCTTTAAATGTTTTTAAGGTGTGCTATAATGCATCTTAGCTTGACTTTCAGATCTCTAATCCATCCATGGCTCTTTAAAAGAAGTAGCCACCTCAAAACTACTTTCTATTACTGATTTTATGATAGGCTTTGCTCCATAATTTTCAATACTTTTAAAATAAATAACACTGGCACACTATCAATAGTAACAAATCTGTAGTAGCAGTCCGAAAATATGTATGGTGTACCCACTGAATAATAAGCACCTACATACATGTTTTATTAAGAAGAAACCATTGGGGGTTACAAAGGTCTTTAACCCATATGTACTATTCACATAACTGCACCATAAGCTTTGATGGCAGAGAGATTTTGAAAGGGTTAACCAGTAACTCTTATATTGATATAATTCAGATACATCCGTCCATTTTATTCTTAGCGGAAACATTAGGGCATTTTTCTAGGAACCACTAGATGTTGTAAAGTGGTGAATTTATTATTTAATAGAAATGTATGAGAAAAAGTTGAAGTTGGAATATTTAGGGGTAAAATAAGAAATTACTACTTTACTATTTCAACTGGAAGGCTGTTCCACATATGTACTACCCTTTTCTGTATAGCTAACACAGTTAAGGAATTTAAGCATGCCTGGGATCAGAACAAGGCAAACCTAAGAAGAAAAAAAAAAATAATCTTTTAAGAAGATAGAATGGGCAGACTAGGTGGGACTTCTTGGGTCTTATCTGCTGTGAAAGGACCACTGTACTGCATATACAAGTAAAGCTCATATTTCTTTGCTATGCAAAGATTAATAAAAACGGTATGCCATTTAAATTAAATACAAGTTTAAAAAAATATTAGCATTTTAAACTGTTCTCCTCACGCAGAGCTGTTGGTCTCCTTATACCTGGGTCATCAAGGGTCCCATTTGCTGGACTAGAAATAAAGTCTGACCAAAACAATAGAATAGCTCCTTCACATGTTAGTAAGATGGCCTGAGTCTATGGCCATGAAATGCTTGGGGTGTATAAATAATAGGCAACAATTATATAATAATTTCCTCTATCTATAGTGACGTTCAGAATAACAGACTTAATGGTAATAGCTCTAAAATAAAAAAAATGTTGGAATTGTAACCGCAATTAACGTATCTATCCCATTGTGTAAGCACAAAGAAATCGCCAGCACTAACAGCTGCAGTGCCAGGAAGAAGCCGCTAGATGGCGCCATCCGTTTCAGGGAAGGCTCTAATTATTCCCTCCTCCGACGTGGCGCAACTCGACGGCGCTGAATCGACAGTAAGGCCATCGGTATGTTCGGCGCAGGCAGATATCAATCTACAGCTTTAATGTAATATTGGAGAATAATTCTGAAATTAAAACTATATTTAAGGAATATAGTTCCCCATATGAGACTATAAATATTGTTCCAATGGGATTTTTAGCTTCCTCTGGATCAATTATCAAAAACTAAACATTGATCAGAGCATATTTATAAAAGTTAGATAGACTTTTCTTTTGTTCAGCCTCAACTAGTATATAACATTACTGAATACTCACAGTTGGATCATACAAGCTGCACCCCTTTCCAACTTCATGGGCATCTCCAGCAGCAATAAAATCAGAGCCCTTTGATTTCCTGTGGTTTGTTTCAATCAATTGACTGCAGAGTTACTGACACCATAATGTGGGCAGTGACTCCATGATAGTGATCACCTGGAACACCTACACCTGTATGGTCTAACATCTGATTATCAGATAAAGGAGAAGGAACAACAATACATTTCTAGTTTTTCTCACAATCCTTTTCGTTACTCTATCACTTTACTGTGCTTTTATGAAGCAATACTTAGAACCATTTTCCTGACATCATTTTCAAACTACACTCTGGTGTTACTGGCCATTCCAGATCTATGCGCAAGAAATCGCCAGCACTGACACCTGCAGTGCCAACAAGTAGCTGCTAGATGTCGCCGTCAGGTTTCAGGGAAGGTCTATAATTATTCCCCCCCTCCGACGTGTCGCAACTCGATGGCGCTGAATAGACAGCGAGGCCTCGGGCGCACCTCTCATAGCTCAAGGCCTTCTTCTGTAGGCGCGCCTTATATGTAATGTGCAGCAGTATTCTGAAAATCGGCAGCGCCATCTAGCGGTTGGCGTCGGCACTGCTGCTGCCAATCTTTTGTGAAGGGGTTAGAGGGGGAAGGGCCGCCATTCCCATGACCTGAAAAAGGGCAAAATGGAGGGCTAATTTTGGCTATGTAAAGGGTGTGATGAGAGGGTAAAATGGAGTAAGGAGATATATGCACAGGAAGGGGCCTAGTGCAACATGTATCCAATATAAATATCTGACCACACAAACAATTTATTTAATCTAATTAGTATTGCTTCATGTGTGCGAATTTCTACAATTCCCAACAACTTATGCAATATACTGATCCTCAAGCAAAAGAACAGTCCAAGATGTGACGATATCCCTATGTGACTGTGTTAATTAGTGTCTCAATGATGATAAGTGAACCACTGGTACTTTAAGGATATCCTCAAACCAAGACATCTGGGTGTGCCATGATTATGCAGACCACTGGCCCTATTGGCTTGCCGTTTTAACATAACCTGGTGCCCAGGACAACTAAGTAAAATGTCCCAACCCCCTTTTGCAAAGCTGTTTAACACTACAGCCATTTATCTATGAAAATTCAAGCTACTGAGGAACCTGAGTGAACTTAATAGTGTGACAATTACTAATTTCCAATGAAATCTCAGCAATTTGAACAATAATATCAGCCATCATTGCAGAGATTACATTAATATTACTGTGTAAAAAAGTTATTTGCTTTGCCTATGTAGTTGATGTCAGAACTTCTAATGATGAGGTACTACTGAGGCTGTTGAATTTACCTCTATAAATTTTTGAGAATAGGTCCTGACGCAAAACATTGCCAGCTGCAGTGCCGCCGCTAACCTCTAGATGGTGCTGACAATTTTTGGAAAAGTGCACATTGCATATAAGACACAACAGAAGAGGCCTTGAGCAATGAGAGGCGCGCCTGAGGCCAACGCCGATTATAGTGATGGCCTTGCTGTCGATTCAGCCCCGTCAAGTTGCGTCACGTCGGAGTGGGGAATAATTATTGGCCTTACCTGAAACCTGACGGCGCCATCTAGCAGATACTTGTTGGCACTGCAGCTGTCAGTGCTGGTGATTTCATGCGCATACACAACGGGATAGATCCTGAGAATATCTCATATGCTTCAGATAACCTTACAGAGGTGTGATAAAACCTTAAAGAGTCACTGTAGGGTTGAAACAAGTCATGGTCCTTTATAAGTATACATTGAATCTGCCACTATTAGTAAAATTATATTAAATTATTAATTACTAGTTTTTAATTTCACTCTGTACCCTTACAGAGGGTTACCATGTTAGTGTTCTGAGTAATGTGAGTAGGAAGAGAGACTGCGTAAGATAAGCATACAGCAAGCTGTGAAAGTCCATATTGCAGCTTCAAGTGCTCATAGCACAGCTAATATGAGAATACATTGGAAGAAGCTAATATGCTGGAAATTAGCCAAAAATACTAATACAATTAAAATATTTTAAATAAAGTATATTGCATTTTTTTTTATTATACTGTATGATACAGCATATTTCAGAGTATTGAATCTTTACCAGTAATAAAGTCAATGAAAGTTGTACTTAAAGGGCCACTGTGATAATCCACTGTTCGTGGCTTGTAAGGGAGCTAGCAAATGGTACATCTACATATGCAAAACATCTACCCAAATTAGCATGTATTCGGGGTATGTCTATGTGCAAAAAATACGCACTCACACGTTTGACATTTTCATTTATTAAAATTTCAACAAAAACATTTTTGTTGGCATTTTCTGTAGACCTTCATTGACAGCTAGCATCTACAAACTAATATTGTTGATAGTGTAGGTCCAGCTTAAAAAGGCAGCACTCAACTTGTTTTCAGATAATTCACAGTGAAATAATGGAAATGAATGCTGATCTGTAAATTAAGAAGTGTCATAGCAGGGGAGACAAATCCTGTAGCAGCAATAGGGTTAAAATAACATTATGGATATAAAAACCCCGTCACTAGAATGTGTCATTTTAAAGGCTGATTGACATTCTGAATGCCTCAACGGAAATCTTTTATATGTATTAAGCAAAAATAAATTCGACTCCATATCAGAAGCAGGCCAGAGACATATATTCACACAGAATGTCTCTGAACAGTGATCCCACTGCCACTAAGGATTCTGGGTAGAAACATGCAAATGAGGGTCAAAATGTACGAACTTACGGTAAGTTGCCAGTAGCCCACTTTACATCATTTTAGATGTATTTATGCTGCTCTTGGACACCCTTCAGAACAAAAACTTGGAATCAGCTATAGAAACACTCACAGACAGCCGTTTCATCCCTATGCGCGTCTCATCAGTATGTGGTTGGTTCTGGTAGAGAGTACCGAGTCCAGACAGGTATTTTGGCTAGCATGATTTGCTATGGAAATGTCTGAAGAATGCAACACCAGCCCTCATGCATCATTAAATTACATTAGTGTCTATCAACGGATACCTTGTTTGTCACCAAAAGCACGGTAAGAAACTCAAACACCAAAATGGCTTCCATGCAACAAACTTCCCAGTACCAAAGGATGACTCCCAGTTGGAAGCCATTCACCCGAGAAACCCAAATATAGGCCAGAGGACCACCACTTTCTGGGTCTCATAAACCCTCCATAGGTCATTATCTCGATCTCTACTTAGATCCCCACCGTCCTAATGCAAATTTTCTTGTGGAACCACTGGATCTATAAATATGAACCCCAGGCTTACGGGTATTTGGACAATGAAATAATGTCTCCATACATATTTTTATAAACAATTTTATATATATTATATTTAAATATGACAAATAATGGTCTCTTCACCAATCCTAGGTTCAGCCTTGTTTGTTTTGTCATTTATAAAACAATAAAAAAAAAAACAACTAAGTATAGCTTTGGTCATAAATAATATAAAAAAAGATATTTGCTATTGAGAACAATTATTCAGTTCTTCACATTCCCATATAAAACATTTAAACCAGATAAAGAATTCTTAAAAATAGATAAAGCAGCTGATAGAAGCACTGCCTCAAACAGAAGTTTGTTAATTGTCTTCCCATGAGTGAGATCTTCAGTGATATTAGATAAGGTGCTTTCATTCTTCCAAGATATTCTCAAATTCGCAGGCGGAATCAAAAAATTACTCTTCCAAGCTCAAACATCACCTGTTGAATAAGAAACATATTTTACTGTATTATATTAAATTAATATTATATTTTAGAAAATACTATAAAAGTGCACAAATATAGAAAAGGGTGATTTGAACAGAAACGTCACAAATCTGCTAAATATTATAAAGGATGTAATGTTTCTTGGCATGAAAAAAAAATATTGTAAGGATTACCAATTAATTTAAATTTTTTTACAACAAAGTCGGGACTAATAAACTAATTTGGGTGCATATTTGTTGAGATAGCATCACAAAATACTTTTAAAGGGATATGGAAGGTTTCTGGATTTTACTAGGTATGTGATATGCCTATGTATGTACTTTGTTTTATGAAGAAGCAATTAAAAGCATTATTTTTACTGCCTAAATCAAAAAAATAGTCCCTCTATGAGTCTGCCCACTGCAGTGTATGCAGATACAGACTCTGTAGTGCTGGATGTGCAGTGTCCTAACCTATCAGGGACCACATCCAGAAAACATGCTGGAACAAGCTCCTGAGATGTGGTTACTGATAGGCTAGGACACTACACTGCACATACAGAGTCTGTATCTCCATACACTGCGGTGGGCAGACCCATACAGGGACTATTTGTTTGATTTTAGGAAGTAAAAACAGAGCTTTTTGTTTGCTTCTTAATAAAACAAACTACATACAAGTAAATAAATGCATAGGCATATTACATACCTAGAAAAATCCCAAAACCCTCCATATCCCATTAAAGGGCCACTGTAGTCTTATATAAATAACGACTGAGCATGATAATGAAAATGGGCAAACAGTTTGTAGCAAGTAAAAAATTTTTGCTTTCTTAATTTTTGCTTTCTTAATTTTTTTTTTAGAAACAGCATTTTAGGTTTTAAAATGAATTTATAAAAAAAAATGTTTACAATGGCCCTCTAAACAAATACATCATTACCTACAACTAAGCCCAGTGGGTCATTTTCCATTAAGTGCCATTTAAAGCAACAAATCAGGGTCCTATCCTCTTATGGTAGCGCAGCACAAGGCAGCAGCAGTGGCGGTGAGCATCCGCTAGATGGCGCTGCCGATATTCTTGTGCCATATCATAGAGTCAAGGCTGTTAGGGTTAGGATTAGTTCAAGGGTTAGGCTAACATTATTAGCTTAGAACTTCTCTCACATATCGGCAGCACTGCAAAATATCGGCAGCACTGCAAAATATTGACAGCGCCATCTAGCGGTTGGAGGCCACACTGCAGCGGCGGACCTGCCACTACTACATAACAGGATATATCCCAAATCAGTAGGTAATTCAAACCTGGTTTAATTAATTTTACCATATAAAAATGTTGCCCATTACATAAACTTGCTATGCAGGGAAGATTGCTGTATAGAGATAAAGAATAATAATAATAGAGGGTTTTGTTGTGTTCGTCTCAACATTGTAAAGGATAAAATGAATGCAAATATGGCTCCCAGATTTTCAAAAACTTGATATTCAGCATAAAAAAATAGTTTTTCCTGGCACTTTATCAGACAGGCACTTTAGCTGGAAAACTACCATGCAGTGAACTTAATTCTATCCCACATGTAAGGAGTCTTGTGGAATTACACAGATGCTACAATTATCCTGAGATACCTCGATGGTGATAAGGATTACAATCATCCATTCGAGGCGCAGGGCATGCTTTTCATTCAGATGGTTACGCATCAAATCAGTCAATTCTGTGCAATGCTGAAGTTTTTCATTTATCACCTGGAATGGAAAAAAAAACTCTTAATATTTGTGAAACATGTTTGTTTTATCAATAAATATGTTGTCTTATTTTGCCTTTTGATATGTAGATGATTTTTTGCTGACCCTTCGCAGGTCCTTAGGAGAAAATAGCCATTTAATTTAGCAGTTAAACTTTAGCATAGTTTTATTATTTGTAATTATAAAGGGTTTTACAACTTCTTCACTGGAGTTTATACATATATACTTGAATAATCAGAGTATTGCCATATATAGTGATACTTTTTTATTGGACAAACATATTCATAGTTTTCATGACGAGCTTTCGATAGCGGACCTCTCTTTGTCAAGTCAAAGAGAGGTTCGCTCTTGAAAGTTTGTCCAATAAAAAAGGTATCACTATATACTGCAATACTCTGATTATTCCACTAGACTACTGGACAATCATGGCTACCTCAATCATATATATATATATATATATATATATATATATATATATACATATGTCATAATGTTAACGTCATAATGTTACTTTGATCTATTAAATAATCTCTGGGATGTAATTTTTGTTTTAAACTACCGTACTTAAAAGGGACAGTTTACATTTTCATTGCCCATTCATCGTCAGCATGTAAACTAACATATGAATACTTTTACTAAATTTAGAGAAAAACCTTTATAAATATTTTATATTGCATCTATACAATGAGAACCCCATGTTGGCTTCTCCTCCAATCACAGATCAGATCCTGTGATACCTTTTGTCCATAATCCTGCTGTAACTAGCTAAGAAGTGGCAAGATGGGAGAAGGCAGCATGTCAGTAAACTCCCCGTTATTCGGCAACCACAGGGACTGCCTATTGCCGGATAAGTGTAGTTGCTGGTTGCTTGAGAGTCACTGTGTTATGAAGCCTAATTAATCCTAAACCCCCTAAAAACCATTAAACTATCCATGAAACAAAAAAAAAATACAGAAAAAAAGTTGACATTTTAATATAAAAAATGTGGATGCCGGTTGTGCCGGATAATGGCGATTAAGTGAGAGTTTTTGTCAATCAGGGAATAGAAGCAGGTGCCGGTTGGTTGAGTGCCGGATTATTGGGATTTTACTGTATTCACTGCTGACAGGAGGAATTTGTACACATAGTAGTGGAGATTCCATTATAAATAAAGTAAGTAATACATTAAATAGGTAATACATTCAAAATTAAAAAAATCCTACATAGATTTTTTTTCCCCAAGATATTTTTTTCCAAGAAAAATCTCACCTTGACCCTACGATTAATGCTGAGGAACTGACAGGTTTTGTCATACAGATGTTCCAAGTTCTCTCTATCCCAGTAGAAATCAGGAGTCATCAGAAGGTCCGACCTCAGGTTTATACGATGCCTGAAAGAACAAGCAGCAGTTGCATTATTTTACGAGATAACCAACTCTACAACAGGTTATTCCTTGTTTCAACATAAGAAAAATGTAATGAATGCTTTAAATATATTTCAACTAAAATAAAGTTGTATACAAATGAAAGTACTCTAACTGCCCTTAACAATGGCATCTTAAAACATGATGACTACCTTGTGACACATCCAGGGATCCATTAACATGTTTGGCATGATCATACAGCAATGCACAAAGTCATTTATAAAATGTTGGCTATGTCCGGCATCACAGAAAGGACAGGTACCTGGGTAGCACAGGGACTACAGCAATACCTACATTATGCATTTACACAGGCCGACAATGAATTAGGACACAATGGCTTAAACAAAATGACTGCAATGTGGGTATATAGTAAACATTATTTAATATGTCAGCTGTACAAGAAAAATACAGAAAGTCAACCAATTGACTAATAAGGCAAATTATTGTTAGTACAAGGATGTGCATTGCATGGAGTGATATAGATAATTCAGAAAACATGAAGCATTCGACAGCTTAGTAGGTTGACAAGGAATACATATAGGGTCAAGTCACATTATTAGGACCACTGCCTACTTTTGACTTCATCAGAGCATAGCCAATGAAATATGGCACATCTTGTGAGCTGGCTTGGTGGGTATATAAGGTGACAAACATATCAATCACCGCTGCAATTTATCTGATTTTGAGAAGGGGATGGTCATTGGCTTTTGGGCCAGTGGTGGCAGTATTTGTGAAACAGAGCAGTTTGTGAACTGTTCTCGTGCTGCTGTGGTTAAACTGTACCGTGACTGGACAAACGGCACCATTGTGATCAAGCGGCGTCAAAACTACGGAGCAACACCTGCCATTGATATCAGAGGTGAACGTGGGCTGAGAAGGCATGGGAGGGCCAAACAACATGCTACAGTTGAGCAACTCATCGTCCAAACGAACCAGAGAGACGTGTGCCTAAAATGACAGTACAGACAACCCTGTAGCCCATGGGGCTCCAAAGCAAACGGCTATTCATTGCACTCATGCTGACGAGGGTTCATCGTCATAATCAGCTTCAATTTGCATGACTGTACCGAAATTGGACCTATTCTGGCAAGGAGTTGCCTTTTTTAATGAGTCAAGTTTTCTGCTCCATCGACAGGACGGACATTGGCGTGTCAGGAGCGAAACCTCCTAGAACAAAACACTGTGCAGCCATTGTTGGAAAAACAGTATTATGGCCGAGGGAATGTTTTGTTGGCATGGTCTGGGTCCACTCATACCCCTGAAAGGCACTCTCAACTGATTGGGTTATCCATCCTTGCAGATCAAGTACACCCATACATTTTGACTGTCTTTCCTGGAGCAGATGAGATCTTACAGCAGGACAATGCAACATGTCATATGGCTACAACTGTCCAGGAGTGGTTGGAGGAGCATGATGAAGACTTCCAAGTACTTCCCTAGCCTCCAAATTCATTGGACTTGAACCCCATCAAGCCCCTGTGGGAGCACGTTGATTGCCATGCTTGCCATTTGGTTCCTCCCCCACGCACTCTTCAGCAGCTGTCGGATGCGCTACAGTCTGCATGGCTCCAGATACCCTTGCCAACCATCCAGCATCTTATTGACTACTATGCAGTCTAGCTGCTGTCCGTGCTGCACATGCCAGTTATTCTGGATATTAGCTGGTGACTGGACTGTGTAGAACCAATGTCTCAAATCTTCGGTTAGCCACTGAAATAATTATTATATATAAATAATTTTCTGGAATAATATAGCTTGGAGAGGAACAGTGTGATCACTGATGAAGCACTCGCATATTGGGGTGCAGAATGTTTACATACGGTGTATATTTGATAATTTTAAATATGCAGATGTTTTGTACAATGATAATTCTTACATGTATAATTCAGATCTAACCAATCTATACTAAAAGTGAGAGAGAGATCAAATGTTTTAGCGTAAAGTCAGGGAGATCAATCCTTCATCATTATATAGTTGCAAAGCTGCAATAAATGTCTCAAAGAAATGTATATACTTTAGATTAATTTCATTAATATTAAGTCAATAATATTTGTCAGAAGATTTTGTCATATTATATGAAAAAAAAAAAAACATAGTGTGATATTGAAAAAGTGAGAAGCTCTGGAGCCTATTTTTACCTTAAAGCAAATAATTCTCCAATTTTCTGCATTACATCATCATGGGATAGTTTGATCCTTTTTCTAGCTTTCAACATCTGTGAAATATAAAAATTAAAAAGTGATAAAAGCCAGTGGGTGATGAATGAGAGAGTCTGCTGGAGATGATTGATGAATAGGTAGCCAAGAAAATGCACTAAAGATGGTTTTTAATTAGAAAAAATAAATACATTTTGATGCCTCAGCTGGACCTGGTGGTACCCGTGATACCTTAGTGATGGTTGCATGTGTGAGAATGGGATTTTATTTTCTACTGGAGCAATGCTTGTAGTTAACCTCGCATCTGGCGGTTTCAAAGCATGTTTTGGAGGAAGTATGGATATATCAGGTAAAGTCACTAGACAGAGTAACTGATTCCCCCAAATAACTCCAAAAAATGTTTACACTTATTAATTGTTATTTTTAAGATATTAAATAAAAAAAAAGGAATAAAACCACAAAATGTTACATACCGCATTACAGATATGACATATTTTCAAATTATCCTAGTATACAATTAGCAAATGGCTAAAGGATATGCAATTCCTTTTTTAAAGAGGCAAGTCACTAAACAGTGCGCAAAGAGGTTTTTCTGAGAGTAAATTAATTACATGGGGGTTTACTACAACTGTCGCCAGTCATAGAATTGAGTCATTGCAAAGGTGTTACAATTTTTTTAACTTGAACATATTACATTTCACAAATCTATATATATATATATATATATTTGTGGGCACGTTTGCATGTGCCTGCTCAGCTTCCCAGATTGCAGAGTTATAACTGTATTTCTCGGAATTCTGACCTGTTTTAGACATTGAAATGTGAACACAACTGTACTTTTTATATACTGTACGGTGGAGGGCTTCTATCGCTCTTTTGCCCACTATATTATAAAATGATTGTTGTGGTGAACTACCTACTAATAAAATCCACAACACAAGCTGGAATCCCGCCCCACTCTGATGATATATAAAGATATATAACAATGTATCCTGTGCTATAGTTGTTACTGTATTCTCACAGTCTTTCTATGTATAAATACTTTTTGACACTTTCAGTTACACAATACACATTTCACCAAATGGCAGATGTGGATATTTAAGTAGTTTAATTTCCCTTGAAGTTTATTTGGTCTTTTAAATATTATAAACCTATAATTTAGCCTCCGCAAAATGATATAGTGAATGTATCTGAACGCTCCAACATATTTCTAACTAGTTATGTGAGTCATTAATCCTACATCTCAGATACTCTATTTGTGATAAATGCAGTGTCCTGACACAAGAAGGTCCTGGAGTTGTTGCAAAATCATTTTTAACAGCAGTAAAGACGCTTTTATGCAAAGAAAAATTGCTGCAAAGCTTAAAATATGCTCTTTTGAACACATAATAATAATAATAATACGTTTTTAAGGTTTATGTACTGTTCAGCAATAAGTTTACATATTTTATTTAAGTTTAATCAGAGAAAAGTTTTCAATGCTGTGATGTTCAAAAGTGAACAAAGGAGCAAATAAAACATGTTGAAAAACACTGATTTACACAAATCACTAACTTTATTTTTGCTTATATTGATATTCACAACCTCAGTTCTATGCAACTGCACAGACAACAGTGTATATTAAATAAAACATACTATTTATCATAAATTGGTCAGTAAAGTCCTAATGCTTTTCTCAAGCTCTTATACGAGCATATACTGAAAACAGCAGCTGACATGTTATTTGGCATGTTTTGGGTAGCTAACAATGCCATCCTCCCTCAATTTGACACATTCCAGACTCTCTTAAATGATTTGCAAAACTACTGGTACTTTACAGTCAATATAACTTCAAGGACCACCGTCTATAAATTCATATATAAATGTATATACAACTTACCTCTGGAATAGACTGGATAGACTCCACAAAGGTATCAAGCGTAGCCTCCCATATAGCCAGCTTCACTGCCATAAAATAACATAACCAATTTAATTAAATTTTTTCCTATTATATCAGCCCAGCATTGCACATATCCAAAGATTCACTACATATAATTTCATGCTCCGTTTATAGTGATTCCATTTATTCTAAGAAATTACTAATCATTTTTATATAACGTGTGTGAATTTGAGTACCTGGAGTATTTCCTTCTAGCTAGTTGAGGATTTCATGTTAGAACTGAAACCATTAATTAAGGGAATGGACCACTGTAGAGTATTTACATGTAAGGATCATATATTTGTTTGCTGGGTATAGACTATTAAAATTAGTATGCAATTTAAACAAAATAAAAGTTTACATTTTTCTTTGCTTTTAAACTGTTTGTTTCTCCCTCAAGCAAATCTGCATAATTCCTCTTACTTATGTTATCAGAGGCATGGTCAGCTCTTCGTAAAAGTCTGAGCAGTGTAGGTTCTGCTTCAGGCTGAGCATTGTATACACATATACAATGGATATACAATTTTGATGAGGTGGTACTAAATTACATTCCATCACTTCACCCTTATGTTGTAAGCTTATGGGTCTGTAGGAACCTTGAGAAACATATTTAGGGACTGCCCAGTCATACCCTTCTAGTTGGACACTTTACTTAGCCTAATACAGATGGTCACAGGAACAACATCTCTAGATACCCCTGATTATTCTTCCCCCTCCCTCTTTGTTGCCAAAATACCACATCACATGCATTATCAGCCAAATGCTCACATTCTGACCCTGAATGCTGCCTATAAGTAATCTGGTCATCTCCTTCCTGCAATATACTGCTAAGCCTTACACCAAGGTGAGACCCCCTAGGGGAAATATATATTTTGTGGTTCCCCCCTTAATTTTATTTTATTAATATATATATATCTGAAATTGAAAACCTTATATTTTGAGTAGATGTTTCTATTACTGTTTCACGTGCTTGATTTTCCTTTCTTTTTATCTTTGGTAATTTGATTAAGAATCACGTTCTAAAAAATGATGTCTTATAAACCGACATCCCACATAAAACTAGATATAATAAATGGTGAGGGGTTTAAGAAGTCTTTGGGAAACATTACATTCCTATGTTATTGTATGGTACATATGAACTACACTTTATGCGGTATAGTGTAAACAAGAAAGGAAGTGGGCAAAATAAAGCTCCTCATTTAGATGCAGAAAACACTATACACAAAAAGCCTCCCTGTTTCTATATAAATCCAAGAGTTACAAATCTTATTTAAGGTTGACCATCTCTTCATTTATAAAAAAAAATATCTGACTTGACCATCTCTTCTTTTATAACATCCATCTTTTTATAGCAGTGCTAATGACCTGCCACACTATGGCCCTCATTCAATTGCGATTTGGCCAATTAAATAGTGCTCTAAATAAGCACATAACATATATTTTTTAAAGAAGTTTTTAGTTAGTAAACTTCTATCCAAAAGCAAGGTCTTTACTAACTAAAAACCTATTTAAAAAAAATATGCTATGTGCTTATTTAGAGCCCTATTCAATTGGCCAAATTGCAATTGAATGAGGCCCTATGTGTTCTGTGAATGTCCCTATCCTGCTTCATAATGAAGTATATTATAAAAATATGAAACAAACATATAAAAATTAAGGGTTAAAATACAATAAAAGATAATTTAAATGCATTATTCTGCTACTGTAGCAATTGGGATATCCTATAGTAGAAACGGACATATAATAGTTAATACAAAATACTATATATAACTATCACTCCAATAGCATATTCAAATCATAGCTCACCAGAAAGACAAAGTGCATTGGAAAAGGCAAACTTCTCTAAAATCATGTCATCAGGCTCTGACTGCAAACTCAGGATAATGTCACCATTCACGAGCTTTGAATGTCCTCTGCAAAATAATGGACAATCTTGTTATATACACATTGTTACCAAAACACTGCTTTAAAAGTAATATTTTTAAATGGGCATTCCAACATAGCCAGAAAATAATATGGTAACAAATGTAAATGTCTTAGGACAAAACAAGAATAAGAATATATATTCACTATTTTGGGACCCCAAAGAGAGGGAGGGAGAGTGAGAGAAAGGGAGGGAGAGAGAGAGAGAGAGAAAGAGAGAGGAGAGGGAGGGGGAGAGAGAGAGGAGAGGGAGGGGGAGAGAGAGAGGAGAGGGAGGGGGAGAGAGAGAGGAGAGGGAGGGGGAGAGAGAGAGGAGAAGGAGAGAGAGAGAGAGGAGAGGGAGGGGGAGAGAGAAAGGGAGAGGGAGGGGGAGAGAGAAAGGGAGGGGGAGAGAGAAAGGGAGGGGGAGAGAGAGGGGAGAGAAAAAAAGGAGGGAGAGAGAGGAGTGGGAGAGAGACAGGGAGCACACTGAGCACAGAGAGAGTGCACAGGGAGAGACAGAGGGCACATAGAGAGAGATATTTTTAAATGGGCATTCCAACATAGCCAGAAAATAATATGGTTACAAATGTAAATGTCTTAGGACAAAACAAGAATAAGAATATATATTCACTATTTTGCCACCCCAAAGAGAGGGAGGGAGAGTGAGAGAAAGGTAGGGAGAAGAGGAGAGAGAGAGAGAGAGAGAGAGGAGAGGGAGGGGGAGAGAGAGAGGAGAGGGAGGGGGAGAGAGAGAGGAGAGGGAGGGGGAGAGAGAGATGAGAGGGAGAGAGAGAGAGAGAGGAGAGAGAGGGGGAGAGAGAAAAGGAGAGGGAGGGGGAGAGAGAGAGGGAGGGGGAGAGAGAGAGGGAGGGGGAGAGAGAAAGGGAGGGGGAGAGAGGAAGGGTGGGGGAGAGAGAGGGGAGAGAAAAAAAAGGAGGGAGAGAGAGGAGTGGGAGAGAGACAGGGAGCACACTGAGCACAGAGAGAGTGCACAGGGAGAGACAGAGGGCACATAGAGAGAGAGCGCACACACAAGAGAGGGCACAGAGAGACACACAGCACAGAGAGAGAGAGGGCGCACAGAGAGAGGGAGAGGCCAACCAAGCGAGACAGCTCAGAGAGATACATCAAAGAGAGAGGTATGGTCAGCTGTTCCTGTTTGCTGGACTAAAAAATAAAGTCTGACCAATGTAACATAACATATAATACCGTAATTTATGACAGGTATGTTACTAGTGTAGAAATAATTCTCACTCTGCAAAGCTATAATTAACTTCCTCGTTCTCCCAATGAACGAGAGCCACTTCGTACGGCTGAATTTCATGGCGTTCCAGAATTTGCATCACATGTTTCATCTGAAAAAGTAAACAGTAATGCCCAAGTAAGAATATACACAAAACTCATTCTGACTTTCTATTGTACACATATTGTGAATCAATTAAAAATACTATTTGCAGATCCAAATAGCCTAAATAGCCGACTGTAAGAAAAGAACAAAGCATTTCAGAGATTTTTTTTTATAATCAAGGCTTCCTGAAATATTGTGCCTATAATCTTTATTCAGCGGCTCCTTTTAACTAAACCTTCATCAATATAGTTTTGCAAAAAAAAGTTACATTCAAATTATCCCTGGTGATCAATTGATCACCATGGATAATTTGAATGTAACTTATTTTTGCAAATTACTTATTTTAGCATGTAGTCACCATTTTAAAACAGGTTGGGAGGCAATATATATTGCCTGAGATAAGCCTTTGTTTAGCAATTTGAGCTTAAAGTTTTATCTCAGGACTGACAGTATCACATATTATAATTGTCGAACTGTGAGACGTCGTCACGCTTTGCATTGTGCTTACGACTTAGGCGATGAGCGCAAAATAAAAATTAACCCTATCACTCATGAGGCTCTATACAGAGCTCCATGAGACCCTAATTATCCCTGTCACTCATGGGGGTCAATACACACCCCCATAATCCCTTTATTAACCCTGTCACCTATGGGGATCAATACAGACCCCCATAAGCCACTAATTAACCCCGTAAGTCCAAAAGGGGTCTATATAGACGCCTAGAGAACACTAATTAACCCATGTAATAACACTATAAGTGCCATGAGGGTCATCCAGGATGCTCATAACACAAAGTGTAAACACTACACTATTAACCCTAACTATACCCCATTAACCCAACCCTGGCCCTATTTAATCCTAACAGTATACATTTAACCCTAACACAATGGGATACACCCCCACAGGGTGATTTGCTGCAGTCTGATTGACAGTGACAACAGCCAATCAGAATGCGCTATTTCCATCAGCCAATCACAATGGGATACACCCCCACGGGGTGATTAGCAATCAAACTGCAGCCAATCAGAAGGCACAGATGCCTTCAGCCAATCACCCCGTGGTGGTGTATCCCATTTCGATTGGCTGAAATTTGATTGACAGCCTTTTCAGCCAATCAGAAGGTTCCATTGCCAATTTTCTTCCGGAAGAGGCTCTAAGGGCCTCATTAGCGTCAGGGAGCTCTGCAAGTGCGGAGCTCTGTTCATTTTTTTTATTTATTATTAGAGCATGGATTCTTCAAGGGCCCAGCCTGGGCAGAAGAGGAGAAGGATGAGGACATGTATATTATGTTTATTCTATTTTATTTTGTGTGTGTATTCATGTGTACTAATGTAATGTTTATTTTTAACAGGGGCAGAGCCGGAGAAGACAATAAGAGGGACAGGGGCATGCTAGAAAGGTGAGTTGAATATTTAGAATACTTTGAATGTTTATTTTTGTAATGTAGTGTTTTGTACTAATTTCATGTTTCTTTTTTTCCTAGGGGGGCGATCTGAAGGGACATCTGCAAAGGTAAGTGGTCTTAATTCTATTTTAGGTTACATTTAGGGTTTGTGTATGTACATTGAGTTTAATGTATGTTATATAGAGGGTATTGTATTTAGATAGGGGGTATTGTATTTAGATAGCGGTTAATGTATTTTAGATAGGGTTATATGGTATGTAGATAGGGGTATATTTTAATTGTATTTATTGTGTATATTACTGTATTATATTCTGTAATTAGTGGGGTGGGGGTTTAATAGGGGGTAGGTAGGTAGTGTAGGTGTTAATAGGTTAGGGTAGAGGGGGATTTGTTTAGATGTAATGGTTAATTGGGGGGGATAGTGCAGTGTTGTGTTTGTACTTAGTGTCACGAGGGTCCTGGAGGACCCTCATGGCACTTATGGGGTTAATGTTAGGGTTCTAACTTGCCCATGAGGGTCTTTATATACCCTTATGGCACTGATGGGGTTAAATAGAGGCTTATGAGGGTATGTATAGACCCCCCACAAGAGACTGGGTTAAATAGGCTTAGATGGGGTTAAATAGGCCCAGTTATGGTTCAATAGGGCCAATTAGGGTTACATAGGTACTGTTAGGGTTAAATTTGTACTGTTAGGATTAAATAGGCCCAGGGTTGGGTTAATGGGTATAGTTAGGGTTAATTGCGTAGTGCTTCCACTTTGTGACATGAGGGTCCTTGATGACCCTCATGGCACTTATAGTGTTATTACATGGGTTAATTAGTGTCCTATAGGGGTCTATATAGTTGAGGCACCCAGAACACTCCCATTGTGTGACAAACAGCATTCCAACACTTTTTTATTGCCCCGTCATTTTTGACGGGCAAGTTGCTAGTTATCATATAAAATGCAAGCTACGTTGTAACTAGGCAAGTTCCATAATTTTGACATAAATAGTTAATCTTCTCTAAGAGTGATCTTTAATATAAAATAAACTTAATATTAGGGGGAACAAGCTCTTTAAGTACACTGTATATATTTATATTTACTTACAGTCTTGTCTTCAACATTCCAAAATATAACTGCACCTTCCCTAAAATAAAATAAATAAGTTAAGAATAAATAACATTGGTACACATTTGCAACAGTAATAATATCTAGTTAACTAACTTAACTATAAAGCATACTATGTTATTTTAGTTATTGATCAAATGACTTCAGCAAAGAAAATGATATGGAAGAGCATAATAGAAATACTAAAAAAGGATGATAGCATGGATAATACACACATACACAGTTAAACCAGCAAACTTGTGTAGAAATGGAATCTTATCTTAAAGGTATATCTAAGTTTCCCTGTTTTTACCTTTTTCTAATCTAATAAATGCTGCTTATATCCGAAACACACATTACATTGAATTGTTCAATACATATACTGATTTTTCTTATTTAAAAATACAATTTGTTTTCCACAGCCCCTTAGGCAGCTGGTACTAACCTATAGAAAAACTGCATTTGGGTACATTTTGAAGCCAACAATGCAGAGATCCAGTTGAGCACTGCCTGACATGCTTCCTTGTGGTGGAAACAAAAGACTACATATCCCATGATGATTCGCTGAAGAGACTGTATCCCCAGACATTGCAGCAATGTTATAGCTGCCTCTGATTGGCCACAACAAATTATGAATTTTATGCTAATTTAGCTTGGATTTTCAGGGGCATTTCTTCACAGAATCAACTGCCAAAAAACTGAAGAAATGTGCAAAGTTTAGGGTAAGTTTATTAATGTTTATTTGGGGATTTTGTTCATTAAAAAAAAAAATGTTATCATACACTACTGATTCTCCTCTATCAGGTGCAGTCATAATCCTGGAAACTTCTATATACCTTTAATAAAGGCTCCATAAAATATTCCACATTTTTAATATTTCTTTGATGGTTGATACATCCCTCTTGTTTTGAACACTTAAGCTGACAATAGTACACGTTTCGTAAAATAAGCTTCACTAATCCATTTCGCAGTTCAGTGAATAGCAGAGTCATGTGGGCAGGGAGCTCTCAATTAATGATGAAGGAACATTTAATGCCTCATTGTAGAAAAAGATCTGACGAAGCTCATTTAACCATCCAATCTTGAACATGTTGTACACTAATAAGGTTACTGTCAACAAATGGGCTCTATGTCAACATGAGCACTTTAGCACAAATAGTTTCCAGTACCTGAAGAAAAAAATAATTCCAGTATCTGTATCTTTGGCACAGTTTTCAACACCAACCAGCAAAACATTGGACGCATCTGGAAAAAAAAATTATTTGACTGAAACATAAAAGTACAGATTGTCGTACCGGGCCTGGAAAAAAGGCATGTCATTTACAGAAGGTGATGCATTGTACTTATCCAACTGAAAACTTCATTATGGATAAAAAAATAAGTCTCAAAAATACCAATATCAGAATCAAAATAGCTTTTTATAGTAAACAAATTATGAATGTTATGCTAATCTAGCCTGGGTTATCACAGGAATTCCTTCTAAAAATCAGAAAACTGCCAGAAAAGTGAAGAACGAAATGTGCAAACTTTAGGGTAAGTTTATTAATGTTTATTTTGGGATTTTTTTTATTCAAAAAATGTTTGCCTACAGTTCTGATTCTCCTCTATTAGATGCATTAATAAACCATGAAACTTTTATATAGCTTCAAAGGCATATCTAAGTTTCCTGGATTATGAGTGCATCAGGTAGAGGATAATTAATAGTGTATGAAATTTTTTTTTTGCATGAAGAAATACCTAAATAAACATTTAAACACTTACCTTGAAGTTAGCAAAATGTATTGTAATTTCTAACAGTTGAAAATTAGGTTTAACACCCCCACCAAAAACACAGGCTAAATTAGCATTCATTTCATAATTTGTTTTGGCCGATCAGGTTAGCTGAAACATTTGATTGAAACTCCGGGGTTCCTGTTTGTGCTGCAAAGCAGCCTGGGACATGTAGTGTGACACTATGTTAGGTGCTATGGCAGCAGCACAGCACAGACAGACAGCAGCAGGGAGTCATATCCCAGTAAAGACTTGGAGGCTGACATCAGTGCTCTCATATTGGCTGAGGAAGAATCAGCAGGTGAATAATGGGTTAAATTGATGCCTTAATGCTGCATGCTGATTGGTTTTGGATAAGGGGCCTGTGTAGACACCCCTTTGTGGGTGTCAACATAATCATTAGAGGGATTTTTTGATATTAATAAAAATAAATTTTATGAGATGTGCTGCATACATAAAGGCTGCTTTTTGCCTCTAGAGTGCAGAAATGTATTAATCCATGAAACTTGTATATGCCTTTAAGTCTATCCCTCATATTCACTATTTGCTATGGTTAAAAAAGCCACCACAGACTCAGAGAAGCACTCCCCAGCCACGTGCAGCTTGGAGTATCTATCTATATCTAGACAAGACATTTTATTCACAGTGAGATAAACAGGACAGCAGTGCAACCTTTTAAACAATTAAACTCTTCTGCTGTAATTGGTTTTGTTCCATCTCATCCCGGGTTACGGAAAAGTGTCTGACAAACCGGATATGTAGGCCCGATACATAGTTCCTAACAAATAAATATTTTTTAAATACTTTTCTAAACCATCTGGAATTATACTGAACACATTTGTTAATACAAATTGTATTTACTCTGTGAATCAAACCATGCCAAGATAAATTTAACTTTGGCCATTGAGAAATACTAAAGAAATGGCCCACGCACAGTATAATTAACTAAACAATGTTGGTTATTATGAAACTTATTACCGTACATCTGCATTTAACAGATAAAAGATTATTGCAAGATGAAAGACTGTCCCAAAAAAAGTTTTGCATTAGATCACAAATGCACCTCTACTGTTAAATAAAAAAACTTCCTTGTGAGGTATGTAAGACATGGACATAAAAATATTTTTAAAGAAAATCTGAATTTTGAAGACTGTTTATGAGTGAAAAACTTTTTTTTTCATGTTTGTTATATCACCTTTTGAGTGGATTTTGGGTTTGATTCTTATTCTTATTTGAGGGAGGGGTTGGGAAGGAGGGAGAGATAATTTGTCTATTACAGATTTACCACTCACATAATTAATGCAAAAACATGGCCAATACTTACTTTATACTTCAATTAGATGCAATATGCAAAATAATGTTTCAAACAAAGGAAAACACCAAAGGGTGTAAGTATATGGCACTTCTAAGAGCATTAAAAAGTCTAAAAACATATACAGTACCTCTTGGCAGACTTGGTAATTCAATGTATCCATGTGAAGTAAGGTCATGGCACAAGGTCCCCAGGTGATATTCATCCGCGGTTGCAAAGGCCGTGCACTGCATCTGGTCCTGTACGTGACACGAAATCAGTGGTTATGGAGAACTCGTCAGACAGATTGTGTGATTTAAAGGCTTTGGTAGTAGATGGGAAGCTGGCTAGGGTGAACATTTGAAAAGTACCTTGAGAAAACTAAACATATTTGAAGATTTCCTTTTGAAATTACTGGTGGACCCCAGTAGGTAGGTAACTATGATTCATGGCTCCGAGTCTGTCTGTATATTTAGGAGGATGAGGTTAAACAACAAACACATTTCTCTTGTAGAATAAATATTACATTACATCTTTTCTCCATGAAAAATTTGAGATCTACAGTTTGTAATATGTACATAAAGTTAGTTCTGAAGGAACAGTTTGCTCCTCAACTTGTCATGTGATACATTGGGTGGATTACTGGAAGACAGCATGTGCGGATATATATATACACAGTATCTCACAAAAGTGAGTACACCCCTCGCATTTTTGTAAATATTTTATTATATTTTTTAATGTGGCAACACTGAAGAAATGACACTCTGCTACAATGTAAAGTAGTAAGTGTACAGCCTGTATAACAGTGTAAATTTGATGTCCCCTCAAAATAACTCACAGCCATTAATGTCTAAACCAATGACAACAAAAGTGAATTGGAAAATGTCAAAATTGGGCCCAAAGTGTCAGTATTTTGTGTGGCCACCATTATTTTCCAACACTGCCTTAACCGTCATGGACATGGAGTTCACCAGAGCTTCACAGGTTGCCACTGGAGTCCTCTTCCACTCCTCTATAATGACATCACGGAGCTGGTGCACTCCCCCACCTTCCGTTTGAGGATGCCCCACAGATGCTAAATAGGGTTTAGGTCTGGAGACATGCTTGGCCAGTCCATCATCTTTACCTTCAGCTTCTTTAGCAAGGCAGTGGTTGTCTTGGAGGTGTGTTTGGGGTCGTTATCATGTTACAAAACTGCCCTGCGGCCCAGTCTCCGAAGGGAGGGGAATATGCTCTGCTTCAATATGTCACAGTACATGTTGGCCTTCATGGCACTCATGCCGGCCCAGACTATAACACACCAACCAACAAAAGTATACATCTATACTGAGGAAAGGTAGTTGAAATAATCCCTAAATTACAGTAAACGGATAAGGCACAAAGAGCACAAAAACACTGATATGAGACGAAACCCTCAGTTTGAACATAAACAGTGATGCAGAGAGAGTGGTGGCAGCATCTGACATCATCAGGTAAATGCATATAGGGGGAACCAACACAACATATTATAAAAAACATATATAAACATGGGTTCACTGGGGAGCTACAGTTCATTGAGGGAACCATGAATGCCAACATGTACTGTGACATACTGAAGCAGAGCATGATCCCCTCCCTTCGGAGACTGGGCCGCAGGGCAGTATTCCAACATGATAACGACCCCAAACACACCTCCAAGACGACCACTACCTTGCTAAAGAAGCTGAAGGTAAAGGTGATGGACTGGCCAAGCATGTCTCCTGACCTAAACCCTATTGAGCATCTGTGGGGCATCCTCAATTGGAAGGTGGGGGAGTGCAAGGTCTCTAACATCCACAAGCTCCGTGATGTCATCATGGAGGAGTGGAAGAGGACTCCAGTGGTAACCTGTGAAGCTCTGGTGAACTCCATGCCCATGAGGGTTAAGGCAGTGCTGGAAAATAATGGTGGCCACACCAAATATTGACACTTTGGGCCCAATTTGGACATTTCAACTTAGGGGTGTACTCATTTTTGTTGCCAACAGTTTAGACATTAATAGATGTGTGTGGAATTATTTTGAGATGACAGCAAATTTACACTGTTATACAGGCTGTACACTTACTACTTTACATTGTAGCAGAGTGTCATTTCTTCAATGTTGTCACATGAAAATATATAATAAAATATTTACAAAAATGTGAGAGGTGTACTCACTTTTGTTAGTTACTGTATATTTGCGTCATTTAGTCATTTCTGACTCTCTGTGACCTCATTGAGCGTAAAACACACCATGACATCGTTATGTCCGTGGTCATGTTGATCCACTTGCTATCCATGGCAGCGATACTGGAGTAGGGTGCCAGTTCCTTCTCTAGTGGGTTACTGCATACAGCTCCTGGTATTGTAAGTACTGACCAGGCCCAACCCTGCTCAGCTTCAAGGTGGTGTGACCTCTTGGTTCCCTGACTGGAATCAAACCCAGGTCGCAGTGGTGAAAGCACTGAATCCTAACCACTGGACCACCGGGGAACCCATTCTAAAATGGTCAGACAGAAACATGAGTTCCAACTGACCAAACAAACACATGACATAGAATTTGTATCTTGTTTTGTACAATTTAGCCGTTCACTGGACACAACTTCATTCCTACATTTATTTGAAACTAGTTTTGTGTTGATTTAATTTTATTTTTTTAAACTTAAACTTCATGTTTTCATGCAAAAAAAAAAAAATCCTGCCATCTTTAAAACATGCTCAATAGAAAATGTGGCAGTTCATAGAAATGCGCTCAAATAAAAATAATAGTTTTGTAATCAATATGTGCGTAAGACAATATTTTTTTAAACCACTCCTACTATACATATAAAATATGATACCAAACATTTGAATTTATTTTGAATCTAATTAAGAGAATATATTAAATAAGGATTTTGTTACCGTAGTTTGCTGCTGAAGAGGTTGGTTGGCTCTTGATGGTTGTTTGGTCCTTGGTGCTTTTGGAGGTCTCTTAATTACTGTTACTGGAACTATTTGTTTGGTAGGAGATGTTGAATAAAATCTGCTTGATGCTTCCCCCAATACTATTCTTGTGGTACATTGGTGTATCAAGCTATTAGTGCTTCTATACAGACCCAATCTGTTTTGTAACGCTGTAAACGTACCTGGAACTTTTTTGTATGAAATACATTTACTTGAAGTTATTGGATGCAAACTTCTTGGCAGAGAATGACATGCCAACCTTTTGTTTGCTTGTCCCGTAAAAAGTCTATTCTTTATTTGTGGTTTATAAAACTGTTTCACTAGGCATTCTGTCCAGCACGTCTTGGTCACTAAGAAGGGAATCTTCATTAGTAAGCCTCTCATGTTTTTTTTTTTCTGAAAACATCAAAATATATATATATTGGTTTATAAAACAATTTGAAAATTCATTTTGTTATTACTATTTAAATTCAATAGTTATTTTGTAAAAAAAAAAAAATCCCCAAAACAACTACTAAAATGAATACGAGCAGATCCGCAGGGAGAAATTAGAAATCATTACACTCTAACACAACACAAAATTATAAATACACAAAAATTACAAAGTTCAATATCGATTTCCATGTATTTTTTTTCAATTATACCATAGCTGAAACCTTTGCGGTAGTGTGAATATATATATTTTTATTTGAAGATCGGTGAATGATTAGACCAATATTTTGTCAACCTAACTGATATACACCATGGGCCAGGTATGGAAACATCCAAGATGTCTGGTAGTCGGAGCTCCTAAAATTATCACGTCTTTTTCATTTATATTATCCACTGTTAAGTAATTTTAGTAGGATCTTATACTTTAAGGTTAATAGACAAAAAACAGACATTATCACCAGGGGTTTATCCATAGAAATTAAATCTAAGTTTAAAGACCTCTATTCCTATAATTGGAATGCTAAAGAAATCTTTTGACCTAAGAAACATCTTAAAAAACAACTTGGCCAATACACATCGAACTTATTAGTATTAGAGGCAAGTTTATATATATATATATATATATATATATATATATATATAGTGGATATAAAAAGTCTACACACCCCTGTTAAAATGTCAGGTTTCTGTGCTGTAAAAAAATTAGACAAAGAAAAATCATTTCCAAACTTTTTATACCTTTAATGTGACCTATAAACTGTACAACTCAATTGAAAAACAAACTGAAATCTTTTAGGTGGAGGGAAGAAAAATAAAAAATAAAAATAATGTGGTTGCATAAGTATGCACACCCTTAAACTAATACTTTGTTGAAGCACCTTTTGATTTTATTACAGCACTCAGTCTTTTTGGGTATGAGTCTATAAGCATGGCACATTTTGATTTGGCAAGAATTGCCCACTCTTCTTTGCAAAAACGCTCCAAATCTGTCAGATTGCGAGGGCATCTCCTGTGCACAGCACTCTTCAGATCACCCCACAGATTTTCAGGTTTCATGTTGTTTAGCCCCTTAAATTTGTGGACTACAGTTATCCGGCAATAGGAAGTCCCCATGGGTGCTGGATAACTGGGAGTTTACTGTATATAGTTATGAAGAGTAATATATCACATATAATAGTTGTCAAACTACGAATCGCCGTCACGCTTTGCGAGCTCGCAAATGAGGCTCCAATGTCGCAAAGCGAGGGGCCGCATTTGCGGAGGTGGAGGCTTCCACGTCGGCTGCAATGACCAGAAGGCTCCTTGCAGGCCGCAAATGCGGACCCTCGCAAAGCGAAGGGCCGCATTTGACAGGTGGAGGCTCTACGGCGCCTCACAAGCGGTTACAAATACCCACAGAAGCGGGACTTTGAAAAAATACATCTAACACGCAATGACTAAATATGGACTTACACAAAAAAATACGGGCCGCGGAACTTAGAACGAAAAAATTTACGGACTTACACAAAAAAATACGTGCAGCGGGACCATTACGAACTCGCAAAAATACGACCTTAACGGCCAAACCATGCGCACCTGAAAACATTAAAAAAACAATAAATACACACAAAAATGACACAAAAAGCTTACCCACAGGAAGGGGGGCACCCAGGACCTCTGCAAGTGAAGTTACACCTCAATTTAAGTCCAAATTACCAAGTTTAGACACACAAAAATCGAGAGAAAAAATTGAGAGAAAAAATGGCTGCAGAAAAAAAAAGAAAACGAGGCTACAGGACCCTAAAGCCGCAAAACACCACCAAGCACATACGGCTTTTCCAAAAAGCCATACGAGGTACAAGATACACTTTTAGCAAGGACGCTAAATCAATCGCACCCGCGTAACACATACACATTCGCCGCCATTTTACAACACTAACTTACACAGTGCGGAAATACACAGCTACACAAACGGCTTCCCCTTGCGCACGCAGCCTATTTACACTACACACTGCACACATTGCTGACACTTACACCTCAGCTCCACACCAGTGCAAACCTACATTGTATGCTGCAGGAAGATCAAAACAGATTGTCAGCTCTTCAGCACAATGCTTCCTGCATAAATTACTTACAAATAGGGAAAGTATATTAATTTATTAATTATTTAATTAGCATACAAAAGTACATATACACAAAAAAAAATAACACTATCGCAATAAACACAAAAGTCATTCACTGCACGCCTCACAACGAGCGCCAACGCTGCTCATAGCACACAAACTACACCAGGGGACAGCCTTGCAATAAGCACAAAAAGCAGATCAGCACCGACCTTACAATAACAGCAAAAGTGCCTCTGATAAAAAAAAAATACAACAACCAAGAGTCTCGCAATGAGCGCCAAAGGCACTCATTGCGAGCCACGCAATGAGCGCCAAAGGTTCTCAGGCCACCAAAAAAATTAATGTCTGTGGCAAACAGCATTACCTGCCTTACAATTGTACTTCTGCCTAAATATTTTTCCAAAGTATAAGGTATCCCTAATGTATATGAAGGGCTTCCTTCCAGGTTCCTAGAATCAATCTATCTCCTATACAATCTTCTTGGTCTTTAAGTGTTAGATATTTGTGTCTACCACTGTATGTGTATAATAGATAGATAGCAATATAGATAGAAAGACAGACATATATATATACATATAGATAAAACATGTGAGTACTAAATATAAGTATTCCCATTGCTGATGTCAGTCACGTGATCACGTAAGAATTCTCCTCTTGTCACCATTCAAATATTCAAGACCTTACTCTATGTGACTACATTAATGTTAACCAATATGGTGCAGCTGTCAGATAACAATGTACTGGCTCCGACACTGCCTGATCCCATTATTATGTAGCCATGCAATGACAGGTACAAGCTGGGCTCGAACCCACGACCTTCAGAACCACAGAGAGCACCTACCTGACCCTAGTACAGCAGCGAGGGCCCGCCCATTTCACGTGACAATATGGTGAGCACGCCTCCTCCATCATATGGAACCTGCCTCTCACATATTACATCCTTGCCATTCAGAGCGGCAGATTCATTACGTAAAGTAGGATATTTCGATCTGCTTCGTCTAAAAGATATACAGCAGACCGAAAAGGTAGTAATTATATTTATTTATTTTTATTTACTGTCTGAATTAATTGAACTGCGGATATTATTTATATATAATCTCCTTCATCACCACAGTGATGAATGTGCTGTTGTGTGAGCTGCATTTGAGTGTAGCTGTCACCTGTGAGTTGGGTCTGTGCTGGTGTTGGACTCAGACTGGTGTCAGCACTCTACTGAAACAGCAAGTATATATCAATGGCTGTCCTCATGTCTGACTAAGCAAACTGTGTAAATGAATACACATATATGTATTGTATGTAATGTAGGGCTCTTTTGTTTTGTTTATTTATCTCATACAGTTGCTCTGGTTATTCTGCACATACAAGATTACAAGTGTTGTTATTGAATATAAACAATTTATAGTGAATATTATGAACTTTAGTTTGGGGCTATTGTAAATGTTTGCAATGATTGAAGTTGGAGGGCAATATGAAGATGTGAGGACCTCTGACCCCTCTCATACAGACCCCATTACATTATTCTATTTATTATATACTTGTAAGTTGCCCACCATAAATGATCTCTTCTTCTCTCCCATCTCCGTCTCTGTCAAACTCTATTATTCACAATACACCTACAGTATGTCTGTCTCTCTCCTATGTCTGTCTGTCTGTGTGTGTCTCTGTCTCTCTCTCTCCTATATCTATCTGTCTGTCTCTCTCTATCTATCTCTCTCTCCTCTCTCTCTCTCTCTCTCTCTCTCTCTCTCTCTCTCTCCTGTATCTGTCTGTCTGTCTCTCTCTCTCCTGTATCTGTCTGTCTGTCTCTCTCTCTCCTGTATCTGTCTGTCTGTCTCTCTCTCTCCTGTATCTGTCTGTCTCTCTCTCCCTCTCTGTGCGTGTCTGTATCTGTCTGTCTCTCTCTCCCTCTCTGCGCGTGTCTGTCTCTGTCTGTCTCTCTCTCCCTCTCTGCGCGTGTCTGTCTCTGTCTGTCTGTCTCTCTCTCTCCCTCTCTGTCTCTCTCTCTCTCTCCCTCTCTGTCTCTCTCTCTCTCTCCCTCTCTGTCTCTCTCTCTCTCTCCCTCTCTGTCTCTCTCTCTCTCTCTCTCTCTCTCTCTCCCTCTCTGCGCGTGTCTGTCTCTCTCTCTCTCTCTCTCCCTCTCTGTGTGTGTCTGTCTCTGTCTTTCTGTCTCTCGCTCTCCTATCTCTCTCTCTCCCTCTCCCCAAAAGAAAGTTGATTTAATTTTAAGGAGCACTAAAACCTTTTTATACATTGTACTAGCCCTTTTTTTCTTTACAGTAAGCCATTTCCAAAAATATTTGGAATAGTTTTTTCTGCTCCTGTATAGCTTGGTATGCTTATGTGTGGCTCCGAGTTCTTGATAAGGATGGGAGAGGGATCTAACTGCCAGATAACATTGGGGGTATTTATTTTGGTTGCAGACAAGCACATAAAAAAAAAACAACAACATATCTGTACTATGTGTATAGTCCTCATGCTTTTTTAGTATCAGTAGAAATCTAAGGCAGTGAGTGTTGTCAAAACTGACAAGAGAACAGCAAAACAAAAATTTGCATTAGTATTTTTTTCCGTAACTAGCAAGTTTCCTCTCTTTTTTTCTGGGGTGGGGGACACTCATTTGCATATAAATGCAGCAACAACAGCATGCAATATCCCAGGATTGATTCTAGGGTAACACAACATACAGCCAGTTTTTCATGTTCTTTAAGGATTACCGAAAAAAAAATGAGTCCCTTTAACTCTGTGTAATAATTATGTTCATATTCGGGGTCATCTTGCATGTGTTACAAACAATTATTTAAAAAAATAAATCCAAGTGACCAGTAAAGTCCCATACTTTTTAGTATGCACTTTTGAACAATTAGTATTGATCTAATGTTTTTAGATAGTAAATAAATAAGTACAACCTAGTCCCTGAGACCATTTCAACAGAACTGAAAATATTATCTGCATCCAAAGTAGCAAAAATTGCATATCGTAGTTGATAAATTAACATCTATTATTTTATTTTACTTCTAAAAAAATATTTGCCGGTTACCAAGTTCTTCAAAAGAGTATTGTGAAGATATAGGACTCCAGTAGTCTGTTGATTCTCACTTGGTATTTTGTGTTCCTTTATTTTGTCATAAAGCCACTTCTCTAAATTCAGGTATTGTGTAAGGTGTTTCACTCTATAGGTTACAAAACTCAATTGAACCGAGACACATCATATATATTGTATTGCGAGTTTGTGTGAAACGCTAGCAAAGTTGAGGGTTTGCACATACGCGGCCCACAAGGTAGAGGGGGGAGAGGCCGCAATGGGCTCGGGGAGAGGCTCGCAATGAGGAAAGTTGCGGGGGAAAGAGACACCGGGGAGGGAGAGCGGGGGAAAGAGACACCGCGGGGGGAAAGAGACACCGGGGAGGGAGAGCGGGGGAAAGAGACACCGGGGAGGAAGAGCGGGGGAAAGAGACACCGGGGAGGGAGAGCGGGGGAAAGAGACCCGGGGGGTGGGGGTGGCTCACAATGAGGAAAGTTGCGGGTTTGCGCATGCACATACATGGGTGAGGGGAAGAGACATGGGAGAGTGGGGCAAAGAGACACCGGGGAGGGAGAGCGGGGGAAAGAGACCCGCCGGGGGGGGGGGGGATAAAAGTATTAATATAATATGAGACTTTTGCTTTCAGGGTAATTTAGAGTTATACTATAGTATATTGCGGGTTCCCTTGTGGTCCAGTGGTTAGGCTTCGGTGCTTTCACCACTGCGACCTGGGTTTGATTCCAGACAGGGAACCAAGAGGTCACACCACCCTGAAACTGAGCAGGGTTGAGTCTAATCAGTACTTGGATGGGAGACCACCTAGAAATACCAGGAGCTGTATGCTGTGGCCCACTGGAGAAGGAACTGGCAACCCACTCCAGTATCTCTGCCATGAAAATCAAGTGGATTGGCAAGACTATGGACATAAACATGTGCCTGGTGTGTTATAATCCATGAGGTCATGGAGAGTGGGAAATGACTGAACAACGCTAAAAACAAAATAGTATATTGCATTTGAAAATTGTATCATACATTTTCTTATTAAAACATAGACTTTCTTATAGTTGAGGCATATGGTCAAAATACAAGCTTTTTACGTATTAAATGTAGCCCAAAGTACCAATGTGAAAGCTTAGCTTCTTGTATTGCTGCCAGTATCTATCACTGCTTGTCACTGCATGTTCACTTAAAGAAGAAGAAGAATGAATGCTAACCAAACACATCATTTTAGTGCAATGTGTCCAACGGCCTGTTTGCAAGGCACAGCCTAAAATAAATATAAACAAGATTATAATGTATTTCTTTTTATTTTATCTTTTGTCCTTAGAATTCTAAAGCCATCATTCCTCCCTTTTGAATCAACAAGATGGACCCTCCCTGCTCACTCTCTGCCAAATTTGAAGGGTGGGTCTTCTTATATATTATTTGCTTGAATATGTTGGCTTTTGGCATTTGCTTTTGTGCATATCTGCTTGCAAAAGTTGGTTCTGCAAAGTGGTAAGGTGCACAACTATTCAATGTCTTCTAGATTTGCCTTTTGCAGTAATATATATGTTCTGTGATTTTATCAGACAATATTAATTATTTGAATATTAAGCACTTACAGATGTAAGGCATTATAGTAGTGATAGAGCCTGCCATAATGTTTAAGTAGACCGAAATAACATATTTCTAATATTATCTTTACAAGTCAACTGTGTAAATTGTGGGCAAAACAGTGTAAATAAAAATTAATTCATACTTTTATTTCTTAACTAATTACATGAACATCCAATAGAGACAACGTCCTCATTTTGTTTAAGTTTCTTTATAACTGCTTTGGGTTCTCTGGTGGTCCAATAGTTTAGGATTCGGATTCAGGTCTTTCACCTCTGCGACTTAGGTTTGATTCTAGTCCAGGAACCAAGAGGTCCCACCACTGAGCTCAAGCAGGGTTGGGCCTGCTCAGTACATGGATGGGAGACCACCTTGGAATACCTGTAGCTATATGCTGTAGCCCATTGGAGAAGGAACTGACCACCCACTCCAGTATATCTGCCATGAATAGTGGATCAGCATGACCATGGACATAACGATGTCCCGGTGGGTTGCGGTCCATGAGCACCCTCTCAGCATGATACTGATGGCCTGGTTAGCAAATGTTAAAAGATAGCCCGTCACAGTGTTCCCTAGTTTATCCCTTAATGAAAAACAAAGCACTTCAACAGAGTGCTGTACAAACAGCTAAAGGTGAAAATATATTACCAGATCCATTCTACACATACATATGGTTAGTTACATATGGTTAAATCAAGCTTGAAACTTGTTATTCTTATCTCCACTTAAGCTAGAAACACATGAATGAACAGTGGCCTCGGTTCAATAACCTTCATAACACTGTATTTACTAGGGAGTGATTGCATGAGCCCCATACAATCTCCATTAGCCCTGACAAATTAATGGACCACTGCTTCACATTGAAGGACTACTTTACTTCAAGAATAAGGCAAATTGAAGGACTACTAATGACATTAGCAGCATGTAAGACATGGGCATATATTTTTTTGGGGAAAAATCCAAAGTTTCGGACTCAAGGAATCCATTTTTTTGTTTTAGCCACTTCCTGAGAGCTAGATCATTATGGTGTGTTTTTAATCTACCAGTGGAGGGAAATTAACAGCTGTTTAAGCCATGGACATAAAAACATTTCTAGAGAAAATTAAAAGGGATGGGTACCGGAATATCTTTTCTGTTTGTTACATTACTTCCTGAGAGCTGGATCATGAGGGTGTAGCTAACACTGAAGGAAGTGTGTTGGGGAGAGTTTAGTAGATAATTTCATAAGATTGTATTTGACACCACACACCTTCCCCTCACAGTCCCAAAAGCAGGAAGTTAATACATTCAGGAAGTTCCTTAAATTAATAGATGCAAGAACTGCACTTGAGAAATGAAGAAACACATGACACTCAATCAATTATGGATACCTGCATGTTTAAGCAGAGGCATCAAACTTTTCTCTTGTTAAAAATTAGATTTATGACTTTTCCCCTACTTAATTATGTTCTTAGGTAGGCTCTGTTTTCAAATGTGTATATATATATTTTCATTGTACAGTGGTATACTTCCAGAGGACCATGAAAAGCACTAACTGAGGTCCTCCTTCCATTTAAAGGACCACTATACTACATTTCCTTCTATATGCATGGGTGAAACAGTATTAGAAATGAAAAATAACATAAATACAGTCTTTAAACTGTGCAACTTTCTATGCATATTTTTTTAGCCATTTTTTTTTTTTGCCCACTAGTTTACGAGGTGGGCGTGTCCTAGTAAACTAGTGAATTTTCCTATAGTCCTGCTGAGATTACTGACTATTCTTATTGTCCTATTCCCATTGTGCAAAAACAAACTTCCTGTACATTTAGAGTCTCCTCCCACTGCAGGAAGTGATCTGCTAAAAGCAAAATGGCAGAATCCACAGCAGCATAAATGGATATAAAAGGCAATAGCTTAAA
This sequence comes from Discoglossus pictus, assembly GCA_027410445.1. Lineage (NCBI taxonomy): Eukaryota > Metazoa > Chordata > Amphibia > Anura > Alytidae > Discoglossus > Discoglossus pictus. The sequence goes on from CM050167.1 coordinate 37,053,244, forward strand.
GGCTGTGTATTTTCAAATGTAAGCGTATATTTTAAAATGTATATATGACTACAGTGGTCCTTAAACAGGTTCCAGATTAATGTTATCAGGAGCAGGAATTGCTTCTAATAACAGCATTGTATCTGCTATTGGTCCTGTTGGATCTACTTAAAGGACCACTGCTTGACTTGATAATGAATAAAACGTATACAGAACAAAAATAAATAATTACAACCTTTATTTTTTTAACTGTTGTGTTCATTTTTGCTTTAATGCTGACAATCATTTTTGTCTTTGTAAAATCATTCGAATGTTGGGAGGAACTGTGGACTGCATCTTTGTTGATGTTTGTCAAAGACATCTTCTCCAAATAGCTCCTTGACAATACTATTCAGTGACTTAGTAAGGCCCCATAGGATAGCCCTTCCACTCAAGTTACAGACAGACTAGCAGTCCAATATGGATTCACCCATGACACAAAGTCATCTAAATATAAGATTTTATCTAAAATGCTTTACTGTTCCTGTCTTGCTGTGTTACACACTTCACAAGCATGTGAAGTTTTTACCAAACTACAGTGGTCCTTTAAACATGATCAAAAATACTTGTTGAAACCTATGTGAAACCCCAGTAAAGACTTAGCACTTTACAGTGGTCCTGTCAATTAATGTATCACATATTTCTTTGTTTCTGTATTTTTCTTATGTTTTTCTCTTCCATAGATCATTTGCATATTTCACCGTTAAAGACAGATTGCCTCAAATTCTAACAAAAGTGATTGACACCATTCACAGAAATAAACATATATTCTTGCAAGAATATGGAGAGGTATGTTTTTCATCCATAAATTGTGCAAAATAATATAGTATTTTCTGAGTTCCTTCAGAGAATCTGACATGAATTATAATACAAACATTAATAATGGTTTTCAGCTCAAATACTTATAATAAAGTGAAGGAATACTTTGGATATACTCCAGTTTACAGTTAAACTGTACAATGCTGATTTTTTACACTACTTACTTTTTAAATCCTTTTATCTGTAGCATTCCTCCTCCCTTCCCCTGAGTGCCTGTTTGCCTCCGCATTTGTGGCACAATGGCATACATTTCCCAAGAGGTCTGTTAGCCACTCGAGAATGCTTTCAACTTCATTGTGCTCTAGTTTAATAGACCATAGGAATTGTATAGCAATTACAGAATTAAGACTTTTAGGAAGGTGTTCAAAACTGCAATTTTTTAAATTTTTATTGAGCAATTGCAAGTGAAATGCTTCAGAAAACAGGGCCACTGAACTCTTGTACAATGGTGATAATAGTATAGAGAGCAATGGCACGACTTTCTTGCCCACAATAAATGCGCACCAACGCATGCACGACCTGACAAGAGCGTACCCCGAAAATAGCGCACCCAACATCTGCTCTGAACTCTAATTTTTCCTGTCACTCTCCACCTCTCCCCTCTCCCCTGCACTTACGTTTAATGCCCTATCCCCTTTCTCCTGTACCTCAACACCCTGCACTCTCCTTTGTACCCCTGACCCTGTACCGCAGCCTCCTGCCTTCTCCCCTGTACCCCATGCCCTCATCTAGACCCTGAGCTTGTGTTTGGAAAGTATAGTAAAGTCAGTCAGACAGACAGGAGCCACAAGGTAAGTACCTAGTCTTTACTGCCAAACTCCAGGATCACTTGGCATGGGGTACAGGGGAGAAGGCAGGAGGCTGGGGTACAGGACCAGGGGTACAGTGGAGAGAGCAGGGTGTAGAGGTACAGGAGAAAGGGGATAGGGCAGGGAGAGGGCTGACCAGTATAGGCGGTGAGGAGAGTGACCGGGAAAAGGAGAATTCAGTGCAGATGTCGGGCATGCTATTTCTGAGCGCGCTCTCGTTGTGCATGCGCCGGCATGCATTTCTCGTGCGCGAGAAAGTCAGGGTGCCATAGAGAGCAGATTGAAAGGTAACCCACAATAAGTTTCAAATAACATGTTAGCATAAAAACACATATCATTCACTTTGAATAATATTTTAATTATGTTTTTAAAATTTAAATATAGATTTTAAAACTCATTATCCATGATAAGCCCTTATCTATAATTCTGAAACATCACAAAAGCATTCTGATAAAATTAATCATATACAGTTGCTCCATTTGCAAGGAATTTAGTTTCTTTTGTCTCTCAATCTGTTTTTTTTTTTTTATATTTGTTCCTTCTATTTTTTTCCACTTTGAAATTTTATTAGAAGAATCTATGTTTTATGGTTTACATCTTTTTTTTTGTGGTTATTACAAGAGATATATAAAAATAGAGTAATAAGTTGAAACAAAGGTTCCTACTGTTTTAACGGTAGAATTGTCTGGTTGTTAGGCCGAGAAATTAAATGTTTTAACACACTGTGCAAATTGTTAATAAAACATTTGTATTTGTTTTAGGAAGGTATTGAAGCAGAAAAGAGAGCTTTGTCCTTCTATTCAAAACTGCGAAATGAGCTGCAGACAGATAAGCCTTTGCTACCGCTGACTGATAACCAGCCTGATGCACATTTCTGGAACCAATACCTTCAGTATCAGAAAACCCTACAGGATGATGACAGTGAGCCAAGCTGGTTCACATCACCTTGGCTGTACGTGGAGTGCTACCTGTATCGCAGGATTCAAGAAGGTTTAGTGTTCAGGTATAAAACCCTACACAACACTCTCTAATGCAGAAAGCATCACACATTCATTTAAGAATGCTGTGAATATAGAAGTTTACATTTTCAGAAACTTATTTAATTACAATATTTATGACAACACATGACTGAGGTAAATAATTCATTCTCTACTGACCTTATATACAAGCTCAAGTCCAGCATTGTGGGGTTGGGCAAAATATGGTAAAATAAAGCTAATAGCTGATCTTGCCATTATGGATATCTGCTGTGGCGCAAGTCTCTTCTTATTTTCTGAGTCTAAGAAGAAAAAAAAAACTGTTGCAGATGTTTACACCCCCAGGATTGAGCTAGGCTTCTAAGGGGACGATTTTCTAAAAGTGTACCCTGTCCATGTGAGCATGCCCAGCTGTGCAGCCAACCAACAATGCTGTTTCAAGCCAGCATAGATGAGGCTGCTAAACTGCTTAAACTGGGTCTTTAAGGACCATAAATTGACATTCAAGTAAAAATGCTTGAGCGGTTACACAGTTGTTCTTTAGACATACACCCTCTCCTTGATAAATTCTGAGAAATTATAATTGTTCTGAAACCAAACAATTCAGCTTCTTCTTTCTATTCTCATCTGTCTTTTAGATGAATGAGCATTTATGCTTGATTTTGTGGTCCTGCAATGACCTGTAAATGAAGAGCGCTTGTGTTTCTGGTCTGTGTGCATGTGTCTCTGTGTGAGTGAATCCATGCACTTCACTGGGGCTGGGAGCGATTTCAGGGTCAATTCACTGGGACTGGGGGAGGTGATGGGATAAATCACTGGGGCTGGGGGAGGTGATGGGGCAATTCACTGGGGCTGGGAGAGATCACAGGGGCAATTCACTTGGGCTGGCGGAGGTCACGGGCCAATTCACTTGGGGGGGGGGGGGGGGGGGTAGTTTCACCTGGGATGTAGATAAAACAATCCGTGAATGAAGGGACACAGACTTTGTTCTGGGTATTACAGAAATCTAAAGGAAAGCTGCAGCTTAATCACCAGACCAAAAAGTTACAATGTATTATGTAAGCTGATTTTCAGGGGGTGTCAACATTGATAGAAAACAGTTTGCAATTCCAAGAAATTCAGCAAACTTTAACTGTTTAAATGTTTATTTTGGTATTTATTCATGCAAACAATTGTTTTCATATACTGCTAATTCTCCCCTATCAGATGCATTCATAATCCAGCTCACTTGCATATACATTTTAAGTCATCTGCAAATGTGTAAAGCCATTTAATAAAATAAAATATGAGTAGGTGTTGTTGGAATATATTCTGGATCCTAAACTGGCAATTAAGACTAAAAAGGTGAAATACTAACCTGAGTAGTTTACAGCACCATGCAAAATAATATGTGCACAGCATGGGAGTCCCTGGAGTTACTGTTACACTACAGCAGCTTCATATTAAAGAAATATCATAAAATCCAAGGATTATTTCAGAATGTAGCTGGATGATACAGACTCTGATGTCCACTAATCTTTTCATAGTCTGCAATAGCATCACATATAATAGTTTTCATAGGGTGTAACACTCCAGACAGGAGCACTATGATAAACTGTTAGGCAATGCCTAATGCATTGCCCACGCGCAAATGCGTGGTGTCAGCTGCGTATGCGCGCTGAGCGCAAATGTGTAGCGCTTGCCGTGCATGCGCACTGAGCAAAATAAGAGGCATTTGCCATGCGTGTGCAGTTCGCAGTGCAGGGGAGGAGGGAAAGGGACACTGGGGGGAGGAGGGAAAGAGACACTGGGGGGGAAGAGACACGGGAGGAGGGGTGGGGGAAGAGACACAGGGGAGGAGGGGTGGGGGAAGAGACACAGGGGAGGAGGGGTGGGGGAAGAGACACAGAAGAGGAGGGGAGGGGGAAGAGACAGAGGAGGGGAGGGGGAAGAGACACAGAAGAGGAGGGGAGGGGGAAGAGACACAGGAGGGGAGGGGGAAGAGACACAGAAGAGGAGGGGAGGGGGAAGAGACACAGAAGAGGAGGGGAGGGGGAAGAGACACAGGGGAGGAGGGGAAGAGGCACAGGGAGGGAGGGGAAGAGGCACAGGGGGGAAGGAAGAGACACAGGGGAGTAGGGGGGAAGGAAGAGACACAGGGGGTGAGGTAGGGAAGAGGCACAGGGAGGGGGGGGGGGGAAGGCACAGGAAGGCGAGACACCTGGAAGGAGAGGGGGAAGATAAACAGGGAAGGGAGAGGGGGGAACACAGGGAAGGGGGGAGAAGAGACACAATAAATATTATCTCGTCACTTTTGACGGGCAAGTTACTAGTTTTCCCATAAAATAGCCACAGCAGCCTTCATCCCTGTAAAGCTTAGTGAATCTTGGACATAGTTGTGTTTATTATACATGCATTTCTTATATTAGTTTCCATAAAAAAACTTGTCAGTGCTTATTCATAGCTGATTCCTACATGTGTTGCTTGTACATATTGGTTGTTTTAGATAAGACCATCCCAAGGCCTCATTCAGGTGGTCCAACACTAGACACTTGCCCGTCAAAAATTACAGCAAAATTTTTTTGAAGGCTTCCAGTCCTGTTTGCCACAAAATGCAAGTCTTTCCCCCCCTCTAACTTGCGGGCCTCGTGATGAGCCCTCATTTCAAGCATTTCCCCCCCTCTACTTTGCAGGCCTTATTGCGAGCCTATCCTCCCTGACTTTGCAAACGTTACAGACAAATCCTCTCACCCCTGTGTCTCTTTTCTCCCCCTCTCCTGTGTCTCTTTGCTCCCCCTCTCCTGTGTCTCTTTGCTCCCCCTCTCCTGTGTCTCTTTGCTCCCCCTCTCCTGTGTCTCTTTGCTCCCCCTCTCCTGTGTCTCTTTGCTCTCCCTCTCCTGTGTCTCTTTGCTCCCCCTCTCTCCCTCCCCTGTGTCTCTCTGCTCCCCCTCTCTCCCTTCCCTGTGTCTCTCTGCTCCCCCTCTCTCCCTCCCCTGTGTCTCTCTGCTCCCCCTCTCCCTTCCCTGGTCTATTTACGGGTGTAAAAGCATTAGCAGGCTTGGGAAAATTCAGTTTTCCCCAAGCCCAAAAATTGCTTCAGAGTTACAGCTTTTTTTTTTTTTTTAATGGCCGCCATTTTTTTCAAGCCAGTAATTTGAAACCTGTTAGGAGGCTGCCAAAAGATGCCAAATTGAAGAGCAAAATAGCTTTCATCCTCACTTATGGAATCTCTGCCTCAGGGGGAGGCAAGGAGCCCGTAAGTGAGGTTGCAAGCTAATTTCCTATTCTTTTGGCGTCCTCCCAACGGCTTCCGAGTTACGCGCTTGAAAAAAAAAATGGTTGCAATTTTACATTTTTAAGCATTCAACTACAAGCCGTTCGGGCCTCGCGATGAGTGCCTTTGGCGCTCATTGCAAGCTTCTGCAAACCTGCAACTTGCGGACCTCGGGATGAGTGCCTTCGACGCGCATGCACAAGCCCGTAAAATTTAACATATAATTTCCAACGAACTCGTAATTACGACAAATATATATATTTGCCAGATATTGCTTATATGTGTACATGCTAATATGTGTACATGCTTTACTCTACTAGAGGACCATGCATTCCAAATCATAAACAGCCATAGTCTGTGTAGACTTTCCCCAGCATTTAAGTGGTCCACAGGACCCTCAGCAATTTTCAACATATACTCTGGGAAATAAGTTTGGGAACCACAGTTTTAAATATACCAAATAAAAAAAAAAAAGCTGTTTTTAAGTATTCAATAAATCATAAGAACTTTTTAAACCTGTAAATGTGCACTATTAACAGTTTAACCTATTACAAATGTTTTGGGTTTGAAAGGCACAAATTATATTAATTATATTTAATTTGGTTCTAAAAAAAGTATTTTTTCTTTTAGCATGACTTTTTTTTTTTTTTTACATTTCCTTTTTTGTATTTTTTTTTATTTTTTTTTACATAGCCCTCCTATAAGTGAGTTTGATGTGTTCGAGGAAGTAAAGAATGAAAGCTTCTTTCAGTCTCAGACCGCTATAATCGCTCTCTGCACATATCTTCAAGAACTCAAAAAGAATATGGCTAACCTCACTGAAAATCAAAAGCTGGAAGAGTTCTATAAGCTGCTTCAGGTAAGCAATCTGTGCTTTTCTTAGACTAGACCATAATTTTCATGAAAATAATTATTTTCAGTATTTTTTTTCCTGGAATGAATCCTTAATAAAGACCTTCTGTGATAAAAATATAATATGGTCTACTGAATAACTACATTTGAAAATGGAACAAATGTTTTGAAAAAGTAAAAATAAACACAGATTTTTTTTTTATTTTTTATACAGAATATTTCTTTACTAGCATGTAACCTATTATTTTCTCAGCTTAATGTATTAGCTTCTCTAGAGAGAGAGTGTAATTGAAAAGCAAAGCATACGAGTTTACATTCGAGATTCAAGATCTGGTAGTTTATAGATGCCACATTCCCATTGTGCTGATATAAACTTCCTGTGCATTCAATGTCTCCTCTTACCCCAGAAACCAAAATTATAGATCCCACTGGAGCATAATGGTATATAAAAGGTAATATTAGAGGCTGTGTTATTTTATTATTGCATAGGAGTCTTGCAGATGTAGGTCGTAGACAAGTCTGAAAATTAGTGAATGTATTCATATTTTGGAGGGTTTTGTATGAAGCTGAGTGATATTGCCAAACATTAACTTAAATATTGAATATAGAAAACAGTTTAATTGAGAATAATTGTTTAGTTATTCATTTAAAATAATGTATTTGCATGAATGAAAACCAACATGAACTTACCCTCTGCTTTATATGGAAACATCAGCAGCATTTGCTTTTGCATTAAAAATTGCCATTAAATGTACTTGGCAATACCCGTATAGATTGTCAGTTGGTGGAAGTAGAAAAAGAAAACAAAAACAAATATGGCTTAGCCTTCATTTTCACTTAATAAATCCACCCGCTCTGTCACTGACTATATATATATATATATATATATATATATATATATATATATAGTCATTCCAGATTTTGAGAATATAATTTCCCCGTATAAATGAAGACCGTCAATGATGATGTCCTTTTTGTAAAGCTGGGGAACACAATTGGTGACATTAGAATTAAAAGAACAACATTCACAAACTCGCACATCGCCAGATAAAATACTTTGTTTCATGTTTAATTTCTGTCCAAAGTCCTACGGGCTTGAATGACCTTCAAGCCTGTTACTCAAGCCCGTAGGACTTTGAAAAATATGGAGGTTGGATTTCAAAGTCCTACTGGCTTGGAGGTTGGAGCCTGTAGGACTTTGGACGGAAAATAAACATGAAATAAAGTATTATATTTTGGCGATGTGCGAGCTTGAGAATGTTGTTCTAATGTCACCCATTGTGTTCCCCATCAGTTACAGTGCTGGATTGATTTTATATTTGCTTTTTAAAGTGCTCAGATTTGTCAGTAAGCCTTTTGTGAGACCTCCTTGGTCCCTGTAACCTGTGGTTCTATTTTTGCCATTTGCGGGCTTGATGGAGGGGAAATCGAAGGAATTAAATAGCGATTTGTGATTTTGCGGCTGCAACACTTGTGGCTGTGAAAGATCAAAGGCTTGGAGGGAAGTAACTTGAGATTTTTTTTTACGATTGCAGCTCGCAGCAAGTAACACGATCTGAGCCCGCAAACTAGAGGCAATTGAATAGCAAAGTAGCTTGCGACCTCCATTTGCGAGTCCGGATCTCCAAATCGCAGTAATCGAATGAGGCTGTTAGTATCTATTATAAAAGTGTTTGTTGATAACTTATTATAATTCTTGAAAATGCTATAAAAATAAAGTCGTCCTTACTCTGTCCAAGACCAATTTAGAATATTATTATTTTTCTTTGACAGGTTTCTTTATGGGGAAATAAATGTGACCTGTCAATTTCTGGTGGATTGGACAACTCTCAGAAATTCAGTATCTTAAACTCACTAGAATCTCTTAAAGCTTTCATCTTGGTTGACAATATGGAGTCTCTTTGGACCGTCCTTTCAAGAAGCAAGGCCCAGAGCACAGATAATTCTTCAAAAAACAGAGTTGACATTGTCCTAGATAATTCTGGTTTTGAGCTTGTAACTGATTTTGTCCTAGCTGATGCATTGCTATCATTAAATCTTGCCACTGAGGTTCATTTCCATGCAAAGTGCATCCCTTGGTTTGTTTCAGATGTAACAAAACATGACTTTAACTGGACAATCAAGCAGCTGTTAGCAGCCAATCACAAGGGGATGTCCGAGTGTGGCAGTAACTGGCAAAAGAACTTACAAAAAGAAACGTGGGTTTATCATGAGCATTTGTTCTGGACTTTACCGCATGAGTTCTGTAGCATGGCGCAGACCGCTCCTGATTTGTACTCCGAGCTGCAGAAATCTCAACTGGTTATATTCAAAGGAGACTTAAACTACAGGAAACTTGCTGGAGATAGGAAATGGGACTTCACTGTACCTTTCTCTAAAGCTCTCACAACATTTCATCCTGCACCTCTCTGCAGTATAAGAACATTGAAAGCTGATATACAGGTGGGTTTGAAACAAGGTCTAGGAGAACGGCTTACAGCTTCTGAGCCAGACTGGATGACTTCTGGCAAATATGGGGTAGTTCAGTTTAGTGCTTCAGTGTGAATCTGATTAGGATAAGAGCACTCTATAACAGAAAATGCTTTCATTTCCAAATTATTTTTTTAGATTGTTTTGCTGGCTGCCATAAATGCTATTTCAGAATGTTTACTGCTTAGCCTTTTGCAACTGTACTATTATACAAAATGACTGTAACTTGTGCATTACCAAATGTTTGTGGATATGTGCTGTATATCAGCAGAAATGCCTGTTATTTCATCTTATTGTAGGGACTTTAACTTTCCCCATAGCTTCTCAGTGTTGCTTCGTATCAAACTTGCTCCTCATTATCCAACTGAAAGAGGGAAATATGAGAGTTGCAGAGTCCCTTCATGGATCACCCCCTTCCCTTAGTTCTTTACTTTTGTCTCTACATTTCTTAAACTCCCTGGCGATCTGATTATGTCAGTATTTTTGACATAATCAGGTCCCCCATTCTGATCTCCCACCTCTCCTCCCATGCCCCCCCCCCCCCCAGGCCTCCCATCTCCCCTCCCCTCCCTGGCCTGAGCGTGGCTCGGAGTAAACCCCCCCCCCCCCCACGCACTGAAAATCAACCCCGAGCCACACTCGGGATTACCTCTACGGCGGTTAAAGGTATATGGAAGTTGTCCTGTGTTTACCTTTTTCTAATCTCACACATCCTGCTTAGATCAGAAACACACATTACTTGGAGTCATTCTTTACACATACAGATTTATGTTATTTAAAACATTTTTTATTTCCACACCTCCAGAACTGCCTACATAGGCACCTGGTACCAACCAATAGAAACACTGCCTTCAAGGACGTTTTTTAATCCCATACTAACCTTCAAATCAACAGCAGCACTGTGCAGAAATTCACAACAATGTCTGAGCTCCTTCTTGCTTCTTTGTGGTGACAAGACTATATATCCCATGATGCTTTCCTCTCGAAACTTGATGCCCAAACATTGCAACAAAGCTATAGCTGCCTCTGATTGGCCAAAACTAATAATAAATATCATGCTAATTTATCCCGGGTTTTGGGAATTTTTTCAAGTAAACATATTTGCATATACTTCTGATTCTCTCCTATCGGATCTATTCATAATCCATGCAACTTCTATATACCTTTTAAGCTATGCTTTTTGTGCTTCATTTGTTTTCTATTCCCATTACTTCTACCCCTGTTACATTTTTTACCTCTCACAATGCTTGTTTAAAACCAAATAAGCCTATAAGCCTTCCCAACTTCTTCACTACACAAGGATGCCCTCCTTACTATATTGATATGTGTTTGTCTGTGGACAAGGACAAGTATCTGATGTACAATAACTTAATGAGGAGATAAAATCCTAGAGATTGAAAGACCGGGAGGGGAGAACACAGAGCAAGAAGTGTCAGCTCAATCAGTCATAACTGTTTACTTGCAATATATATACTAATATATACACATTAAAATAGCTTTAATAAATGACAGTAAAACGTACTGTGCTGTTAATATGTTTTACATTATTTAGGCAAATATGTTACTTTCCGTTTGGTAGTTTTATGACTTGGATAGAAATTACTAAGGGTCAGCACAGAGATAAGAATTCTGTTATTTCAAATATTAAAATCTGGGAAATTTATAGTTGAGTAACATAGTACAAAACAGGGAACTTTTGGCTGTATACAGCAAGTAGGTAGGGAAATATCCTCAGTTTAAAGTTGTCCCAGCTTGTAAAATAATCTCCATAAATGTTTCTTACTAGTAACATATCATCTCCCTCCTTACCTAACTGGATCTATCACACTGTGTATTCATCAGCGTGGTAAGTTGTTGTTAGAAATACTGAGAAGAAATACTGTAGCTCAAGAAAAAAGGCACTTGTTTGTGAAGTATGTAACACATAACAACATTAGCAGCTGTGGACATAAAAACATTTTTGGAAAAATTCGTTTTTTTGAGAATGAGAACCCAATTTGTGTTTGTTAGATCAGAGCTGGTTGTGTTTCAGTGTGGTGGAGGGGCAAGAGAAATATCAGAGGCTTTTGTTAGATACTTGGATCATCCTCACAGGCCCAGAAGCAGGACGTTTATATCAATAGATGCAATCACAGCTCTCTGAATATGTTAACACCCCCCTCACAAACACAACTTTCACCAGTGTATAATCTATGCCTCCAGGGTCCAGTTGAGGCTTCCAAATTATATTAAATAGGCTTAATTACTTTTTGCCCAGCTTAATTATGTTTTTTATTCAGACACAACATTTTCAAACATATATTTTCATTGCACTAAGAACCACTAATGTGTAATATTTGAAGAACTTGATAATGTGCAAAAATGTTTATATACAGTTTAAAGTAAATTATTGTATTCAGTTTTGTTTTAATGGGAGGAGTAGGATGAACTATGGATTAAGATAAGGGTTATATTCACTTCTGTTGAAAATATCCTCCCCAAGCCGCCGTGACAAAGCAAGCCACCCACAGGAACAACCCATCAGAGAAAAAGAGTCATCTAAAAAGCATTCCAGTGTTGCATATATGCAAGTGTTTTTTGTAATGTATTTTACAAGTCTATGATGTTTTTACCAAACTACAGTGGTACTTTAACCACCTTCGCAGTAATCCCGAGCGTGGCTCGGGGTTAATGGTCAGTAACTACAGCGGCAACCTCAAGCCACGCTCGGGATCACACGCATCTGTCTTATGGGTTCCCTTCCCTGCACACGTAGGCGACACAGGGGGTGGAACATGGCGGTCTGGCTGTGTCAGCACCCACAAGTGTACCGCTTTAACACTCAGGGGCACTGACCCGGCCAGACCGCCAGGGCGGTTAATATGGCTTCCTACAGTTCCTTACTAGGCAGTCAGACCCAGCTGGAATTTATGAAGCTCCAATGGTCATACATGATGAGCCATCACAACCTTCAGACAGCTCAGCATGGTGCTCCTGTCTTCCTGTGATGTCTCTAGATACAAGACATGAAAGGCTAGAAAGGTTATAGGATAGGGAGCAGATTACTAAACTAGGAAAAACTCTTAATAGCACCACAAATGAATGCACGGATATCTGTCTTTGGAGGGTGGTGGTGAAGTCCTCACTTGTTAAATGTTTTATATCATGCATAGGGAAGAAAATGCTTTAATTTTAAATGTTTAACAAGATTTTCATAACCTGAAGGCTTCCAGTGACAAATGAGAATTTGCTTTGTATCAAAGAAGTCTTTGAGACTTTTGCATGTCTAATTGTATGAACTACATATGCATTACGTTTCGTATGTAAAAAATACATTTTTACACAATGATTTGTACAGTGTGTCTTTTACCAATGGTAAGGAATAGCAAACTACTTTTACTGATGTATGCGTAGATAGTGTTACTAAAATGTACAATATGGATCCGAATGGTAGTGCAAGGTGGAATATGGAGGAACCTAGTTAAAAGTATATCTAAGTTTCCCTGTTTTTACCTTTTTCTAATCTAACACATGCTGCTTATATCAGAAACGCACATTACATTGAGTCATTTTATACACATTTATTATATTTAAAAATAAAACTTGTTTTCCACAACCCAGAGCTGCCTCCATAGGCACAGTGTACCTACCAATAGTAACACTGCATTCTAATATGTATTTTAACCCTTTACTAACCTGCAAGCCAACAGCTGCTCAATGCAGAGACCTACAGATCAGTGTCTGACTCCTCCTGCTTCCTATTGCAAGGCAGACTACACATCTTATAATTCCTTCCTGCACAAACTGCCATCACTGACTGTTATATTGTATTAAAATGTATAGCTGCCTGTGATTGGCCAAACAAATTATGAATTGTATGCTTATTTCCGCAGAGATTTTCAGGGGTATTAACTCACAAAAGCTGCTGCTTGTAAACTAAAGAGATTTAGCAAACATCAGCGTGAGTTTGTTAATGTTTATTTGGGTATTTTGTCATACAAAAAAATGTTTGCATACACTCCTGATTCTCCTCTATGAGATGTACTCATATCCCAGGAAACTTAAATATGTATTTAAAGGGACATGGAAGGTTTCTGGAGTTTACTAGTTATATTTTATACTTCAATTTACTTTTGTGTACTTTATTTAATCAAGAAGCGCTTATAAAATCTGTTTTTATTGCCTAACATCAAACAAATATTATTTGCTTCGGTCTGCCCTCTGGAGCTCATGAAAACACAGATTCTGTAGTACTTGCAGTGCCGGATCTCCTACCAACCAATCAGTGACCATCTCCCAGCAACAACCTGCAATCTGCTGCTGAGACGTGGTCTCTGATAGGCTAGGACACTACACTGCACATCCAGCTCAATAAAGTCTGTGTCTGAATATGCTGCAGATGGAAGACCCATACAGGGAGTGTATGTTAGGTTTTAGGCAGTACTTAAAAGTAGATAGATATAAAGATAAATATATATATATATATATATATATATATATATATATATATATATACCTAATAATAAATAAAAAAATCTCTCTTTAAGCAAAAGGTTGTTAATATAATGTATTACAGATAGTGCCTGTGTCGGAAAATATAAAGCAAGTTCAATGTGAAAAGTACATTATAACTAAAGATACTGTCAAAGAACACTATCTATATTCATAGCCTAAGTACAGTTTGTTTAGGACAATGGTGGGCAACAGGTGGCCGGCACGTAGCCCTCAGCCTGTTCTCAACAATTCACAATACTTTATACCTAAAACTAGCAAATGCCAAATTGTATTCCTACATACTTCTCTTTACAATAAGTAAATAATACCACATTTTACTACTACTACATACGGTACTTCTCATCTATACCAGTATAATTCCTTTCCTACAGAAATTGCACTATGAGACCCTTTTTAAGCACTCAGAGGCAATATAGAACACCTTTTAGGTGAAATATTTTGAATAACACTGGTCTAGGACAACTCAAGAGCATTTCATTATGCTGCACAGATCCCATAAGGTGCGGGCTAGATCGCCTTGTAAATAGATCTGTCAACCATGTTCGACAGCAAATAACCACTTAAATTTGGAGGGAATTTGTGCAAAAACTTGTTAAATGTATCTACATCAATGTAATCTAAGATGATGACCAATTTAGTGACATCACGCACATTCTCAATGACTTCACAAGCAACAATGTAGTCACCCAAAGGAACAGACTTTACTGGTGCTCTAGGTGCAGGTTGCAGTTTCTTTAAGAGCCCACGTCTCGGTCCCTTGTATCATGTGTAGGGGCATTAATCCCTATAAAGGACAGCTGATCTCCATAAAACTGGGGATTCGTATGTGTGTGTAAATATTATGGTATAATACAATCCTCTTTTTTTTCTGTATGGCCGTGTTTCTGACATTTTTAAAGTGGTACACAACACAGGTGGCTTCAATACGTTTTTCCAGTTTTACTAAAACGGTAACCAATTGTTACAAAAAATATAAATGAAAACAAATTAAACAAAATAATAGGCCGAGCTCTAACCGAACACTATCCTCCTTTTTTTTTTTTTTATACTAAGGTCAGTTTTCTAGCTAACCAGGTCATCAGCCAACTAACCCTGGGAGGGAGCAAACCATAAACCGTTCAACACTTTATATAAAGTCATTGATCTGTAATCCTTAAGTCCAGACTTCTTACTTTCTCCTTCTCAGTGTTGCTTGCTTAACAGCTCCACGTAGGTAACTCTCTGTGTCCAGTAGGGACACTTCCTCTCCGATGTCCCTTGCAGCTCCACTGGATCTCAGCTCCAATGGATCTCCACTCTATCTGCAATTCTCTCTCTCTCTCTCTGCAGCATAAACATGCCTCTTACTGCCAGGTGCAGTCCACAAGACGTCTCTCTCTAACTGTTAGCAACAGTCCATCAACCGGGTCTATATATAGTAAACTTACTCCCATCTTTATTTATGGGGAAGTGGAGCTCTAAAAGAACCCTCCTCCTGACCAATGTAGCTTTGAAAAAGGGGGAATGTCTCTTATAGATATAATACTTATTGTCAAAACATGGTATAGACTTTGAAATAAAAAAATGTGCTTGCTATCATGCTACACAGCAATATGATAATATAACTTAAGATAATGGCAAGTAGAATATACAATACCCTTCCAGTACTTATTATTATTATAGTTTATTTATAACCCGCTGATATATTCCGTAGCGCTGTACATAAATTAGGTTCAGACAATGATAAAATACAGATTAACATTTAGCAAAGGAAGGAGGGCCCTGTCTTTGAGCTAGGCATCTAATGCCCATGGTGTATTCCCGTGTACTTAGGATAGAAACTCACAGACTTACAATCTAAGGTATAGTGAGTGGTAAAAGAGGCAGAGAGAGAGGTGATAAGCGTGTTAGGGTGGAAGGTGATACGCTTCTTTAAAGAGATGCGTTTTAAGTGAGGTTTTAAATGTTTTGAGGCAAGAGGATAATCTGGTGGAGCGAGGCAAGGAGTTCCAGAGACTAGGGGCAGCACGAGAAAAGTCCTGGAGGCGGGAGTTAGAGGAGGTGACAAGAGTTGTAGAAAGAAGAAGGTCATTATACATACATACATAAGAACAGGATAGGAATTTTCTTCCCTTTCACCAAGCTCAATATAATATTCACAAGTTTCTTAATCTGATATGTATTATTAAAAAAGGAAAATATTCCAGCCTGCATTGTAGCATTAGACATAGAAAAGGCATTTGATATCCTAGAATTACTTTATGATGCATTTTCATAAAATTTGGCTTCTTCAGTTCAAATCTTTAATTTAATCCAAATGCATTATAGTTGCTTACTACAATTCTTAAAGGACCACTGAAGTTCAAGATCTGTGTAAGCCATAAGCATAAAGCATTTTTTGAGAAAATGTGAATTTTTGAAGACTCTGTTTATAAGTATAGGAAACCATTTTTGTTTGTTACATAATATCCTGAGAGTCGTATGGGGGGGGGTTGTAGTTATCATGGGAGTGAGAGGAAAGAACAGAGAGTAGTCCAATAATATAATTGAAATTGACACCACACCCCTCCCTCACACTGGCCCAGAAACAGACATCTTGCATCATTCAATGCAACCATAACAATCCAGAAATGTAAATGCCCCTCTCACACATACAACTTTTACCAATGTTTCATGGATACCTGCAGGGTTCTGTAGAGGCATCAACATTTTTTTTAACAAGCTGTGTGACTTTTTCCTGCTTAATTATGCTCAAAAGTTTTCAAGTACATATATATTTTGTTTATTTTACAATAACAAGGCAAAAGTCCACTTAAGGCAGAAATAACTATAAATAGAAACAATTTGATTTATAGTAGAAGAGACCCTAGTATGAAATAAGACAGTGTCATCTTTAATATATTTAAAGACATGAAGATGCTTTCTACAATGGTGCAACGATAACAACCAGCAGTATTTGTATATCTGTGCTGATGTAGAGTACTTCAATTTAATAGAGTAATATAAACAAATTCTCTATTTTAACACTCTAGCGTGATCCATCAGCCTTGCTTTGCAAAAAGGGGCTCACACTGGAATCATAAATGGAGAATATCTGTAACCCTAGAATAAAACTGAATGACTGGTTTCAGAGTAATGGCATTCCCAAAGGATTCTGGTAGTTGAAGTCCTTTACCTACAGTTATTCATTTAAAAACCAAAACTCACAGAGTCATACGTATTATATGTAGATGAGCAGAAAAAAATCAGCCTTGGAGAGAGGCATTTGGCTATTCCTTCCCCCAACAAACTCGATAGTTCCTGGATGGAGCTCTGTAAAAGCCACAGAAGCTTCTAGAAGTGTATTCAGACATTGTGCCAGCATATGACATCGCCTAAAGGATGTTGCATTCCTGCTCCTGCCTACTTTGCCTAATAGGAAATCCTGACTTGGGTAAACTTATGGTTTCTAGACTTCATATCACTCATATATATATACAAAATATAATTTAAAAAAATCATGTGAGCAACATTCCCTTCTAATGAGAAAAATGTTCATAGAGGATTAAAGGGGCAGCTCTATTAACCCCATTACTTAAAGCCATAAATATTAGGATCTTTCCTGTTTCTTGCCCACCAGCAGTAGCGTGCAACAGCAACTAGATCGTGAGACAGTTGCTTGCTGAGACTTTGTTCAATTTCTTCCTAGTGTGAGTGTTAGACTTAGGGGTTAGGGTCAGGGTAGTGGCAAGTGATAAGCTTTACATAGTAAAATAGTGGCACACACTAACCCTAAACCCTAACTGTGATGACCTACTGCTTCTGTTGGTCATGATAAGAACCTAGTTCAAACCTACCCAGTAGGACCGTCTGGTTCTTTGTATATTCCTGATAGCAGGAATAGAACCAACCCAGCTTACATCCACCAAAGCGCCCAGTAGATCATAGGAACCAGCAGAGCTGCTCAGCAAATATTACCAATTGTAAAAGAGCCCACTGCTGGTTCAGAAGCCACAATCCCAATAATAAGGATTATTATTCATTTGTACTTGGTAGGGGGTATTTGCTAATAACCGATGTAGAGATATCAAGTCTGGGGGACAGATGTTGCTTTAGACTGATAGCGAACTCCCCTCTTTGTTGCGCCCCTTACTTGGCCACCATAACTGGGCGTCTCCCTCAACATATTTTATTAGAACCCCCATTTTAAGCCTAAACATGACCATATCTCACCCTAGAGAAACACCACTCAGCAGTATGAGCACATTAAACCTTTAGATTGTAAGTTTGCGAGTTTTCAATCTTGCATGGCGCTTTGGGGAAAGCACTAAGGACACCGGATTCTAAGCTCTAAGACAGAGCCCTCCATTCTTTGCAATGTGTTAATATTGGTTTTCTCTCCGCCTGGAACTTAACCCCTGTATAGCGCTACGGAATATGTTGGCACATTAAAAATAAACAATAATAATAATAATAATTAAACCATATTTACTCCTTGGGAAATAGTTCCTAGTAGATGATAGCATTGCACCCATGCCTATACTGGTATAGAGATTTAAAGAGGGGTGATATTGTAAACCTCCTCTCCAGACAGAGAGCCATATTCAATTTGAAGCCCGTAACTCGATCGCAGACGGCCGTATGTTTGCGAGTGAGTTGCAGGCTCCCGTTGGTCTCCCATTGCGATGCTATTCAATTGCTCAAGGCTGCAAGTTTCTCGCCAAAAACAAAAATGTAAACCATGAACTGGTTTGGAGCAGTTCTGGACGGGAACCTGATCAATTCAGCAAGCCCGTAACCGCCCATTTCGAATTAGCTAATAGAGAATGAGACTGTTATTACGGCAGTAAAACATGGAGGTTACATGTCAATCAATTAGGTTTGGAGGTCCTATATGCGATCAGACAGGCAAACCCGCAAAATAAAGAATTATGAAAATGTATGACAATGCTGTTCTAGTGCATATGGGTGGCCTGATATGTATTAACTCATTGATACCTGAGATCGATATAACCACAAAATTAAACATAAAAATATTGTATTTTTTTTACTGCCAATTTGAGTGTTTGAGACTGTTGTGCAATTAATTCTGATGTCTGTCATCGCTCTCCCCGTTATTTACAGTGCAGTATTGATTTGTTATTTGCATTTACAGTGCTAAGAATAGGTGTTTAACCCCTTTGCGGGTCCTCTCTAACACTTGTAGGATTTTCTCCTTTATTTGCCATTTACAGGTGTGAAAACACTTGCGGGCTTGGGGAAATAGAGCAATTGAATAGCGATTTGCGATTTTAGCCTTGCGAAAGTGACAGATCAAAGGCTTTGGGAGTCTGTAAGTTCCGGGTTTAACCATTGCCATTTTCTCAAGCTCGTAACTTGGAAGCTGTTCCGAGCCTGCAAAAAGACACCAATTGAATAGCAAATTAGCTTGCGACCTCACTTACGAGCTCCCGGATCTCACAAAAGTGCAATTGAATGGGGCTCATAGTGTCTACTTAGCCCCTTTCATGTACTGGGCCAGACCCCCTCCCTCTATTCTGCTGGACCCTTTCTGTCCCCACAAACAGGTAACCCCGTAGCGGGAGCCACTCCACCCCAGGGAGCCACTCGACCCCAGTAATACACTCTATTAAACTCCGTGGGAAAATTGTAATTCCAAACATGGTTACCACGGTTACATCAATAAATTCACACAACAATACAATAATTCTGATCACCTTCATAGTGTGATCCTCCCCACAAATAACAATGTCTCCCCCATCCCACAGGGCACACGATAAGAATGTAGCTGTCACATTTCAAGTATTCAGGCTGGGAGGACAGTGTGTGGGGGGAGGAGGAGGAAAGAATAGCAAAAAAACTTGGTAATCCAGGGCCTCCCATAGTTCAATAGTCCCACAAAGTCTTGGGGCACCCGCTTGGACGTCACACTAACCCTAATCCTTAACCCTAATCCCTAACCTTAACCCCACCGTAACCTCAACTCTAACTTCAACCCTATCCCCAATCCATAACCCCATCCTAACCCGAACCCCACCTTAACCTCAACCCCAACCTTAACCCCACCCTAACCGCAACCGTAACCCCTAACCCTAACTCCAACCTTAACCCCAACCCTAACCCCTAACTCCAACCTTAACCCCACCCTAACCACAACCGTAACCCTAACTCCAACCCTAACCCCACCCTAACCTGGTGGCCCAGTGGTCCTGGGTTCGAATCCAGCCAGGGAACCAAGAGGTCACACTGGCCAGTACTTGGATGGGAGACCACCTGGGAATACCAGGAGCTGTATGCTGTGGCCCACTAGAGAAGGAACTGGCAACTCACTCCAGTATCTCTGACATGAAAACCAAGTGGATCAGCATGGTGTGTTGTCCATGAGGTCACAGAGAGTCGGACACGACTGAGCCACGTCATTTACATTTTTTAACCTCAACCCTAACCCCAACCCTAACTCTAAGAAATTGAACAAAGTCTTGGCGAGCCACCATAGCGCCTCCTACTGGCCACTGCACAACACTATTAGGCAGGTAATAGCAGAGAGGTCAGATAAATTGCGGTCCACTCCATTAACTTGCCAAGAAAACCTTATGGATAAGCACGACCAGATAACGATAGATGTGACTGCCGTGCTTATGTCCATGGGTTGTGGAGCGTCGGACACGACTGGATGTCTTAACAAACAAACTGTTTTACAGTGACAGTTTTATAATAATAATAATAATGTAATGCATTCCTCTTTTTTTTAGTGATTAGGTAAAGCTGAAATCCTTTTCTGGGTCGCTACCTTGTTGTGGTGAAGGACGTGTGTACCTCAATGAAGCTATGAGCCATGCCATGTAGGGTCACCAAACGTAGGTAGGTCATAGCAGAGAGGTGAGACAAATTGCAGTCTCCCTAACAAATCAATCTGCGCAGTTGCCGCTAGGTGGCGCCAGAGATTAGCGCGCTGCTCCAAATCTCTGAGCTTTGGGATGTGCAAGGACCCGTAGCGCGCTCTGCATTGTGGGAGCCTGAACAAGATGGCGGTTGGTACCCTCTGCCGGGCGACTAGTGCCCGGGCAATGTCACGTAAGTCACTGGGCGACAGAGTGCTTTTGTAAGGGGTGGGGACGGAGAGACGTGGATACTGGAGGGAGAGTATGAGGAGGAGAGTACTGGGACTGATCAGGACTGTGTGTAGAGGGGAAAGTAATGTGACAGCTCACAGCAAATGTCATCTGTACATGTATGTGCTCTGATACAGGGTTATAAACACACGTCAGTGTCATTAGTGCATGTATGTGCACTGACACAGGGTTACACACACGTCAGTGTCATTAGTGTATGTATGTGCACTGACACGGTTATACACACGTCAGTGTCATTAGTGCATGCATGTGCAATGACACAGGGTTATACACACAGGTCAGTGTCATTAGTGCATGCATGTGCAATGACACAGGGTTATACACACAGGTCAGTGTCATTAGTGCATGCATGTGCAATGACACAGGGTTATACACACAGGTCAGTGTCATAAGTACATGTATGTGCACTGACACAGTCATACGCACGCACACACACGTCAGTTTTATCAGTACATGTATGTGCACTGACACAGGGTAATGCACACGTCAGTGTCATTAGTACATGTATGTGCCCTGACACATAGTTATGCACACGTCATGGTCATTGCTACATGTATGTGCACTGACACAGGATTATGCACACGTCATGGTCATTGATACATGTATGTGCACTGACACAGGATTATGCACACGTCATGGTCATTGCTACATGTATGTGCACTGACACAGTATTATGCACACGTCATGGTCATTGCTACATGTATGTGCACTGACACAGGGTTATGCACACGTCATGGTCATTGCTACATGTATGTGCACTGACACAGGGTTATACACACGTCATGGTCATTGCTACATATATGTGCACTAGCACAGGGTTATACACACTCCAGGGTCATTGCTACATGTATGTGCACTGACACATGGTTATGCACACGTCATGGTCATTGCTACATGTATGTGCACTGACACAGGGTTATGCACACGTCATGGTCATTGCTACATGTATGTGCACTGACACAGGGTTATGCACACGTCATGGTCATTGCTACATGTATGTGCACTGACACAGGGTTATGCACACGTCATGGTCATTGCTACATGTATGTGCACTGACACAGGGTTATACACACGTCATGGTCATTGCTACATATATGTGCACTAGCACAGGGTTATACACACTCCAGGGTCATTGCTACATGTATGTGCACTGACGCAAGGTTATACTCATGTCAGGGTCATTAGTACATTTATGTGCACTGACACAGGCTTATACACATGTCAGGTTATTAGTACATGTATGTGCACTGACACAGGCTTATACACATGTCAGGTTATTAGTACATGTATGTGCACTGACACAGGCTTATACACATGTCAGGTTATTAGTACATGTATGTGCACTGACACAGGCTTATACACATTTCAGATTATTAGTACATGTATGTGCACTGACACAGGCTTATACACATATCAGGTTATTAGTGCATGTATGTGCACTGACACAGGGTTATACACACAGGTCAGTGTCATAAGTACATGTATGTGCACTGACACAGTCATATGCACACACACACGTCAGTTTTATCAGTACATGTATGTGCACTGACACAGGGTAATGCACACATCAGTGTCATTAGTACATGTATGTGCACTGACACAGGGTAATGCACACATCAGTGTTATTAGTACATATATGTGCACTGACACAGGGTAATGCACACATCAGTGTCATTAGTACATGTATGTGCACTGACACAGGGTAATGCACACATCAGTGTCATTAGTACATGTATGTGCCCTGACACATAGTTATGCACACGTCATGGTCATTGCTACATGTATGTGCACTGACACAGGATTATGCACACATCATGGTCATTGCTACATGTATGTGCACTGACACAGGGTTATACAAACGCCATGGTCATTGCTACATGTATGTGCACTGACGCAAGGTTATACTCATGTCAGGGTCATTAGTACATTTATGTGCACTGACACAGGCTTATACACATGTCAGGTTATTAGTACATGTATGTGCACTGACACAGGCTTATACACATGTCAGGTTATTTGTACATGTATGTGCACTGACACAGGCTTATACACATGTCAGGTTATTAGTACATGTATGTGCACTGACACAGGCTTATACACATTTCAGGTTATTAGTACATGTATATGCACTGACACAGGCTTATACACACGTCAGGTTATAAGTACATGTATGTGCACTAACGCATTGTATACACACATCAGGGTCATTAGTACATGTGTGTGCACTGACAGGATTATAAACACACATAAGGGCCATTAGTACATGCATATGCACTGACCCAGGGTTAAACACATGTCATGGTCATTGCAACATGAATGTGCACTGACACAGGCTTACACACACACACACACACATACACACACAAGTCAGGTTATTAGTCCATGTATGTGCACTGACACAGGCTTACACACACAAGTCAGCTTATTAGTCCATATATGTGCACTGACACATGGTTACACACACACGTCAGGTTATTAGTCCATGTATGTGCACTGACACAGGGTTACACACACGTCCGGTTATAAGTACATGTATGTGCACTGACACAGGGTTACACACACACACGTCGGGTTATTAGTCCATATATGTGCACTGACACATGGTTACACACACGTCAGGTTATTAGTCCATATATGTGCACTGACACAGGGTTACACACACGTCAGGTTATTAGTCCATGTATGTGCACTGACACAGGGTTACACACACGTCCGGTTATAAGTACATGTATGTGCACTGACACAGGGTTACACACACACGTCAGGTTATAAGTACATGTATGTGCACTGACACCGGGTTACACACACTTCAGGTTATAAGTACATGTATGTGCACTGATGCAAGGTTATACACGTCAGGGTCATTAGTACATGTATTTGCACTGACGCATCGTATAAACACATCAGGGTCATTAGTACGTGTGTGCACTCAAAGGATTATAAACACACGTCAGTGTCATTAGTACATACATATGCACCGACACAGGATTATAAACACACATCAGTGTCATTAGTGCATGCATATGTACTGACACAGGGTTATACACATGTCATGGTCATGTACACTGACACAGGCTTACACACACGTCAGGTTATTAGTACATGTATGTTCACCAATGCAAGGTTATACACCCGTCAATGTCATTAGGTCATTAGTCCATGCATGTGCACTGACACAGAGTTATACACACACGTCAGAGTCATTAGTACATGTACTTGCACTGAGGCAGGGTTATATACATGTCAGTGTTATTAGTCCATGTATGTGCACAGTGCTATTTATATGTCAGTGTTATGTGTGCATGTATGGTGTCATATACACAATACAAACATTAATTTCAGTCCTGTAATTCAAAGCATGCTGATAAAGCTCTTACACAGGTAAATGCACTTCTGCAATCCTTCCCACATAGCAGGTATACACCATGTCTTGTATGGAACAGGGGCATACAATGTGGTACAGAATAACACGTAGAACAGGCGATCTGAAAATTAGTGACCAGGAAAAGGTAGATGAGCTAAATAGGTTATTTTCTTTGGTATACACAAGGGAGGTACCAGTGGTTGGGTCACTGCAACATAATGGGGCTACACTACCTTTGCCAAATTATTGGTTAACACAGGAAGTAATCCAAAAGAGGTTGGAAAAATTAAATGTTAATAAAGCCCCGGGTCCTGATGGAATACATCCAAGGGTACTGAGGGAACTGGGTTCTGTAATAGCCAAACCATTCTATTTAATTTTTCATGATTCACTCAACACAGGGTCTCTACCAGATGACTGGAGAAAAGCAGATGTGATACGTATATTTAAAAAGAGAGCAAGAGCAAATCTGGAGAATTATAGACCAGCGAGCCTTACCATCTAAATGGCAAAGAGATTTAATACGAACAAATGTAAAGTTTTGCATCTGGGAAGGAAAAATCGCCATGCAATGTATAATCTGAATGGAGCAAATCTAGGGTTATCAGATATTGAAAGGGGTTTGGGAGTACTAGTGGACAACCACCTGGGTAACAGTGCTCAAAGCCAAGCAGCAGCTGCAAAGGCAAATATAATATTAGCATGTATTAAGAAGGGTATAGAAGCAAGGGAAGCAAATATAATTCTGCCACTATACAAATCTCTAGTACGCCCTCATTTGGAATATGGAGGACAATTTTGGGCACCACTTCATAAAAAGGCTTTTTTTAGAGCTGGAAAAGGTACAGAGAAGGGCAACAAAACTAATAAGGGGAATGGAGGGGCTAAGTTATGAAGAAAGACTCACCAAATTATGCTTATTTTCTCTAGAAAAAATGTGTCTAAGAGGAGATATGATTACCTTATATAAATACATCCAGTGTCAGTATAAAGATTTGTCAAGGGAGCTTTTTGTGCCAAGAGGTTTTCAACTGACAAGAGGACATACCTTGAGGTTAGAAGTAAAAAGATTCCACCTAAAGAGAGACAAGGGTTATTCACAGTAAGGGTGGTTAATCTGTGGAATTCTCTACCAGAGGAGGTGGTGACAGCGGATTCGATAGATAACTTTAAAAGGTGACTGGATTTATTTCTAATTAAAAAAGGAATTCAGGGTTATCCTGGATAATTAGAGAGAGTATTGATGCAGGGAGAAATCTGATCGCCAGTAACTGGGGTCAGGAAGGAATTCATTTTTTTTTTCCTTTGAGACGATTGGCTAAGTTTCCCTTGGTTTTTCTTTTCTGATTGCCTTGCTCTGGATTCATTAATAATTACAAAAAATAAATTAAAAATAAATAATTAAATAATTGATTTATAATTAATTACCAGCTAATTAATTAATAACTAATCTGCATATTGCAGATTAGAGGAGATATTAAAATATTGAACTTGATTAAAATGTTGAACCTTAATTATTATGTAAGTATGTAAGGGGTGAACTATCACATGCTTACCAACAAATAACATTGCATCCATATTTCCTATACACACACACCATACTTCTTTCAACATGCTTTGCAATACCTCCTGTAATTGAATAACCTGTTAAGGTCCTTTCTGTACTTAACAAAGTTTTTTGTCCTTTTGCAAACCTGTCTACCACATATACGGTATAAGAAATGTGATGGGTATGAGATAAAAAAGATATGGGATGACCTACATGCAAGGTCAATGGTTTAACTTTAGCTTGGCAAGTGTATACTGAATGCAGTCATCTCTCTCTCTCTCTCTCTCTCTCTCTCTCTGTCTCTCTCCCCTCTCCCCTCCCTCTCCCGTCTCCCCTATCTCTCCTCTCTCCTGCCTCTCTCCGCTCTCTCTCCCCTCTCCCCCGCTTTCTCTCTCCCCTCTCTCCCCTCTCTCCCCTCTCTCCCCTCTCTCCCCTCTCTCCCCTCTCTCCCCTCTCTCCCCTCTCTCCCCTCTCTCCCCTCTCTCCCCTCTCTCCCCTCTCTCCCCTCTCTCCCCTCTCTCCCCTCTCTCCCCTCTCTCCCCTCTCTCCCCTCTCTCCCCTCTCTCATATACAGTGTGTGTATTAGACATTCAAATGTTTATTTACTATATATATATATATATATATATATATATATATATATATACACACACACACACACCCACCCTTTATATACATTCTTCTGTGCTATTTTGAAAGGTTGATGGTATATTACTTGCTCTCTTAACGCTGGTGCACATTGTATTGCATTTCTTTTTAATAGAGCTAACAAGGTACATAACATTTACATGACTATATAAGTTAATTTAACATGAAGGCTGCCCATGGGTTACATAGTACTTGCCAGAAGAGCTTACATTCCCTATTTACTGCTCTCATTTATACATATATTTTATATATATATAATGTGTGTGTGTGTTAAGCATGGAAATAGTAATTAAGCTAGAACTTTGTTTTGAGAAAGAGATGTAACAAAAAGTGGATTTCTTTATTCATAAAGTCATAAACTGTTTTTCTCAAGACATGTTTTTATGTCCATGGCTTACACAACTGATATTGTTGATGTTTGTTTATTATGTGCTTCACAAACAAGCGTCTTTTTGTTTGACTACAGTGGCCCTTTTATTAAATCTGTTATCTGGAATTGTAATGCACTTGGAATAGAAACAGAAAGATGCACACATTGCTGTATATTTTGAGAAATATCAAACATGGACATACACCGTTTAATTGGCAAGTGCTGTTATTGTGTATTGTCTGCGCACCAAGAAACAATACAGCATGAGGGACGTAAAAAATTCTGAAACTGCATGAAAACGAGGCTGAGCAAAGACAGTAACCCTTACACCAACAACGCCAGGCACGTAACACGCAAACATACAGAGGAGAAAGACACAGGGAAGGGACTGGGGGGAGATGGTGGAAAGAGACACATGGCATTCCCAAGCACTAAACTTGCAGGTTAACGAAACCTGCAATGAGCGGCCACCTAGGTACAGTAGGTGGGAGGAAAGGGTTGAAATGAGCGCCAAAGGTGATCAGTGCAAAGCAGTAAAGTAGAAGTACACGGGGGGAGAGGCCTGCAATGAGTGTTCTCAGAGGACCAAAAGCATCACATTGTGTGGCAAACAGCATTGCCAGCCTTATAATTTTATTCCCGTCATTTTTGACTGGCAATTTCCTAGGCCCTCATTCAATTGAAATTTGGCCAGTTGAATAGTGGTCTAAATAAGCTCATAGCATATTTTTTTTAAAGAAGTTTTTAGTTAGTGAAAACCTTGCTTTTGGATAGATGTTTACTAACTAAAAACTTCTGTAAAAAAATATGTTATGTGCTTATTTAGACCCCTATTCAATTGGCCAAATTGCAATTGAATGAGGGCCCTAGTCATTAATAAATACTGGATTAGCTGTCACACATTGCCTACATGTTTCATCATAGGGAATGGAATAAAATTAGACAAAATGTCACATGTATATAATACATGTGTAGTTTGCAACATTTCCTCAGTTTTCTGGAAGTTGATTTTGAGAAGGAATGCCAATGAAAATCTAAGCTAAATTGTCATAAAATTCATAATTTGTTGTGGCCAGTCATTGTAGCAATGTCTGGGGGTTCAGTCTCTTCAGCAAAGCATCATGGGAGGTGTAGTCTTTTGTTCCCACCACAAGAAAGCAGCTGAGACAGTGCCACTTTAGTTTTCTACACTGCTGCTGTTGACTTGAAGGTTAGTATAGGGTTAAAAAATGTAGTTCAATGCAGTTTATTGGTTAGTATGAGGTGCCTATGTAGTCACCTGGGGGGTGTAGAAACCATTTAAAAAATACAATAAATCTGTATGTGTAACAAATGACTCCAGGTAATGTGTGTGTCTGATATAAGCAGCATGTGTTAGATTAGAGACAGGAAAACTTCCATATACCATGAAACTCACATATTTTTCTTTTGCATTTTAAATAATAGGTTTCAAGCAACCTATTTCAGGAAAAGAAATCAATGTGAAGACTAGGAAATGTATTTTTAATCCCTCTGCATTTGCAAGAACGTTGCAACTTCTTTCTGACAAGGTGTGTCCGAGCACTGCCGCAGCTGAGTTATGGAGAAATAATATACTCTGTGTAGACAGACTGGTGGCAGCTAGCACTCTCAAATCAGAAATTGTCAGTAGGAAGTCGAGACAGTGCTGGAAAGCTTCATTTGCAGTAAAAAGTTCTTCAGGCAAAAAAAATAAGGTAGTTTTTTAAATGCATGCTGGACAAGTAAGTTCTGTGTCGCTTTAAAGTGGGTCAGTCATGATTAAGATTTGTGGTTGTTTTTAAATAGCCTTGGTGGCTTCTCTAGTGGTCCAGTGGCAGGGTTGGGCCTGGTCAGTACTGGAATGGGAGACCACCAAGGAATATCAGGGGCTGTTTTGTGGCCCACTGGAGAAGGAACTGGCAACCCACTCCAGTATCTCTGCCATTAATACCAAGTGGATCAGCATAACCATGACCATGGTCATAAAGATGTTCTGGACTGTTACGGTCCATGAGGTCACTAGAGTCGGAAAAATGACTGAAGGGCGCATCTGTACATTGTAGAAGCCAGTTTTATAAGCCAAATAATGTTTTGCGATATACACCATTAGGTAGGTTTAGCTGCAGAGTTATCAACATTTCTTTTTTTGTTTGAAATCTTTGAATCTAACAGTATAATTCAGCAGGACAAACGTTATTAGGTTACCTTTTTTATATATATTTTTTCAGTGGTCCTTTAACTGCTTCACTGTAGGAAGGACCTGAACTGGACTGTATTTCGACGTTGCTAACCAGTCTGTTAGTCAAGGGGTTAAATGTAAAATATTTTTATTATGTGTTTAGAATACATACTATATATATTGTAGGATCACTGTGATCAAATTTTTTACTACATTGAACTAAATATTTTAGACAGGAAAATATTTTTAGAAAACAAAAAAAATGTGTCCATTATATTTTGCAACTTTTATATGTGATTAGTCTTTACTACAGGGATCAATTTGCTTTCTCACTTGCTGCTGCCTGTTACTTTCTTTGGAGGGTATACAATTGTAAACTAATGAGCTTCCCTTTAGTGCTGCTTAGAGCAGTGGCAGTTGCATATGTCAGATTCCAAATGTACAGACATAAACTTCCTGTGTATTCATAGGCCCTCATTCAATTGCAATTTGGCCAATTGAATAGGGGTCTAAATAAGCACATAACATATTTTTTTAAAGAAGTTTTTACTTAGTAAGCATCTATCTAAAAGCAAGGTTTTCACTAACTAAAAACGTATTTAAAAAATATATGTTATGTGCTTATTTAGAGCAATATTCAATTGGCCAAATCACAATTGAATGAGGGCCATAGTCTCTGCCCACCTCAAACATAATTACATATAAAAGATAATTTATAAGACACTGTATTATTTTTTATTTACATTCCAAGTATGTCGTATTTTTTCAAGGGTAGTTTTTTCAAAATATTACATTTTTAAAAATGTGATCACTGTGATCCTTTGTTACATTATTTGTGTATTGTAAATTTTATAGAATAGGTTTCTGATTGTGCTAAATGACTTGTATTGATCTCTACAAAGGTTAAAGGAAAGTGGAATATGAATGTTTTCATACAATTAAAAGAGCACACTTTAAAAATTAAAAAAGTCATTTTTTTAACCAAAAAATTTAAAGCAAGGCCAATTTAAACATTTTTCAAACTAAAAGGAATGCACATATAATACTTAAGTTTTTGGATCTCATTGGCTGGTAGAGGGCAATGCTTTTCATTGTAGAACGCTATGGCCTCCATTCAATTGAGCAAATTGTAGTTACAAGAGCCCGTACATTTTTTTGCTATGCAATTGGCCTTCTCTAGCTACCTGCAATCTATTTTCGGATTACAGGCTCAAAATCCCTGCTGTTGTCAAAAATGTAATTATGTGCTAAAATCGCAAATCAAGATTCAATTGCTACAATTCCTCAAGCCCGCAAGTGCTTTCAAACCCGTAAATGGCAAATGTAGCCCAAAATCCTACAAGTATTAGATAGGGCTCGCAAGGGGGTTAAACACCTGATCTTAGCACTGTAAAAGCTAATACAAACTCAATACTGTAATTAATTTAAAATACGGGGAAAACTATGAACTAACATTAGAATTAATTGCACAAGAGGCTCAAGCTTGCAAATCTGCAATAAAAAAAAAAATGTATTACCAATTATGGAACGCCAGATATGCTGTATCTATTAGAAGACATGCAATACATGTAAATATAATAGCTGAAAATGTTATAGAGCAGGGGTGGGCAAGTTCGGTCCTTGAGGGCCGCACACAGGCCTGGATTGGATGATATCACTACTAGTCCATCACTACTTCAGTCATCCTGAATGTCTCACCAGTGCACAGAAAGGATATCTTCAAATCCAGACCTGTGTGTGGCCCTCTAGGACTGAACTTGCCCACCCCTGTTATAGATAATATATAAAGGGTATTTATAAGAGAGAAACTGAGCGAATGACTGGGAAGAAATTTAAGTCTCTTTGGAAAGGTTTCTTTTTATAAATAATAAGTTATGTATTGGACTGTATAATGATTGGATTGAAAAAAATGTGTAAATATTTGTAAATAGTGTTTTATATTTAAATACACTTGAAATATCCCCAAGAGCAGTTAAAAACCTGAATGTTTTTGAGCTCTGAACACACATTATTAAATACTCTCTTTCTGGGTCCCTTTGAAAAAACTCGGTTTTTAATCCCTCTGCCAATTTCATTTGCGAGAATGTTACAATGTCAAATCACTGCACCTTTAAAAAAAAAAATGTACTTTTTGCTTTAGGGACCTTATTCTCCATATAGCTGCCATACAGAGTAAAATAAAAACATACTAATACATTACTAGAGGCTTAATGACCAGCAATAATGTCATACACTTGTGTGCCCTCTTTCAAGATGGAGCCAGTGATTATTAAACCAAAGATCTCGAAACATCAATCTGAAGGCAGATTACAAACAAAAGGTCAATCTGTTATGCCCCTTTTACCTCAAATTCTTGGCTTTATTAAATCTCCTGATGGCCGTAGATCTTTCCTAGACATCCCTTAACCTATCAATTTCGCCCTTTGATCTACTCATCTGCTATGCTTCCTGTAGAGTAGTGCTCTTGTTTTCTCTCATGGACTGTAACACACCAGGCACATCTTTATGTCAATGGTCGTGCTAATCCACTTGGTATTCATGACAGAAATACCTGGAGTGGGTTGCCAGTTCCTTCTCCAGGGGGCCACAGCATACAGCTCCTGGTATTCCCAGGTGGTCTCCCATCCAAGTATTGATCAGGCAGAGCCCTACATGGCTTCAGGGGGTGTGACCTCTTGGTTCGCTGACTGTAATCGAACCCAGGTCGTCAGCGATGAAAGAACCAAATTCTAACCACTGGACCACCAGGGAACCTAGTGCTTTTCGACATCACCCCTAAATCTTCCAAATTCAAATTAAGATCTCTTGTACTTGTGTTTCTCTTTTTCTAGAAGTTACTTCTCTTGCTAATCAAATAACCCCCTCTCCGTTCTGTCCTATACATATTAAGGTCATAATATCTTTCTTATAAGGTTTGTCTTTCAGACAGTGCTCTATTATTTTTATCACCCATCAGTTTTTTAATAATCTTTTGGCGATGTGGTAGCCAGAACTGGCATTCTAGGTGAGGTCTCCTCTTCCAATACACCATTAATCCTAATGGCTTTTCTTGCAGATTTTATTTACTAATACAACCTGTAACTGCAATGTTTTAATAAAGACTAGGAGCTGTCACAAATTCTCCAAGTTGTGTAAAATAGCTGTTTTGGTCAAATCAAAAACGTTGTTTACCTTAATACCTGAATTTTAAGTATTGACTTTTTTTCTAAAATACATATATAATGCGCTTTGTGTGCTTGGAAATTAGCACTAGTGGTGTTCTGCAAGATAAATAAATACCTATAAATAAATATAAAGAGGATATAAATGGTAATGACTTAAAACTTTTTTTTAAGATTTATTATAAAAATTGTGTTTCTTTCAAAGCACAGTGGGACCCGACATCAGCACTATATTATATCTCTGTATAGTGCATGTCAATTCTCTCCACAGTTATTAAAGCATCTTTGTCAAGTATAAATACATTTTTCTTACAATAAAATAGCTATTCATGTTCAATCCTTTGTATTGTTGGGGAATTATCTTTAAAACAATTGACAATGTGATATTGTTCAACTATTTATACAATTATAGAGCCATCTTATGAAGGTTGTTTCAATACTTTATTAATATCTGTGGATATTTATGATACCATGTGTTTATTTTTGTAGGTCCAAAGATTGCATCCCTGGTGACTTCTGTTCCTATCGTACTGCAGCAGAGGAAAGTTCACCATGCGGTTGTGCCTCATGGGAGAGCTGGACGCTCCGCAGTCAGTGGAA